>JAZKJV010008650.1:0-474925 GCA_037367405.1 Ottelia alismoides | reverse complement strand
TGCAGAAGAGTTCAATGATCAATCTGTAAAAGAACTAGTAGAGCATGTATTCATTCACATGTAATCTCGTGCCACAGACTTATTCATATATGCAGGAGTTCAGAGTGTAAAAGTCACAAAAATTATTGAAGTCACGTGTTGATAACGAGCTTTGTGCTAAGCGGTGGTCGGCAGAGCTTTTAGAGGTTGATGTGTGGCAAGATCAGAATCGCCTAATGCGATCCAATCAAAGGGTGTCTAGCATTGATACATGGAGGGTTGGGGTTTGCTTGATCGAATCGGATCTTGTAGTCTAGAATCGTGGCGCTCACGAAAGGCTCGGATAAAGGTCTCCATATCTGTTCAGACACCCAACATTTGGGCATGCATGTACGGGTAGGATATGAATTAGAGGCGCTTCTTCATATATGGTGGTGCTGACGGTATATGAAAGAACTCAAAAGATGTTGTATGCTAATGAGCTTTATCTTCTCCTATCTCATCAGATATGTGTTGATGTAGTGCTACAAGGAGGTCCTCTCCTTCCTAGTTCAAATCCACAACGATCTGGATGGTCGAGCAATTCTAGATATCGAAGATTGAAGATCTGGAGGTTATTATACTTTCGCGAGTTGCAGGTCGTCTCTGGTGTTTGATCTAGCTCCTTGCACCTGCAAGTTATGTAACAAGGCTCGAAGCCTCGTGGACCTCGACTGAATGTTTATTCAGGAAGTAAAATCAAAGGTAAAACTGGGATATGGATGGATCAAGCTCAGAGATGGTAGGACTTCGATCGTGATGATCGGAGTATGGATATGTGCTCACCTACAACAATTGAAATCAAAAATTGCAAGAGAATGATACTACTATTACCTAGATGAATGAAAGTGTGCCTGAGGATTGGAACAGGTGCTTCAATGGTCGTTGCCTCTACGTTTGGCAGAGACAGAGGATGGCGCACGACGGAGATGAATATCAATATCGGTGGGTTATGACGCCGACCTTCTCTCTCTCTCTCTCTCTCTCTCTCTCTCGACAGTGGTGGATTGAGCCTGTCAGAGCTCTATCTCTCTCTCTCATTGGAACTCAATGGAAGAGGAATGGCGGCGAAATGGTGGATACTGGATTTGGAGGAGGTGATGACTGTTCAAGTGACTCTAGTTAAGTAAGAAATTAATGGAATGTTGTTGTGACCCAAATCACTTAGCGTAATCAGCAAGAAAAATCAGCCACTAATGAAAATCGACAATTGATGAATCCACGATTCATCATCTTTATTGTTTTACTTTAGCTTCATCTCCTTAATCAAACACCTGTAAATACCCACTAATTCCATAAAATTACCATTTTCATTGGACACCAAAGTTCAGATTACAGCAACTTCTATGTTGTCCTCTTCCCTGAGTGGTGTCCTCTAGCTTCTAATTTATGGAAATATGTGAGGACACACTGGTATTCCTCCTAAGGAATACATCGACTCCAGATGGAATCCGCTCATTCATGATAAAGGATCGGATCCTCCCAATGGTAAGACTTGGCTTTCGTGAGGAAAGTCTCGAGTCTCTGTCTAGACCAACCTTGCAGAACTTTCTTAGCAACAAGAAAGTTCACAAAGTCAGCATACGATAGAAGTGAGGCGACAGCAAGAATCACCTCGTCTAGGAAGATCTTTGATATTGGTGTATCAAACTCAGAAGTCTCAGGTAATTCCATCAGTAGAGGTGATCTGCCACCACATTCTTGACTATATGCGTATCCTTGATCTCAATATCGAACTCTTGCAGTAGAAGGATTCATCTGGTCAGACACAATTTGGAATCTTTCTTGTCCATAAAATACTTGATGTTGGTGTGATCAGTGAAAATTGTAATCTTAGATCCTAAGATGTGGGACCTAAATTTGTCTAAGGAAAATACTACAGCTAGCATTTCTTTCTCTGTAATAGTATAATTCCGTTGGGAAGAATACAAAGTCTTGCTAGCATAGTGTATGGCATATGGTAGGCCATCCCTCCATGTCCAAACATAGCCCCAATACCGAAATCAGAGGCATCCAAGATGATCTCGAATGGAAGAGACCAATCGGGTGGCTGAAGTATGAGAGCCTCTACAACCATTTTCTTGAGATTTTCAAAAATTTGAAAGACACTTATCATCAACAATAAACTCAGTGTCTTTCACTAGAAGATCAAATAATGATCAGTCAATTTTACTGAATTCTTGAATAAAATATTGGTAGAAATTGAGATGCCCAAGGAAAGGTCATAACTGCTTCAAATTGGATGGCAGATTGAGCTTATTTATTCTATCTACCTTGGCCGGATCCACCTCCATGGCCTTGGTAGAGATGATATGACCAAGGACTGTCCCCGAAGTCATCATAAAATGACTCTTCTCCCAAGAAAGAACGAGGTTAACCTCCGTGCACCTCTAGGCTAGAAAGACATAAATCAAAATCATCTTTGTAGACCTAAAAATCGACCATGAAGACCTCCAAAATGTCTCCCATAATGTCCGAAAAAATTGAGTGCATGCTCGTCTGGAATGTAGCTGGAGCATTACATAATCCAAAGGGCATCTATTTGAAAGCATATGTTCCAAACGGACAAGTGAAAGTCATCTTTTATTGGTCTTCAGGTATGGTGGCCACCCAATTATACCCCGAGTACCCATCAAGAAAGAAATAATGGCCCTTCCCATCTAACCTCTCGATTATCTCATCAATGAATGATAACGAGAAGTGATCCTTCTTTATCGTCTGATTTAAACTTCTGTAGTCCACACAGACTCGCCAAGAAGTCGGTACTCGGGTAGCGATCTCCTCTCCATTCTCATTTTTCACCGTAGTGATACCCATCTTCTTGGGTACCACATGTAATGGACTGACTCATTTAGACTCGGAGAAGGGATAGATAAAATCGGCGCTCCAGCACTTGGATATTTCCTTCATAACCACCTCTCGAAGATTTAGGTTCAGCCTACGCTGATACTCACAAGATAGTTTGGCGTCATCCTCGAGAAAAATGTGGTCATAGCATAGAGCTAGACTAATCCCATGGAGATCAGCTATTGATCACCCGATTGCCTTGCGATTATTTTCAAGAATCTCCATCAGACGGAATTCTTGATCTTCGGTCAGTTCGAACACGATAGTGAGCAGAAATCTTTTTGGCTCTCCAGCAAGGAGTTGGTATTTCATACTAAGGCAATGGTTTTAACTCTGGGGGAGAAGGAACATGGAGAGATGGTCTGACTAGGACCTGAGTATAGGCTACTAGTTCGGTATGCTTAAGCTTATCGTGCTCTGACTCAGAAAGGTCTAGAGAATGCTCATCTGATAGCTGAACATTATGAACTGGTTTGGTCTCCAGGGTGTTTGTAGGCTTATCTGAAATTAGACATGGAACATACTCATAAAAAATTTGCCACTTGAAGTCCGCATCTACATTGGAGGGATCAGGATGGAAACAACAAGAATGAAACTCTCATCAAAACCATCTACCTCAGCCTCTAATTGTATCTGCACCAAGACTATAATGTCCAATATTCCATCATTTAGTATCTAAAACTTAAACTCTCCTTAAGGTGTGATAAAAGATCGTGTACTCGCTTCGGCCCAAATGACCTCATCGTATGTCTACATAAATTCGCAGTCATGATAACTATCGGCCCTGTCATTATATGCTCGCTCTGATTCTATTGATTTGTCTCTGACTTCCTGGATCGTCTCTATATGTATACTCTCACCCTAGACGTGAAAGTACACCTTCCTAATACCATAATCAGAAATGGCCTTAACTGTCACTAGAAAAGGTCATCTTAATATGATTGGGGTATCAGTCACACATTCAAGTATCGTCAGTCCAACACGACTAAGTCCACGGAGAATTTCAAACCCTGAATGGTGATGATAACGCCCTCAATTAATCCCTTAGGTCTCATGACTAATCTGTCTTCAAACTGCAAGACTATTCTACTTGATCGAAGAGGCCCAAACTCAAACTTATTGAGTAAGGAAGAGTGAAGGAGATTAATTGATGATTTGCTATCTAAAATAGCGATCAAATGTTTGGTCTAAAATCATGCATATGACATACGACGCTCCCCTATCTGATCGCTAGGCTGGGAGACGGTTCTGGATGGCATGACAAGTCTCCTAGGTCAACACATGAATCTTTGAGCAATGGTTGTGTTGCCTCTTCCTTCTATGAACTTTAGTTCTCTCTTTGAGTCATTTCTATATAAGAGAGATATGTGCAAAGGCTTTCAAAAGTGTGAGTTTAATGGTGAATTTATCGAGCATCTCTTTCATCAAATTTAACATCTAAGTCTTTTTGGGGTTTTCTTTTTTCTCGTCTTTTCTTAAGAAGAGTGCTTGAGGAAAAGGAATATGCACATCCTCCCTGTCAGTATGTACAATTGAAGGATCAGAGGAAAAAGAACGATCATGTCTTTTTTCTAAAACTAGTACTAGCTCCATGTAGATCATCAGAAGTAAACTCATGCGCTCCAACCATATCAAACGTCTTGTCTTTATTTCTTTTCCAAGATCTTCTACTTTTTCCAGTTTTTTGTGTTGTTACCTCCTCATCACTAGGTACCAACGATGGTAACATAACTATATATGCATCATGATCAGTACATTTGGTGATATCAACACCACCATCAAGATCCTCATGGATGCTAGTGGCATCAGTACCGCTATCAACATTATGCTCAACTGGCTTGAAAGTATCATCTACAGATGCATGCATGGCTGAGCCACCGTCGACTAGTACTCAACCACTCCTCAGATATATGAAATCAACACCATCCACATCATCATGTGTCTTGTGTGATTGAGAAGTATAATCTATCTATTGGGTCTACATGGCGGTCTGAGATTGTACGAGATCTATTATCTGTTGCTTTAACTTATCCATATCTTGCCTATTCATCTTATACTCATTAGTCATCTAATAGGCAAGATCATCAAAAGCCATGTTCTCATAGGAGTGTCCTAGAGAACTAGATGAGTAATCCAAAAACTGTTGAGGCAACTGTTGAAATAAACTTGGCTTTATGGTTCCACATTACGGAGTACAAGTCGGGATGCCCTTATGGGGACCCTTCTACAAAAACAGAAAAAATGGGCAAGTGCCCTTTGATCTTTTCTTACAAGGGATTACTAAAAATAAAAAAAAGGGCTCTATGGTTCTCAGTTGTGCGGCTCGAAATCTGCGTTACACGAATAAGAAAGAAAAGGACGTGAAATTAGAAAAACAAGATGGCAAATAGGCAAAGAAGAAACCATAATCCTAAGCATCTACAATCTACCATAGCTCTATCTCCCTAGCAACTGCACTATCTGAAAAGCACGACCGATAGAGTCATCTAAAAATAGACAATTGTCGATGTAATAATCTGTCGATTTTACCATAAAATTTATTTTTATTTTATTTATACTCCTAAGCATAGATGTATAGTGAAAAGTTCGGGAGTGTCGAACTCAAGGAGGTAAATTGTTTAAAACTAGGGGGAAAAAGTAGAAAACAAAGGCTTGATAGGATTCCTAATTTTTGATTTATTTTTAGGTAATGTTCTATATTTTTATTTCATTTCTATGAGTTTTATATTATTTTTCTGATTTTACATGTTTTGTAATTTTAGAAAATGTTTTTAACTTTCTACTCGATTTTTATTTTATTATTTTTATGTTTTATTTTATTTCCTATTTTTTAGAATTTTCGATGGATTTTTAGAATTTTTATGGAATTTTTATTATTTGTAAGTAAGAAAACTATGTTTTATTGAAAATTAATTTTTATTTTCGATTCTTAAAATATAAAACAGTAAGAAAATATTTTTCTTATTTTTATCAAAAAATAGATGAAATGTTTTCAAAATGATAAGTTGTGTGTATTTATGAAATTTGTATATATTTAGTTATGATTGTCAAACTTTTTATGTATTTTGATTTTTATATTCAATTTTTATTTTTTTGTCTTAATATGCAAAATATAGAAAAATACACTAAAGGTAATTATTGTATAATTTTTAAAGATGTTTTTATATTTTTATGTTTTTTAATGTTTATTATATGTTTTGGAATTTTTAAAAGATTTATAAAAAAGAAAATCTTTTAAATTTTGAAACTGATTTAGATGGTATTCATGTAAAAGTCACAATATATCTACTGAAGTCGCGTGCTGATCACGAGCTTTGTGCTAAGCGGTGGTCGGTAGGGCTTTTAGAGGATGATGTATGGAAAGATCATAATCGCCCGAAGCAATCCAATCAAAGGGTGGCTAGAATTGGTACATGGAGGGTTGGGTTCTGCTGGATCGAATCGGATCTTATGGTCTAGAATGTAGCGCTCATGAAAGGCTCAGATAAAGGTCTCTTGATCTGTTCAGATGCCCAAAATTTGAGCATGCGTGTACGGGTAGGATCTGAATTGGAGGTGCCTCTTCAGATATGGAAGTGCTAAAGGTATATGAAAGAGCTTGAAAGAAGTTGTACACTAATGAGCTTAATCTTCACCTATCTCATCAGATCTGCAGTGATGCAAGGAGGTTCTCTCCTTCCTAGTTCAAATCCACAACAATCTGGATTGTTGAGCAATTCTAGATCTCGGAGATTGAAGATCTGGAGATGATTCTACTTCCGTGAGTTGCAGGCCGTCTATGGTGTTTGATCTAGCTCCTTGCACCTGCAAGTTATGTAACAAGGCTCGACGCCTCGTGGACCTCGACCGAATGTTTATTCAAGAACTAAAATCAAAGGTAAAAAGGGGATATGGATGGATCAAGCTCAAATATGGTGGTCCTCCGATCGTGATGATCAGAGGATGGATATGTGCTTACCTACAAAAATTGAAATCAGAAATCACAAGAGAATGATACTACTATTAACTGGATGAATGGAAGTGTGCCTGAGGATTGAAGCAGGTGCTTCGATTGTCGTTGCCTCTACGTTTGGCAGAGATGGAGGCTGGCGTACATGGGGATAAAGGTCAACATCAGTGGGTTATTAGGCCAACCTTGCCATCTCGCTCGATGGTGGAGGATTGAGCCCTGTCACAGCTCTCTCTCTCTCTCTCTCTCTCTCGCTCTCTCTCGTTGGAACTCGATGGAAGAGGAATGTCGGTGAAATGGTGGATACTGGTTTTGGAGGAGGTGATGACCGTCCAAGTGACTTGGGTTAAGTAAGAAATTAATCGAATGTCGTTGTGACCCAAATAACTTAGTGCAATTAACAAGAAAAACCAGCCACTAATGAAAATTGATAATTGATGAATCCACGATTTACCATCTTTATTCTTTTATTTTAGCTTCATTTCCTTAATCAAACACATGTAAATACCCACTAATTCCATGAAATTACCATTTTGCATGCATTTGTTAAATATGCATTTTTAACACTTTTGTACTCAAATAAAAGAATAAAGAAGAAAAGAAAATGAATAGAAAAATAAAGGATGAATTTATGAAATAAATGCAGACTGACTCGAATCCCGAGAAAAGGTCAAAACTTGACCTGATCGATCAGGAACAAAGTAGGGGGGGATCGGGTCTTTAATCAAAAAAACCAAAAATAATTTGTAATTTTTCCCTATATATTTGTACAAAACGTATACTATTTTATTTGTACATAAATTTACCTCAAATTAAATGTTCTTGTAAACAAAAGTTGTAAATAAAAATGGTTTGTAAATAATAAAAATAATTGCAAAATAAAATAATGTACAGATTACAAATAATCACACTCAGAAAAAGATGTAAAGTGATAATTGAAAAAACCAATTCCGGCTCCATACTAACTCAAACTGAATCAACCTCACTTCCATTATAATCTAAATTAAATTATTTTCAAATGGTTATGGGTTCATAATTTTTGGAGTTACGGGTGAAAAGTCGGTTTTCTAGGGTGGTTTATGTAGTTTTACGAATTACATATTGTAGATATTTATTCATATTTATTTTTTATACATAGTATACATAATTGTAAATTTTATCTTCATTATTAAAAAAAGAATAAAAATATAATTAAAAAATATTTAAAGATAATTTCCATATTTGTACATATGTATATTATACTATATGTATATAATATTTGTATACAATTAATTTCCTTATATAGAAATCACTAAAAATTAAAAATATAACATTAATTAATTAAATTAAATTAAATATTAAATTTGGAATTAATTATTTAATTATTTAATTTACTCATTATTTAATTTGAAAACATACCTTGTATATAAAGATATGATTCTATACCTTAAATAGACACCATTAAGGTTGCCAATTAATTTTGTAAATTAATTATTTTATTTATTTTACTTAATTCTAAAATTAGTTTTCAATTAATTAATTTAATTTAATTATTAATTAACCACTAAATACATTCCTTAATTGTACATCCTTTCCTTTTGTATTTTTGTTCTCTTTTTATTGGTCTCATCCTCTCTCATTTGCCCTTGATCAATCTTTGGTGGAGAGGAGCCTGATCTCTGAAAGCAATCTTGTCGAAAAAGGGTGCCCAACCTCTGAGTCGTCCTATGATAGTGAGTCAGCCCTCGTCGAGGCCATCACGGTGTATCCAATCCCAAGGTGAGATCCAACTTTATTTTCCATCATTTTTCCTAGATAAATATTAGATTTAATTTTTGTGTCGATTCCATGATTAATCTTTAGACCTTAAAATTCCAAAAAAACCCATCTCACATTTTTCGATCTGACACTGATTTTCCATCATATTTTCATGATCTAGTCGTTTCTTCTTCTACCTCACACATTCTATCAACTCCGACCATGCACGGTGGTCGAGATCCGGATCTATCTCTCACCGCACCCAGATCTGCACTAATTCACGTATCCCCACTTGTTAAAAAATAAAAAAAAATAAAAGTATTTCTTTTTCTAACATTTTTTCCATGATACAATAAAAAGTAAAAAATATTATAGTTTTTCTCTAACATATGTTTTGCAGGAAATTAAAAAACAAAAAATTAAAAAATTTTATTTACAGTTTTCTAGTTTACAAAATAAAAATATAAAAAAGCCATCGGCCCTCCTTATTGGAGCTTACCACCGCCAAGCAGCACAACCACCTTCATGTCAAAGTTGTTTTCGTTCAACCATCGGTGGCCTTCTCCCCGTACCGATCCTGCACGGTCCACTGCACCGCCCAGCACATGTCTTTGCCCACCGCGCTGGCTCGACACCACGACCTCCGACCCTATTCCACACCCATTTTCATTCTCTGTTTGTAGATATTTTTTTATACTTTAGCATAAAAATAATTTCCAGGAGTTTTGGGGACTTAAAGTATTTTTAAGTTGCAAAATACTCTTGGTTGTGCATTGTTTACCTTTATTTCCACTGTTTGATTTTTATACAATCATAAAAACATCATAAAAATTTGGAAAAATTACCAGACAAAATTAAAACAAAAATCCACTTTCTCTAATTTTTTGGACATTTTTTAATATTTAAAAAAATACAAAAAGATTGTGGTGTGTGTGTATATTGTGATTTATTCTTCATTTGAAAGTTAAGAAAATTGAAAAATAAAAAACCAATAAAAATTTTGATCGAAATTTGACTGCTAAGTTTTTAAATCGTGCTCCTTGTGTTCGACCCTGCTTGTTATACCAAGTAAATTGAATAGCGAAAACCGCTTACATTTCATTGCTTGATTTCTTTAAAGTAATTGATAAATATTTTTCTTATTGACTGATTCGATTGGTTGAGAACAATGACATGCATATATATTCCATCTCGACCGCATCACATTTTCGGCTCATCAGAATGGCGTCGTTGCTGGGGAGCATGGCCTTGTAGTCATTTTTTAATTTTATTCTATTTGTCTCTACAATATTATAACTATTTTCTGACCATCGTCCACTTTGATTTTTGTGCGAGGAACTGCTTCCTCGGATTTTTTTAGAGGACTTGCGCAGGAGGAAGAGTAGAAGAAGAGCAGGAAGCAGTTGTTGTCGCATTTTTGATTTCACCACCATAACTTTCTATTTGATTCTCGCAGATTGGCCCTTAAACATAAGATTTTTGTTGATTGTGACGTAATTAGCTAAGGCCCAACACTTGAGTGCTTACTTGTACCTATAGAACATATTGGACCTTGCTAAAATTAAATTGAAAAGGTTATCCTAATTAGGTTTGAGACCACGAACGTGAGGAGTCACATACAATGCTAGAAGGATCCATTGTGGCGGGGACCGAGTGACTCCCAAGATTGGACTCCGGACTTGATTCGATTTGCTAACTATTGTTCTTCACGATCAATAGAAGTTTCCCATCTAAGGTTGATTTCCCCGTGCATCATATAGTTAGTTTACTTTCAATATTTAATTTTATGTGCAGATCATATTGCATGTAGAGTGCTGAAGCAAGGTACATATTTTCTATCTTAACATCATCGTGTTTGACCATGCATTGGCTCTTTTTACTTCATCCCCCTGTTTTTAGACTCAAATTAATCAAAGAGGAAATTAGAAAGCTCGTTAGGAATTATTTTTTGAAAAAATCCAAAAAAAGAGAAAATCAAAAATTTAAAAATTGGGACTGTTAATTGAACTTGACTCTTAAAAATAAACATAATTGATTACTCATTGTTTTGGGAGAGCAATCCTCTCATTGTTTACGCTTTTAATTGCTCGTGTACACACTAAGGAGTAGTGTCTAAATCCTATTGAAGCCACCTTTGTGTTTGTACAACTTTTGTCTGATCACTAAACTCTAAAATTGAAAAGATAAAGACCGAACTCTCACGGTCAGATTTGTGTTGAGTTGGTGAACTGAGGGTTTGCTTTGTGTATTGGATGTCTCTATGTAATTTGGTTACATTTATCTTCTTTGGATCATTAACAGTTGCCTTCTTTCTCCTTAACTCTCTTTCATCCCACCCTCCCACCCTTCATTTTCCTCTCGTCATGATGTGTCATACTCCACTTCAGCCGGATTTTGTGGCTTCTTCATTTCATGCCCATCATTCCTACCCAATCTCTTGGGAGTTCAGAACTCCGACTGACATCCAATCTTCTCCCTCCCCATTCATACCTTCCTATTCAGTACATGTTGTGCTTGATACCCTTGGAGACCATATTGATCATATATGAAACGTGGGTGATTTCATTGCTGAGATGAGAGTGTATTCCATAGGAGATCACATGGAGTAATTGCGAGGTTTAGACGACTTTTATCCTGGGATGATGGATGGGTACACAGATCAGGAAGCACAATCCACTTCTACATTGAGTCCTTTCATTCTGGATATAGAGTTCATTATTATGCTACCGAAGTTTTCAGGGGGAGTGCATGAGAAACCTTCTATTCATATATATGAGTTTAAGGATTTTTGTGGATCGCGTGCATACCTAGATATCACTTCTAAGGAATTGATGTTGATGACCTTCCCAATCTCACTTGTGACTAGAGCTTTGAGATGGCATAGAGAGTTGGGAGGAAGATTACTACATGAGGCGACCTTTGGATGTTGTTTTTGCAGAGATTTTACCCCCATCATATAGCAGAGTTGATATAGTCTTGTATTCGTGATTTTTCAGTTGACCCTCATGAACCATTGAGAGATTCATGATCGAGGTTACTTGATCTTTTGAGGCAATTTCAGGATCAAGGATTTTCAATGACTGATCTTGTACAGATCGCCATGAGGGGGATGACCATCGAATAGATTGCATTAGCCATTACCTCATGTGGTGGTTCACACCAGAGTCCTGACATGGATTTATTTGAGACCATCTTGGGAGCACTTTCAGACATTCCATATTCACAAGATGATTTATTTGGGACAACAAATGAGGGAGATATGACACTTGTTGAGTGTGGGATACATCATGTCGATTCAGACATGACACACCAGTCAGAAGATATGGATGCTACTACATTTCATATTATGGATGTGTTGATTACTACTGTGTGTTCCCAGAGCCGGATATTGGTCGAGTTCCCGTTGGTTTTGCAGCCAGATTTTGAGCCAGTCTCGTACTTTCACATCGAAGATTCTTGGAAGTCTAGATCTGCTAGTATCCCAAGAAATAGAGGAGGATCCCACATTCAGTCGTCGTTTGAGTTATTTCAGTGTCCATGTCCAGCTGATTCAATGTCTATTCTTTAGAAGATCTTCTCAGATTCATAGATACATTTGGATCCATCTCAGCATAGAGAGCTTGATGAGGGACTGACTTTTGATTTGACGGACCTAGATAGTCCCATCTTTGAGCCGTGCATCCTCCCATTTGATAAGGTCGATATATTTTTGGAGGACCTGATAGTTAGCAACATAGATCCCTTGTTCGATTATGATTCGACATTACTCCCTGAGGGTTATCTGTGGGAGGATGCCACTGACCTTGTGTACTCAGTTTCACTTTATGGGAGTGCATCCGATCTATCGGATCATGAGACCGAGTCTTCTAATATTTCTGATCTTGAGTTTGATTTTTCTCTCCTCGAAGACCCTCACGAAGATGACCCGATCGTTGAGGTATTCTATGATTTTAATGACTTCTCTACATTATATGCATCAGGTATCAACCTTTCTAGTGAGTCTCTTGATCTTGATATTTCTTTTTTATTTGAGACAGTGATTGATGTGGAGAACTCCCTAACAGATCCTTCCTTCTCCACGTTCGACTTCTTCGGTTCTACCCTTTCACTCCATTCATACCTTGAGCCGATGATTTCTTTTGTGCTACTGGATCCCAATTTCATCTTCTTATATCTTTACCCAGTAGAAGACACCCTCCTGATTGTTAATTGGTGTCATAGTTTACTATGTTGACCTCGTCATTGTTCTACCACCGAGATTGCAATGACAGTACGCTATTGCCTCACAGATATCATCATGAACCTTAATATTGCATTATCCTAGCCTTTGTGCCCAGCTAGGGGCGTAAACTCTAGCGCTTGTTGACAGACACCTCAACATGGTCCACGATTGTATAAATCCATTTTGTCCACATAATTCATTTCTTTTGTCGAAAGACCCCATCTTCATCTTTTGATTATGCCATACTTAGGGTGTATTTGACCCTAAATATAAGGGGGTGACAAACTTTTGATTATTCTTTTGATTCTTTTTACCTCTATTGTGATGCCTATACTTAGGGGTATTTTACCCTAAGTATAGAGGAGCTAAACCAAGTACATTCTAACACTCAATTTTCCCCTTGTACACAATCTTCTATACTTAGGATTACTCGATCCTAAGTATAGGGGGATTACCGATTTCTATTGAGTTTATTCTTTTATTCGTCGTTGTAGTATAATATTCTTTTCACTTTTCTATACTTAGCCCGAGTTATGTCTTACTTTGTAGCTCTTTGATCACTATAAGGACATAGTTCAAGCTAAGTATAGGGGGTGTCTTATATATTGTATATATACTTTAGTCGTAACTCGTACTTTCGTATTTTTAATATGGCTAAAATACTATATAAATACTATTAGAAAACTAATAAAAATGCAGAAATTTCCTCAAAAAACTTTTTGTATATACTGATTAATAAGTCAGGTTAAAATATTTTGAAAGTACTTTGAAAATCTATTTGAAAATCTTTTGAAAACTAGTTGAAAAATGTTTGAAAATTATTTTCAACCTTTTTAAAAATATTTTGGCTTGTAAAAAATTGTCTTTTCCTTGTATGAAATAAATTTATTTCGTAAAACTATTTGCAAATGTTTTTAAAGTGGTTGAAAAATTATTTTGGAAATCTATATATAGTGTTTGAAAAATGTTTGCAAAATTGTTTTCAAATATTTGTAAGTGATTGTAAAATTGTTTGAAAAATTATCTTGGACTATAGCTTTCAAAATTATATGTAAAACTATTTTCAAATAAATTTGAGGAATATATGCATCACAAAAAAATATCCAACTGTATATATGCGTGTATAAATTACTCAAGTTGTAAATCTTGTCATCTGATTCTTGTAAAAAATTAACTCACTCCTGTGTAAATATGTATCTCATCCCAAACAAATTTTTTTAAAAAATTTGTATATACTTGTATATATTACTAACTATTTGTTTAAAAAACTCTTTTTGCATGTGCATCATTTTCAGAAATCCATAAAAAGTTCAAATTAGAAAAACTGTTTCATAAAAAGATTTTGTTTCTTACATTTGCATGTGCATTTTTCAGGATAGTACTGACATTGAAACTAAGTTTGGAATAAAGTTAAAGAATGGAGCTTAGTTGGACCTTAATCCGCATAATTTCAGAGGAGCCTTATAAGAACCGGAGTTAAGACTTTTCAGGTTCTAGTGACTTAATTCATTGAGTCCATAAGACTATGTTCACATGTCGTATTGATAAGTCTACGTAGAATATTTAACAAGACACGCATGATTCTTTCATATCTCGGCTTACTTTGGACAAGCACTCTACATGTAGCTCTTCATGGAGGAGGCAGTGAGGGGGCAGAATCTTTTAGCTTGGGGTAGCATACGAGGGTAGTACATCTAAGCGAAACCTCTCGTCCTCCTCTTGGGAGGAAAGTGCGTCTCAACCTGGTTTGGCGACGTTGAGGTCTAAAGACAGGATGTTGTGGGCTTGCAATGATGCTTCAAAAGTGGGATAGTCTGCTGGCTCAAGAGGAAAAATTCCTAATGTACATGCTACACCTTGTATATATTTTCAAAAAAAATGTAGAATCTCCAAAAGTAGACAGGCCTGATTGAAAAGTAAAATGCCTCTTGAAGTGTGTATACAAAGGAAAAAAAGAGAGAACAAGAGCTTCAAAGTCAAACGTTTGTAAGCTTGCTACGGATGACTTGGCTACACTGGTCATGGATCCAAGGATAGGTAGCTACACTGGTTACTGCCCATTCTTTTCTACATCCCCTCTTCTTAAGTTGGTTGTACTTGAACTTAAAAGGGAATATCCCCACTCCTTGAGGAAATAGTTGTAGACAGGGGGATTAGAGTTACATTGTTGAGAGAGGTTGTTTCTTTGCTACTTTTGAAATGAGGAGCTACATTTCACTTACAACGTACAAGTAAATATTCATAGTCATAAGAATTTGTGTATGTAGACTTATTCTGACTGGACTGATGAGGAGACCTGAATAGGAGTCTTGTGGAAATTAGAGGCAATTAGATTTTAAATCCACTTCCCATCAAGGTTCCGACACGTAATCCAAAGGTCCGGCAGAGCTTCCTACTACAATTTTATGAAGATAAGTTTAAAAGACAACATTGTTCTAACTTCTTTCCTTTTTCTTTTCTTTATTTTTATTTTCACTCTTTTTCCAAACAAGTGTTTGCTAAAGGACTAGCAAAGGTAAAGTATAGGCGAATGATGAATCCACGATTCATTATCTTTATTCTTTTATTTTAGCTACATTTCCTTAGTCAAAGACCTGTAAATACCCGCTAATTCCATGAAATTACCATTTTGCATGCATTTGTTAAATATGCATTTTTAACAACTTTTCTACTTAAATAAAAGAATAAAGAAGAAAAGAAAAATAAAAGAAAAATAAAGGATGAATTTATGAAATAAATGCAGACTGACTTGAACCTCGAGAGAAGGTCTAGACTTGACCTGATCGACCAGGAACAAAGTAGAGGGAGATAGGGTCTTTAATATAAAAATCCAAAAATAATTTGTAAAAATTTCCCTATATATTTGTAGAAAACTTATAATATTTTACTTGTACATAAATTAACCTCAAATTAAATATTTTTGTAAACAAAAATTGAAAATAAAAATATTTTGTAAATAATAAAAATAATTACAAAATAAAATAATGTAAAGATTACAAATAATCACACTAAGAAAAGTCGTAAAGCGATAATTGAAAACCAATTTCGACTCCATACGAACTCAAAATGAATCACATACGAATTCAAATGAATCAAACTCACTTCTGTTATAATCTAAATTAAATTATCTTTCAAATGCATGTGGTTTCATAATTTTTGGAGTTACGGGTGAAAAGTTAGTTTTCTAGGTGGTTTGTGTAATTTTACCAATTACCTATTACAGATATTTATTCATATTTATTTTTTTATACATAGTGTATATAATTGTAAAAATTATCTTCATTATTAAAAAAGAATAAAAAATATAATTAAAAAAATTTAAAAATAATTTCCTTATTTATACATATATATATTGTACTATATGTATAATATTTGTATACAACTAATTTCCTTATAAAAATCACCAAAAAATTAAGTATTAACATTAATTAATTAAATTAATTTAATTACAAAATTTATATTTAATTATTTATCTATTTAGTTTATTCATTATTTAATTTGAAAACATACCTTGTATATAAAGATATGATTCTATACCTTAAATAGCCACCATTAATGTGACTAATTAATTTTTGTAAATTAATTATTTTATTTGTTTTATCTAATTCCGAATTTTTTTAATTAATTTATTTATTAAATTATTTATTTAATTGTTTAATTCACCACTGAATACATTCCTTAATTGTACATCCTTTCCTTTTGTATTTTTCTTCTCTTTTTATTAGGCTCCTCCTCCCTCATTTGCCCTTAATCAATCTTTGGTTGGAGAGAAGCCTGATCTCTGACAACAATCTTGTCGAAGAATGGTGCCCAGCCTCCGAGTTGTCCAATGACAACGAGTCGACCCTCGTCGAGGCCATCACGATGTATCTGATCCCAAGGTGAGATCCAACTTTATTTTCCATCATTTTTCCTAGATAAATATTAGATTTAATTTTTGCATCGATTTCATGATTAATCTTTAGACCTTCAAATCCCAAAAACATCTATCTCACATTTTCTGATGTGACACTGATTTTCCATCTCATTTTCTCGATCTAGTCGTTTCTTCTTCTACCTCACACAACCTATCACCTCCGACCACGCACGATTGTCGGAGATCCGGATCTATCTCTCACCAAGCCCAGATCTACACCCTTTCACGTATCCCTATTTGTTATTAAACAAAAAAATAAAAAATATATTTCTTTTCTAATATTTGTTTTTCATGATACAATAAAAATAAAAAAATATTATAGTTTTTCTCTAACATATGTTTTGTAGGAAATTAAAAAAACAAAAAATAAAAAAATAACAATTTATTTACAGTTTTCTGTTTACAAAAGAAAAATATAAAAAAAATTAAAAAAAGCCATCGGCCCTCTAGCGACCCTCCTTCCTGGAGCTTGCGCTCGCTCCGTCCGCTCCGCACAATTGACAAGCAAACGCCGCCAATCACCACTGCCAGGCGGCGTTGCCACCTTCCCGTCAAGGCTGTTGTCGTTCGACCACCGGCGGCCTTCTGCCCTGTATCGATCCTGCACGATTCACCACGCCTCCCAACGCGCATCTCCGCCTACCGCGTAGGCCCGACACCACGACCTCCGGCCCTGCTCCACACCCAGACCAGCCCGTGTGTACCGCCACAATGCATGCTCCGTCGACCTTCCACCAGAACCTCCGCTACCTCTTGATCTCCACCGTCACTAGTGGCGCAACCGCCTCTAGCAAGTGCCCTCCTCCAGTCCACCACGCCTCCACGACCAAACAGGGAGGGCGGCGGCCCCTCCTTACTCCCCATGTTTTGGAACAAAGCCGAAGGAACCCTAGGGATTGTAATAAAAAAAGATATTTGGAAAACGTTCTTGATGCCCCTGGGATTGTCAAAAATTACAAGAAGGACCCTGCAGCTAGAGCCAATCACGTGTGTGGCAAGTGGTATTGGGTAATTTGCACTTTTCTTCCCTCTATTTATTTTGTGTTAATTTTAATTGCAAAAACATTAATAAATCGCATTTAAGTCCTTGTATTCCAGACTTTTTGCATCTTTTCTCTCATTGAAATAAATAGCGTCTGTAATAAATTATGGAAAATTTGTATTTGCTCCTACTATGTCCTTGAACATTGTATAAAATTTTCATTGCATTTCACCATCATTTGATATTTAAAAAAAACAAAAAATAGTGTCTTTTTCTCTACTCGAACTTAGAAAAAAAATCAAAAAATTATCTAACAATTCCCCAAAAAATTATTAAAGGTGTATTTTATTCCCTTTTCATTTCTACCCATATTTTTGGATTAGTCATTTATAAAACGCCAAAAAATTGTGAAAAACTAAAAATCTAATAAACATTATGGAAAATCCTAGAAAAATCTAAAAATTTTGATTTCCAATCTCTGTTTGTAGATATTTGTTTATACTATAGCATAAAAATAATTTCCAGGAGTTTTAAGCACTTAAAGTATTTTTAAGTTGCAAAATACTCTTGGTTATGCATTGTTTACCTTTATTTCTAATATTTGATTTTTACAAAGTCACAAAAACGTCATAAAAATTTGGAAAAAATAAATTTGAAGCAAAAATCCATTTTCTGTAATTTTCTAGACATTTTTTAATATTTAAAAAAATACAAAAAGAATGTGGTGTGTGTGGATTTTGTAGTTTGTTCCTTATCTGAAAATTAAGAAAAAATGAATAATAAAAAACCACTAAAAATTTTATCTTTGAAATTTGACTGCTAAGTTTTTAAATCGTGCTCCTTGTGTTCGACCTTGGTAGCTATACCAGGTAAATGGAATAGCGAAAATCGCTTATATTTAATTGCTTGATTTCTTTGAAGTGGTTGATAAATATTTTTATCGTTGACCGAATTGATTGGTTGAGAACAATGACCTGCATTATTTATTCTATCTCGACCGCATCACATTTTCGGCCTCATCAGAATGTAAATCGGGATGGAGAATTAGGTAAAATTAAAAAATTAGCAACTATAGGGTTGTAATTTAAAATCTAAAATTACTCTAGAATAATGACAAAAAATAAAGTTGGATCTCACCTCAGGATCAGATACACCGTGATGGCCTCGACGAGGGTCGACTCACTATCGCCGGACAGCTCGGAGGATGGGCACCCTTCTTCGAAAAGATTGCTCTCAGAGATTGGGCTCCTCTCCACCAAATATTGATCCAAATCAATGTTGTTGTGACCCAAATCACTTAGCACAATCAGCGAGAAAAATCAGCCACTAATGAAAATCGGCAATCAATGTAAGCAGTCTGCTATTTTATTTACCTTGTATAACGACCAGGGTTGAACACAAGGAGCACGATTTAAAAGCTAAGTAGTCGGATCTCTAGAAGGAAAGAATTTTTAGTGGGCTTTTGATTTTTCAAATTTTTTATTTTCAATAACATAAAAACAAGCATAAAAAATAAAATACAGACATCTCACTTTTTTGTATTTTTCGAAAGTATCAAAAATGCTTAAAAAATTAAAGTGAAAATATTTTTGGGTTTTAGACATTTTAAGGTGTTTTTCTAAATTTTTAGAGAATTTTCAGATGTTTTTTATGATTTTCTAAAAATCAAACAAGGAGAAAAACACAAAATAGTGCACAGTCGGGAATAATATGCAAATTAAAAGTATTTAAAATGCCCAAAATTCCTAGATTGTAATTTTATGATACAAAGAAATAAAAACCATCAAACAGAAACTGAAAACACTAGAAGGAAATATCTCCCACCTCGAGGATCAAGTAACTAGATGAGGGCCCAATGGGAGTGTATTATTGGATAGGCATTTTATCTGCTTCTCTAAGAATGAAGATCTAAAACCTTTCACACACTGTGCAGATTGACTTTCAAAGCCGAAAAGTTTACGTGATGGATAGGTGGTCTGAGATGGCTGTTGAGGTGAACCTGGATAAGGATTTGTGAAACATGAGGGCTTTCGAGGATTAAATCCTAATTATAATAGAGTTCTGACACACTAATAATCTAAAGGTCTAATCCAAGTTCTAAATTTTTGGTAAAGTGAGATTCGATTAAAAGAAACAAGCATGTTCTAAGTTCTTTTATTTTTTTCCTTTTTCTTTTTCTTGTTACTTGCACTTATTTATAGAATACGTGTTTACTAAGGGACTAGTAAAGGTAAATTATAAGAGAATGATGAATCTATGAGTCATCGCCTTTATTCCTTTATTTTGGCTAAATTTCTTAGTAAAATACATGTAAATATCCACTAATTCCCATTAATTAATATTTAAACAAGAAATATAAATATTATATATTTAACACTTTTTTATCCAAAATAAAATAATAAAGATAAAATGAAAAAAGGATGTATATAAAATATATACATACTGATCCTAACCCCGAGACTGGGTTGATATTGACTTGGTCAACAAAATAAATAAGTACAGGAGATAAGGATCATAACTTATAAAAATACCAGAAAAACGAGACCATAATCATCAAGTAAATTTCAAATTAAGATTCTTTCTTCGCAAAATTGCTCGTAAAAATATATGTTATTTTGTAAAAATATCCTACGAATTATTAATTACAAAAAAAATAATTATAATGAATCGAAATAGATGTAAACCGAATTCCAATGTTCATAACTATTTATAGAAAACTCCAAATCGACCATACTCACTTTTATACTTTGTTTTATTATTAATACATTTTATTAAAAATATCAAAAAAAATATTAGAATAAAACATGTGAGTTTTGGCGTTTGGGCCTCCATTGTCTATATGTACTTTATGTAGAAACTTCCTGATTTTTTAATTAATTATTCATACCCTGTTTAACTTAATTTCTTTTCTAATGAGTTTCTAAAAATCACTAGAAAAATATAAAACTATAACTTAAGCCAAATTGCCAAAAAAATCTCGAAGCCACGAAACCGTAACCTAAATTTTCCGAACCTCATAACTTGGCCATGTGGACTCTAAATTGGGCAAATTCTAGAAAATGAAACTGATTTCATTAAAATCGGAGTTAATAAGAAAACTGTTGGTTTTGGGATTGATATTGGTATATAGTGTACAATGTACCTTAATTTATCTTATTTAATATATGTTATTTATTATATTTTTATACTTTATTAATATTATTTTCTTAATTAAAATAATAAAAAATTTATTTATTTATTTATCTATCTATCTATTTATCATTTAATTACAAATTATTTAATTAGTCATTAAGATGTTTAACTATTTCAATAATAATATTTGTATTTAATGATTTAACTACTAATTACTTAATTAATTATGTAATCAACTATCTAATTAATTCTTAAATTAATCTAGTTATTTAATTTTACTTATTTTCTCTCTCTCTCTCTCTCCTATCTTTTCCCTCTTCCGCATTCTTCTTCCTCCATGGATACCCATCGTCGCCTCCTTCTCCTCTTTATTCGGCTGTCAACCTCCTCAAACACTATTTGTTAGGCTGCTGGCCTAACTACCTCTAGTGACTGCAATCCGTCGGCTGGTTACCCCATCTCCTCCCTTGCGCCCCAAGCAAAGATAGTCTATAAATAGGTCTTTCCATCCTCCAAATACGGTATTCTCCATTTCACCTATGTTCCTCTTCCATTGAGTTACAATGAGAGAGTATGTGACAAGGCTCAATCCTCCATTGTCAAGCAAGAGGATGAGGTCAGTGTGATCACCTACCAATGTTGACGTTCTTCTCCACTGTGTGCCAACCTCCGTCTCCGTCGGACGTAGAATCGACGACCATTGGAGCACCTACTCCAATCCTTAGGCACACTTCCATTCATCCATGTAACAGTAGTATCATTCTCTTGCGATTCTTGATTTCAATTTTTGTAGGTAAGCACAGATCCATCCTCCGATCAACATGATCGGAAGACCACAATCTCTGAGCTTGATCCATCCATATCCCCTTTTTACCTTTGATTTTCTTCCTAAATAAACATCCGATCGAGGTCCACGAGGCTTCGAGCCTTGTTACATAACCTGTAGGTGCAAGGAGCTAGATCAAACACCAGAGACAACCTTCATCTCATGGAAGTAAAATCACCTCCAGATTTCTAGTCTCTGAGATCTAGAATCGCTCCACCATCCAGATCATTGCAGATTTCAACTAGGAAGGAGAGGACCTCCTTGTATCACTGCATCAACACAGATCCGACGAGACATGAGGAGATTAAGCTCATTAGCATACACCTTACAAGTTCTTTCATATACCTTCAGCACCGCCATATCTGAATAGAGAGCTCTAGTTCAGATCTAACCCGTACATGCATGTCCAATGTTGGACATCTGATCAGATCTGGAGACCTTCATCTGAGTCGTTCATGAGCACCATGATTCTAGACCACAAGATCCGATTCGATCAAGTGGAACCCAGCCCTCCATGTATCAACACCAGCCGCCCTCTGATCAGATCACATCGGACGGTTCTGATCATGCCACACATCCGCCTCTAAAAGCTCTACCGACCCCTGCTTAGTACAAAGCGTGTAATCAGCACGTGACTTTAGCAGATGTTTTGTGACTTTTGCACATATGCCCTCAAAACTCTTGCATATTACGAATAAGTCTGTGGTAGGAGATTCCACGTGATTGAACACATGCTCTAATGATGCTTTTACAGGTTGATCCTCGAAAGTTCTGCTATTTTTTTACACGTCCTTGGAAGTTGGCAGTACGTGAAGCGCACGTGGTTTCTAGTTTAATTACGCTTTCACTCCTTCAGTTTCTATCATTTTCATTCATGCACTAATATTTTCAGATAATTACCTAAATACCCTTATAGAGTGTATTATTACTATACATACTATCTACATATAATATAAAAATACAAAATATTAAACTACAATAAAAATACATATAAATACTTAATGGTTTACTATATATAGTAAAAGTCAGTATTTAAAATTAAAAAGATTTTCTTTTTTATAAAACTTTTAAAACACCAAAAAATATAATAAACTTTAAAAATCATAAAAAAATTATAAAAACATCTTTAAAAATACTACAAAAATTACCTTTAGTGTACTTTACTGTGTTTCACATATTAAACCAAAATATAATAAAAACTAAATAATAAAATCAATAAAAAAATAAAAATATATAAAAACCTTAAAAAATCATAACTAAATAAAAAATCACATAAACATGCACAATATATCACTTTGAAGATAATTTCACCTATTTTTTGATAAAAATATAATAAAAATATTCTCTCATTATTTTCTATCCTAAAATCAAAAGTAAAAATCTTTTTTCAATAAAAATTAGTTTTCTTCCTTAGAAATAATACAAAATCTGAAAAATCCTAAAAACCTCTTCAAAATCATAAAATAGGAAATAAAACTAAAACATAAAAAAATAAAAAATCAAATAAAAATTACAAAACTTTTCTACAATTACAAAATACTTAAAATCACAAAAAACAATATAAAATTCATAAAAATCGAATAAGAATCTTGAAAGTTACCTAAAATAAATAAAAATTAGGAAACCTATTAAGCCTTACTTTTCTACCTTTTTCCCCTGATTTTAAACAGTTTGCCTCCCTAAGTTCGACACTCCCTTACTTTTCACTATACATCAAAGTTTATTAGTATAAATAAAATAAAAATATATCATTTGAAAAGCATGACCAATCAATTCGTCAAAAAGTAGACAGTTGTCATTCTAATGATCAGATGATTTTACCAGAAAATTTATTTTTATGTTATTTTTACTCCTAAATTTTGATGTATAATAATGTTGGGATAAAAGTGCAACTTGTATTAAACTAGACCCCAGGGCTCTCTTATATAGGAGAGACGCCATGGGTTAATTACATAAGTGATACCTAAAGAAACAAGAAAATATAAAGATAAAAAGATGAGATACAAACATCTCAACACTCCCCCTCAAGCTGAAGCATAAATATCAATCATGCTCAGTTTGGAATAGCATCTCTGAAATGGACCCCTAGAGAGGGCCTTTGTGAAGATATATGTATTCTATTCTCCTGTGGAAACATGAGAGGTAGATATAAGCCATTTTTGTATCATGTCTCTAGTGTAATGACAATCCACCTCAATATGCTTTGTTCGCTCATGAAAAGTGGGATTGTTGGCAATAAATACAACTGCTTGGTTATCACATAAAAACTTCATAGGTAGAGACACCTTAATAGTGAGGTCGGTTAATACTGATTTAACCCACATCATCTCAGCACATCCTTGTGTCATAGCCCTGTATTCGGATTCAACACTGGATCTGGCCACCACTGTTTGTTTCTTGCTTTTCCATGAAATAAGTGAGCTTCTTACAAAAACAACAAAACCAGAAGTAGATTTTCTGTCCCTAGGACATCCCGCATAATCTGCATCTGTGCATCTTGTCACCTCGAGTAATGTATCCCTACTGAATAAGAGACCTGAGCCAGGTGAAGTCTTTAAGTACCTCAAGATCATATGGACAACATCCATATACACCTTCCTGGGTTGTTCCATGAACTGACTGACTTTGTTGACCGCGAAAGTAATGTCCGGCCTGGTAATGGTGGCGTATAGGAGCTTCCCAACCATCTCTCTGAATCTCCTTCTATCAACCTCTTCGGTGTCCTCATCATACAATTTCATGCTTACATCCATACGAGTAGTAGCAGGTTTGCACCCTGTCATGCATGTCTCAGATATTAGGTCCATAAAAATTTCCTCTGAGTCATTACAAGTCCATGCTGGTTCCTTGCAAACTTTAATCCAAGAAAGTAGCGAAGATTGCCAAGGTCCTTCGTAACAAACTGCTGACCAAGGAACTCCTTGACAGTACAAATACGATGTACATCATCTCCTGTAATAACAATATCATCCACATAAACAAGAATAGCCACCATACCTCTATGTGTCCTCTGCACAAACAGAGTGTGGTCTACAATAGACCGCACAAACCCTTTCTGCTCCATCAACTCCAACAGCTTTTGATACCAAGCTCTAAGACTCTACTTCAAGCCATAAATTGCCTTGTGAAGTCGTCACACCTTCTGAGACTCCCCCTCAGTAGCAAATCCTGATGGTTGTTGCATATATACTTCCTCCTGTAGATCCCCATAGAGAAAAGAATTCTTCACATCAAGTTGGTAGAG
The DNA here is from genome assembly GCA_037367405.1 of Ottelia alismoides. Lineage (NCBI taxonomy): Eukaryota > Viridiplantae > Streptophyta > Magnoliopsida > Alismatales > Hydrocharitaceae > Ottelia > Ottelia alismoides. The sequence continues at coordinate 450,052 of JAZKJV010008650.1, read as the reverse complement.
GGGCCAGTCTCATGAAACGGCAACAGATAGAAGAATGCGTAGTGTTGAATGCCTTGCTACTGGAGAGAAGGTGTCCTGATAATCCACCCCAAAGGTTTGGGTGAACCCTCGTGCCACTAGCCTTGCTTTGAATCAGTCAACACTACCATCGACCCTTTGCTTAGTCGTGAATATCCATTTTCTAATCACAACTGAGGCGCCGGGTGGCGGAGATTCAATGGACCATGTGCCACGTGATCGCAGGGCTGCCATCTCTTCTTCCAAAGCAAGGCGCCACCTACTATCATGGAGCGCTTCCTGGTATGTCCCTGGGATAGTAACAACAGATAGACCCACTATGAACTTCTTGTAGTCTTGTGACAGATGATCCAAGGAAACATGAGAAGCCATCGGGTAATGGGCGCATTGACGACGAGGTTTCCTTAGAGTAATCGGTAGCTCCAGATCATCAGCCTCACAGTCCTCTGGAATCAATTCTTCCTGTATAGTATCCAAAGTGCCAGTCCCATCAGTAGAAATAATGTGTTCATGACATACTTGAGGCATAGTAGATGATGTTTGTTGGAAATGCGAGCCCACGACGAGCCATTATGCAATAAATGTTATTGCACATATCATTCCCTGATCTGAAATGAAGAATGAATAATTTGTATAATAGGTCCCTTAGTACAATTAGGGTTATATACCATGGCCATCTTGATGATCATACAGCTGTTGATTCAACTATTGAATCATAGAGGCCGGTGCTTGGATGAATATCTAAAGAGTTAGATTGAGGACTCATCAAGCACCGTCAAATGATTGTTAAGAGATGATCTCCATCCTGAGTAGGAGATGGCAATCCTTATCCCTAAAGGCTGATATCTAATCGACCTCTTGATGCAGGTCCTCTGCATAGGAATAGAGATTCAGAGGTATCAGATTAGTTAGGTCAAAGAGTTGACTTAACGAGATCGAGATAACCAAAGTCCTATATCGTATGCTGTCATGATATAGGCACACATCCTCTGACCGGAGACATATGTGTTACTATATGTCTGAGTATGTACATTTGGCAGACCAATAGGTTGATGATCTAACCAAGGTCTATACACCGGCGCGCTGGTGTGCATATAAGGGCATATGAGTAATACGATCTCTCAAAGGGATCATACAGGTTCAGTTACTGAGCCGGAAGACATGAGCTCACTCATGAGATATTGGGAAGAATAAAATTCTATGCGCATGGTCGTCTCGCTTTGGAAGCTTAACTGAATTTGTAGGCTTGACATATACTTTTGGAAAATATATGATCAAGACCTAGGTATGATATATGCTTTTGGAAAGTATATGATCGATACCGACTCCCAATGATTGAATGAGAAACTTACTGATAAAACCATGAAGTATATAGTGTAAAGTTGATCTAATACTTCGGGTTTATTCTGAGTCTTCCAGTATGCAGGATGTACAGGTATTGGGAATACCTGAGGGTGATGTGATCATAAACAATTGTATAACCATGACGCTTCCATTCCTAGGGTGTGATGAAACGGGTCTGGATTTTAGTGACTCATCTTAGTAGAGAAGTAATCTTATCTTGGTCCAATTATTGGACATTGATCTGAATGTGATTCACATACAATGAGAAGATTAGATTTGCGGTCTTGATTTAATCAAGCATCTATGGGAGGCCCACGATCTGGATTTGAGATACGATCTCAATATCCATGTCACTATACGTGGAATAAAACAATCGTCCTGTCCTTATCTCCAAGTATCTGCAGAGAGATTGCATTATTCTTGAAGGGTTCAAGAATAATTCCATAAGATCTAAGCAATGAAGAAATCATGATTAAATGTGATTTAATCATCTTGAAGTATGAAGAAATCATCCAATTTAATTAAATGTGATTTAATTATTATGGACAAGAATAATGTGGATAGAAATATTCAATTATTCATAATATATTATAAATATGATTTATAATGTACTAGAGAGAGCCAAATATAATTTATATGTGTTGATTAATTATTATGTGTATTGGATACACATTGTGTAATTAATTGACAATGTAAATTATATATTGGTTTGGGTTGTGAATATGATTCACAATTTTTTCCATGGCAAGATTGCAATATTCTCAAATATAATTGTGAATTATTTTTGAAGAATAAAAACCCAACAAATAAATAAAGAGAGATTTTCATGAAGATATGCAATCTCATGAATTATCATGAGATTGCTCTCCCCATGGAAATAAGTGGGCGGCACATCATTCCTAATAGGAATGTGTGGCCGTCCACATGGAAGGTGCATGGAGATGAAATCTCCATGCACAATCTCTCCTTATTTATTGGGTTTGATTTAGGACTAATTTATATTTGATTTTGTCAAATATATTTTAATCTAAATTTGTTGGTTTTACCAACAACAATCTTGACCATTGGATTGACATAAATCAATCTCATCCTTTGATCCTACATGTCACATGGATTGAGATCCATGGATCCCGAAACCCTATAAATATAGAGGCACACCATGCTCTCTATTTACATGAAATTTTGGAGCTCTTTCTCTCTCTCTCTCTCTCTCTCTCTCCTTCTCCATACACGCCAACTCTTTCTCCCTCTACTTGGTGGCCGTCCACCAAACCCTAGAGGAGAGAATCGTCGTCGCCTTCGCCACCGCGCCGCCGCTTCAACGTTCTTCGATTCTCCGTCTTCTTTGAGTGTTGCACTCACAAAGGAGACGTTCGATCTCGTGCGACGAGATCAGGAGCAACTACGCTTGGATCAACTTCTTGGATTGCGAGGACAACGTGGTTCATCCCCGCGCTCGCAAGCGGTCTCACCGACGATCGGACTTGAGATAGGAGGTCTCTTCTCTTAGAGAATCGATCAACCATGCTTCAAGAGGTATTGCATTATACTTGTTGTGGTTATAGAAGAAACGATCTGGGAATGGTTCTCGGATCATGTGGTTTCATCGAATAAAAATTTTAAATTCCGCTGCACCGAACAACTAGTACGACTAGTCGTTCTTCGTCGTATCCGATACGACGATCACGCTTTTGTGATGCGTTTGAGGATAATTCCATATCCTTCAAGTGGTATCAGAGCCAGGTTGACGGTTTCGAATATGATTCCAAAACCGAGGACGACTTGGGTTCGTTAAAGTCGCGAAAGTTTTTATCGCATTTGATTTCGGAGATCTGTTTAGTAAATAATTTCGACCATGTTTAAAATGGTTAAGTACGAATTATTTACTTGTATTTTGTTCTCCATTAAATAAGGAAACCATAGGATCTGAGTTTGCGTAAATCGGATTTCGTATGCTCTAGATATGGTTGTTTTAATGAACATGTATGCACTGTTGCGTGGACAATAGATTTTAACATGATTAAAGAGTTAATTACTATTATCATCTGTCTTGAAATGCGCTGTAACATCACTTGACTTCTTAAATCAAGTTAGAAATCTATGAAAATTGATTTTGTCTAATTTGGATTTAAATTGATTGAGATATGTTAATTTTAGTGAGTAGGGGTCACTGCTGAAATTACAGTCCTAATCTGGAACCAAGTGATTATCAATTAGTGAAATTAATGGTTAATTTAGTGAAATAATCATGAAAATATTTGTGAAATATTGGAAGATGATTATTTACATAATTTACATGGCCTCAACCAATTAATTGATTAGATTTGATCTAAATCTTAATTGGAAACACAATCATCAAGCTTGATGCTTGAATAGTGATTGTCATTTAATCAATTAGTGAAATTAAATTGTTTAATTTCCTATAATAATTGTGCATAAATATTTGTGAAATATTTGAATAATTTTTCCCTTAAATGACATTGCCTTAACCAATAATTGATTAGATGTGATCTAGATCACTAATTGGTTACCTGATCTACATGATCAACATTCCAACAAACATGTTGCTTGAATAGGACTTGGGATTTGTTTAGCAAATCTCATTATAATGTTAATCAAAAATTGTTTTGATTATTATTATATGGTATAATTTCAGTTGAAGAACTGATGATCATCTCAAGTACAAATTGATTTATTTTGCATTATCCTTTCCCGAGGTGGATACGGTGTCTAGTCGGAGAGCATTGGGGTTGCGGGTTGCAACGTATGTGGTCCGTCCCACTCTCGTCGGTACTGGCCATGACAACGGGTAGGGTTAGTATAATGCTTAATAAATCATGATGTATTTCTAATTATTAAAATTCGAAATAATACATATTTGAGATAATACCATAATTCAAGTAACGGTAAAAATGTTTGTTGGATATTAATTGGATCATTAATTTAATATGATTAGATTGATTGGAATCCAATAAAATTAAAACACTCTATTATGAATAGAAATGTTATTTCCCTTGGAAGAATTAATCATAATGAATATGATTCATAGTGATTAATTAGAATTTGAATATGATATGGAGGATCACATAAGTGACATCCATGGTCTCCGTCAGGGCAAAGGGTTCTGTCGCCAGGGATTGCATGTGGGAGACGCATGTCCGAAGTGACAACTCATGTATGCAAGCGCATCTGGATCGGGCTCTTTGCTTCTCGAAAGAGTAAGGCCGTATGCGTAGTGACCCCAATATCAGATCCTCATATTATTGGGGCGATATTGGATTGCGCATAGCGAGTACTATTCCTGTTGACGGTTGGTTCAATTAATGACGGGTCAACATCGCCTTAGGGGTGGTGGGCCCGGGTGTTAAAGACCGAATTAGGAAATGCAAGTTGGACTTGCAAGGCAGAATGTGTTCCCGCTTATTTTTATCCGAGTTGCAGATTCTCATATTATTGGGATGTAACAAAGATAAGGAAGGAGATCCCAGATCTTGCTGAGATATAATGGTAAGTATATCTCTTACATTGAAAGTGATTAAGGGAATGAACTTTCAGTGTTGACAAGGCAAGACAACTTTGATATAAAAATTCCTAAATCAAAGTAAAATGTGTGTGTATATATATATATATTTATATAAATTTATGCAAATTTCTTATTTCAGATAATTCTTCATTAAACCCACTCAATGTTATACTCAGTAATAACCAGTAAAATATCATGGATTGAACTCATGATCCGGATATTGTGCTTGCAGTTGGACACATACTGTATGTGGTTGCAATATGCAAGTCTCCTCCTACTAATGAGGAATGACAATTAAATAGATAATAGGACTACAACCCTAGGGTTTGTATGTCTCTGTAGTCTTGATCTCATCGGATGTACTTTGGAAGTGACATGTCGATGATGATCACAATTGTCAATTAATCCTTATAAAATCAATGAAGATATTCTGGCATACATATGTGCTCTCAACATTTAATCATAAATGACATGGTTCTCTGCATCATGCAGAATGGTGGCTCCAAAAGAGATGATGTATTCAAAATGTTTGAATACGTACCTTGAACCTATGTTTTAAGAGTTTAGATGGATGTAGATGATGAGTGTCATCATTCTACTATATATACTCTAGTCATTCATGAAGCTTCAAAATATTCATATTGTATGAATTTAATGAAGCATGTATAAATGTTGAAATAATCTTACATTGAATTCTTTTGAATTTAACGTAAGAGATCCTTAGTATTAAGCAATGGTTGCTCTTAGATAAAGGGTACGCAGTGGAAGCATGGGTTGGACCCAAGTAAGAAGTATAGTCAAAAAGTTGACTGTACCTCTATGACTTCCATATGACATTCAAAGAGTTGGATGAATGCCAATACTGCAATAAATTGATGTGTTGATAGTACGACTATCAAGTCTGTCTAGAATCCTTAGAGAAGGACTCGGATGGAGCATCGGAACAATCTACATAAATCATTGATATTGACTTACTTATTGAATAAGATAAAGTCTAATAATGGTATCTCAATCTTCTAACAACACTTGCAATGGGTTGCATATGTTTTAGAAGACTGGAAAATTTTGATCTTATGGTTTATAGTTATCCAGATGGACATTGATGCAATTGTTGCAACAATTTCCATTGGATCACTAGACTTCATAATTTCAATGGGAGAGCCCTTAGTCTTAGAGAATGTCTCTATGACCTAGACATTAGAATACACTCATTGTTTGTTTGTAAATGTTGGAAATAAACATGAATTCTAGAATGGACCTATCATAAAGAGTTATGATGAAGATATTTCAGAAAGTAATCTAAAATCTAGTGGACTCCACTAAATTAGAAAATTAATGAATGGTTCATTAACATTTCTAAATACTGAAATTAAACCTCAAAATCAATAGGAGGATGAAGATCATTTGACAATGATCGAGCATTAAGTCTTGGACATTTGTCTATTCATTTGATCAATAGTAGTAAGAGATGAAACTTTAGAATGTCTAAAATTTCAAAACTTACATAACTTATGAATATTGTATTCAAAGTAAAATGTCCAATGCACCCTTCTTTGGGAATGGTGTAAGATGTCAAGGTATTCAGGATCTCATACATATTGATGTATGCGGATCATCTATATCATAGTAAACATTATGGACATGTGATATCTGATGATGATTATGTATGATATAAGATTTCTTCCCTTTAGAAACCTTTGAAATGTTCAAAGATTTCATAATTTTGGTTTGGAACCAAAGTCTGAAGGAAGATGAAAATGAATTTGGTCTAATCTAGGTAATCAGTACCTATTAGATGAATTCATAATATACCTTATGGAGAAAGGAATGTCATTCCTATCTCACTCCTCCTAATGAACCTAAACTCAATTGAATTATAGGGAGATACAATTGGATCATGTGTGACATGATTCGATCAATGATGAATTTTTTAGCATAAATTCCTCTTAGTATCCAGGTATATATGTAGTAGAGACTACATATAATTCCATGCAAGTAAGCTGGAATTGAGCACTTGAGAGTTCTGCTTCATTAGGAAAATAAAGGATGGTATTGGATACCTACTTTATGACCTTGAGATTCTTAAAATATCTCATCTCTTAGAATGTGATTCTTAGAGGTTGAGACTCTGGAGAATCAAGATGAAAATGAAGTGTAGGAACTCATTTAATCTTGAGAAGATAATGAGGCTCCTGAAATTGGAAACTAAAAGGACAATTAAAGATGAAACAATAATACCTCTTCAAATGAGTTTGAGGAGGGATTCCATATGTCAGAGAAATCTGAGAATGATCGAACTTCATGTGATGAAGCATCTGAAGATCATAGCATGGATAGATGGATGTTAGCAATAAAAAGTCTAATGTGGACTTCATATACAAGTGTTGTATATGGACCCTCGAGGATCCACCTATATGGGTAAGACATGTAAAGGTGTAAATGGATCTTCAAGAGAAAGGGAACCTGATGAGAAGGTAGAGATCTTCAAAGCACGGTTCGTAGCCATGAGCTACACACTGGAAGAAAAGACATTGCTTGCAATGAGACTTGCTCTTCGGTGACCATGCTTAAAACCATCAGAATATTGCTAACCTTAGCTACACAACTTGACTATTGCATCTTCAAGATGTAAGTCAATATTGCATTCCTCTACGAATACCACTTTGAGGATATTCACATGAAGTAGCCCCAGGGCTTCATGGTTGAGGAAAGCAAGGTCTGCAACCTAAGGAATCCATCTATAGACTCAAATAAGCTTCTTGAAGTTGGACCGTAAGATTTGATGGAACTATAATTGTTATGATTTCAAATGGAATCTTGATGAGCCATGTGAAGCTTAGTGGGAGTGCCTTTGTGTTCATCGTGCTAAATATAGATGGTATCCTAATCATTTAAAATGATATTAGGATAATAATTAGTGTTTTATAGACTGGCTATTCCATATCTTGAAATATGATTTCAAAGATACCTCTTAGATCTTAGTTCTGAAGTTGTTCAGGAGCAAAGAGAAGAGGGTATTGGGACTGTCACATTAATAGTACATCTTGGACATATTCCATTTTATGGAAAATTCCAAGAAAGGCTTCCATCCCTTAAGATATGGTACTGACCTATCTAAGGGGACAACACCTCAAAGAATTGAGGAAGTGAATGCTAGAACTACTTGCCCTTGGGCATCAGTTCTGAGAAGCCGGGTGTGTACTAGATGTGTACAAAAGCCAGATGGCTGCCATGCAGTGGGAGTAGTAAACTGTTACTAATCCTACTATGAAAATAAAACACTTGGTTGCAGTAATAACAAAATCTTCATAGATGACAAGATCTTTGAGATAGTGATCTCAAAGTCTTATCTTCAAAGCTTAAGACTTTATAGATAGAGATCTAAAAGGTCTTAACTATAGATACCTTAAGAGATAGTGATCTCCAGGAATAAGGGTATTCTGATAAGGATTATGGAAATATTGGTTATGATAATTGTTAAGCTAGTTTTTAACAAGATTGAGTACTGATTGCATAAGATGCATTATTCGCATTAGATGCGAGCACTGTTACTGGGGATATGCAAGTACCGTAAAAGGACTTGGCGTAGTCTCGGGGGAACATAGTGACTGATCAGCTTACCTAGCTATTTTCTAAATAGCCTATGATTGTCACATGAGTGCGGGTTTAAATGATTAGCCCATTAATGGCTCTTTGGGCTAGTGGGAGATTGTTGGAAACGCGAGCCCACGATGAGCCATTATGCAATAAATGTTATTGCACATATCATTCCCTGATCTGAAATGAAGAATGAATAATTTGTATAATAGGTCCCTTAGTACAATTAGGGTTATGTACCATGGCCATCTTGATGATCATACAGCTGTTGATTCAACTATTGAATCATAGAGGCTGGTGCTTGGATGAATATCTAAAGAGTTAGATTGAGGACTCATCAAGCACCGTCAAATGATTGTTAAGAGATGATCTCCATCCTGAGTAGGAGATGGCAATCCTTATCCCTAAAGGCTGATATCTGACCGACCTCTTGATGCAGGTCCTCTGCATAGGAATAGAGATTCGGAGGTGTCAGATTAGTTAGGTCAAAGAGTTGACTTAACGAGATCGAGATAACCAAAGTCCTATATCGTATGCTGTCATGATATAGGCACACATCCTCTGACCAGAGACAGATGTGTTACTATATGTCTGAGTATGTACATTTGGCAGACCAATAGGTTGATGATATAACCAAGGTCTATACACCGGCGCGCTGGTGTGCATATAAGGGCATATGAGTAATACGATCTCTCAAAGTAATCATACAGGTTCAGTTGCTGAACCGGAAGACATGAGCTCACTCATGAGATATTGGGAAGAATCAAATTCCATGTGCATGGTCGTCTCGCTTTGGAAGCTTGACTGAATTTGTAGGCTTGACATATACTTTTGGAAAATATATGATCAAGACCTAGGTATGATATATGCTTTTGGAAAGTATATGATCGATACCGACTCCCAATGATCGAATGAGAAACTTACTGATAAAACCATGAAGTAGACAGTGTAAAGTTGATCTAATACTTCGGGTTTATTCTGAGTCTTCTAGTATGCAGGATGTACAGGTATTGGGAATACCTGAGGGTGATGTGATCATAAACGATTGTATAACCATGACGCTTCCATTCCTAGGGAGTGATGAAATGGGTCTGGATTTTAGTGACTCCTCTCAGTAGAGAAGTAATCTTATCTTGGTCCAATTATTGGACATTGATCTGAATGTGATTCAGATACAACGAGAAGATTAGATTTGCGATCTTGATTTAATCAAGCATCTATGGGAGGCCCACGATCTGGATTTGAGATACGATCTCAATATCCATGTCACTATACGTGGAACAATACAATCGCCCTGTCCTTATCTCCAAGTATCCGCGGAGATATTGCATTATTCTTGAAGGGTTCAAGAATAATTCCATAAGATCTAAGCAATGAAGAAATCATGATTAAATGTGATTTAATCATCTTGAAGTATGAAGAAATCATCCAATATAATTAAATGTGATTTAATTATTATGGATAAGAATAATGTGGATAGAAATATCCAATTATTCATAATATATTATAAATATGATTTATAATGTATTAGAGAGAGCCAAATATAATTTATATGTGTTGATTAATTATTATGTGTATTGGATACACATTGTGTAATTAATTGACAATGTAAATTATATATTGTTTTGGGTTGTGAATATGATTCAAAATTTTTTCCATGGCAAGATTGCAATATTCTTAAATATAATTGTGAATTATTTTTGAAAAATAAAAACCCCACAAATAAATAAAGAGAGATTTTCATGGAGATATGCAATCTCATGAATTATCATGAGATTGCTGTCCCCATGGAAATAAGTGGTTGGCACATCATTCCTAATAGGAATGTGTGGCCGTCCACATGGAAGGTGCATGGAGATGAAATCTCCATGCACAATCTCTCCTTATTTATTGGGTTTGATTTAGGACTAATTTATATTTGATTTTGTCAAATATATTTTAATCTAAATTTGTTGGTTTTACCAACAACAATCTTGACCATTGGATTGACATAAATCAATCTCATCCATTGATCCTACATGTCACATGGATTGAGATCCATGGATCCCAAAACCCTATAAATAGAGAGGCATACCATGCTCTCTATTTACATGAAATTTTGGAGCTCTCTCTCTCTCTGTCTCTCTTCTTCTCCATACACGCCAACTCTTTCTCCCTCTACTTGGTGGCTGTCCACCAAACCCTAGAGGAGAGAATCGTCGTCGCCTTCGCCACCGCGCCGCCGCTTCGACGTTCTTCGGTTCTCTGTCTTCTTGGAGTGCTGCACTCATGTAGGAGACGTTCGATCTCGTGCGACGAGATCAGGAGCAACTACACTTGGATCAACTTCTTGGATTGCGAGGACAACGCGGTTCATCCCCGCACTCGCAAGCGGTCTCACCGACGATCGGACTTGAGACAGGAGGTCTCTTCTCTTAGAGACTCGATCAACCACTCTTCAAGAGGTATTGCATTATACTTGTTGTGGTTATATATGAAACGATCTGAGAATGGTTCTCGGATCATGTGGTTTCATCGAATAAAAAATTTAAATTCCGCTGCACCGAACGACTAGTACGACTAGTCGTTCTTCGTCGTATCCGATACGACGATCACGCTTCCGTGATGCGCTTGAGGATAATTCCATATCCATCAATGTTGATGCCGCATGAGCAGAGGGGTGAGTAGAAGACCTGTGAGTATACACATGAGGTAAGAAAGCAGACTCGGTGGTAGGAGGTAGAAGCGGTGTTGGGGGTGGTGGTGGGGATGTCAACGGCTGAGGAACATCACAAGAATTATGAGATGGAGGCGAGGGTACCACAACATCCTCTCTAGAATCTGTAGTAGACAACATGTCACTTGTATTGGAGAAATACATAATAGACTCAAAAAATGTAATATCAGCGCTCACATAGTATTTTCTTCCAATAGGATCAAAACATCTATACCCTTTTTGGGTTCGAGAGTAACCAACAAAGATATATTTGACAACTCTAGGTGAGAGCTTGTCATGGCCAGGAGTAAAGTGCTGTACAAAAGCCACCGAACTGAAGACGCGTGGTGTAAGTATGAAAAGTTCCTTCTCAGGATATGCAATCGAGAAGGGGACTCTTTTTCCAAGAATAGTGGATGGCATGTGATTGACCAAGTAACAGGTAGTTAGGACCGCATCCCCCAGAATGAATGAGGTGTATGACTGTGAATCAACAGGGTCCTCGTGATGTCTAAGAGATGACGATGTTTGCGTTCAACAACCCCATTTTGTTGTGATGTATTAGTGCATGAAGTTTGATGAACAACCCCCAGGGACTTGAGAAATTCAGTCAAATGTAGAGTAGAAAATTCTAGAGCATTATCAATACAGATGTACTTGACGTTAGCTGAAAAGATATTGTTAATCTCAAGAAGAAAATTTTTTATTATACCACCCGCTTTAAACTTATTTTTTATCAGGAAAACCCAAGAAAGTCTAGAATAATCATCCACAACAACAATATAAAACCTATGCCCCTGATGATCAGGAACACGACTCGGACCCCAAATGTCAAAATGAAATAACTCGAAAGACTGACCCTACTACGAACTAGACGACTCAGAAAGGAGGAGCGATGATGTTTTCCAAGTTGACATGCTTCACAGTTCAAAGTAGCTCGAGTAGATATTTGCGGGAGAACACGTATCATCTTGTGAAGAGGAAGGTGACCAAACCGAAGATGCCACATGAAAGGTGAAACTGATCCAGAAGGAATGGAAGCCACCCCAGCACAAAATGGAATGGCAAGATTATACAATCCTCGCTGCTCATGGCCATGAATAATCATCCTGTCAGTTAGTATGTACTATAACATAAGATAAGAGGGATCAAAAATGGCACGGCAGTGTAGATCTTTAGTAATCTGACTAATAGACAAGAGATTCATTTGAATGTCTTGAGAATGTAAAACATTCTGAAGATGTATATATGGGGCTAACGCAATCTCCCCCTAGCCAACAATGGGTAGACGAACTCCATTGGCTATGACCATGGATCGCCCGGGAGGGATAGCCCTGTATGAGGTAAACTGTGTCCGATCTCCACACATGTGATGAGATGCTCCAAAATCAATAATCCAATCTGTCACATCAAAATTGCTATTTCTGATAAGCACATATGAAGCACCTGAGGAACTGGGTAGAGCTCTAGCAGTGGCCGCTGCATCTGATGGACCTGCATTCTGATTTACTGGGGTAGTCACCATCTCTCGAAGTCTCGAGACAAGATCATCAAAACGTGCATCAGTAGGGGGTACAGGTGAAGAGTCAGTTTGTTCAGCAACACGCGCAGACGCCAGGAAGCCATGCTTGTGAAAGCATTTTCCTATGAGTGACCAGGACATCGACAATAAGAACATGGACCATGTTTATGCCCTCCACCACGACCATGCGGTCCACGAGCATGAAACTGGGATGTGCTGTCTCGTCCACGAGAAGCATCCATAACTGAAGATGTCAACTGTGGCGTAGACGTAGGTGTGGTATAAATCCTTCTCAACCTCTTATAGACCTCCTCCATTGGTGGTATGGTCTCGCTAGTCAAAATTTGAGTACGAGCTGCATCGTACTCTGGATCCAGGGATGATAAGAACACTCCAGTCATAGTGGCATTCTGATACGCCTGTTGTTGTTCCATAATTGCGGTGATAGTCATGAAACTGTGGAGTCTTTCAAACATTCCTCTCAGATCTGAAAAATATGCATGGAGAGGTCGACCATTCTGCTTGGTCGAGAAGATGTCAAACTGAAGTTGAAGGATCTTGCTTTCATTCTTCGCATGTCCGTAGGTAGCAGCCAATATATTCCACATTTCCTTCACAGTTGGATGATTGACAATATCATTAGCAATCTCTGTGCTAAGTGTTCCAGAAAGCCAAATACGAGCATAGGCATCATCTTGCTTCCATGATGCATTTGTCCCAATCTTGTCTGTCGGCTCCGATTCAGTCGGAATATGCTCCTTGTTATGGCATTGCATTAGGTTACGAAACTGCATGGACCATAACTCATAGTTGGTCCCGTCCATCTTCATGATAGGTGCCGATCCCTTGAAGACACCGCAAGATAACACATCACCCTTGTTATATGACATTCTTCAATAGACCAAACAAATCACGGAGTAAGAAGGAAATATTTCAACTATGAAGTTGTCTACAGTGCCATAATAGGGATAAGTAGTATTTGTAGACTTATACTCTCATCCCGAAGCCCTTGTTCGTGGTCGAGTGCCGTAAAGGACATGACAAATCAGACTTCTTCTAGTAGTGTCAAATCAGCCCAGATCTGATTTTCCCTCCAAAAAATTGATTAGAACGCCGCACGGATGCCGGGGTGCTTTTGGATGTACTCAGAGAAGGCAACAGGAGAGGGGAGCCACTAGGGGCGTCCGACAGTAGAGGAGATTAGCCGCCTTAGGGTTTCTGGTGACAGAGGAGAGTCACGTGGGGCTTCGGGCGGTAGAGGGGATTTACCTAGGGTTTCTGGCAGCAGAAGAGTTGCTGCCTTAGGGTTTCAGCAGCAAAGGAGGGGTCGTCAGTGATCTATATTTCACCGCCTGATGCTATAGGTGGTAGTGGTGTGCTGCCTGGCGGTGCAGCAGGCTGGAGAGGCCGCCTCGGTGCGCGCACGGAGACCAAGAAGGTCCCGCCTGGATGCGCAGTGGTTCGGCGCAACACCTGTGGGCTGGGGGCGGCGCCAGCGGGGTTGGGGAGGACGCCTGTGGGCTAGGTGAAGGATATGGTTAAATCCTCAAGCGCATCACAGAAGCGTGAGTGTCGAATCGAATACGACGAAGAACGACTAGTCGAACTAGTTGTTCTATGCAGCGGAAATTAAAAAATTTTTCTTACGGCGAAACCACATGATCCAAGAACACTTCTCGGATCGTTTCGTCTAAATTACAAATAAGTAATAGGATTACCTCTTGAAGCATGGTTGCGACCGAGTCTCTAAACGAAGAGACTTCCTGTCTCAAGTTCGATCTGACGGAGGAGACGATTGCGAGTGCGGGGATGAACGACGTGCTTATCGTAATCCGTGTTGATGATCCAAGCAGTGGATCTCCTAATCTCGACAGAGAGATCCGATGTCTTCTTCACGAGTGAGGCACACTGAAGGAGACGGAGATCCATAAGCAAATCATCGGGCAGCATAACGACGACGCTGCGGTGATGGAGACTCTCTCTGAGGCATCCATTGTGGACGACCATGAGAGAGGAAGAGAGAGTAGGCGTGTAGAGAGAGAGAGAGAGACTTGTTGTCTCACTTGTTGTGTGTAAAGAAGAGCAAAGGGGTGTCTCTCCTTTTATAGCATTTTGGGATCCATGGATCTCAATCCATTGGACAACCCAAATCCAATGGTCCACATTTATTGTGTTTCTTTCAATGGCTAAGATTTTGTTGGTAAAAATCCAAATACAGTTAATTTAATAAAAATCAAATATATAATAAATATAATTTGATTTATATCAAATCAATCTCCATCAGAGAAATAGGAAAGGAGGCAAGCCTCCTTCCATGAATGGAGTGGACGGCCACTACATTCCATGTAGGAAATGTGGTCGTCCCCCTCCATACAAGGAAGGTGGCTCCTTCTCCTTTTATTCCATGAGATACACTATCCCATTAATTTCTCTAATATTTACAACAACTTTTGTTGCAAATTATTTCACAAAAATAAATCCAATTTATTTTGTGAACATTGCAATCATGCCATTCGAAAATTGTGAATCACATTCACAACCCAAAATAAAATGTAAATTACATTTTCAATTTAATGTCCAATGTGAATCCAATTCACATCCACATTTAATTATCAAATGTAAATTACAAATAGCTCTCTCTTATATATTATAAATCACATTTATAATATATATGACTAATATGGATATTGATATCCACATTACTCATATCCATGATAATTAAATCACGTTTAATCATCTTGGATCTCTATTCTCATGTGCCCAAATAATATGAATCATATTCACATTATTTACGTCTTTGATAATTAAATCTCATTCAATTATCTTAGATAACTCTCTTTACAATATGAATCAAATTCATTTTACTCATGATAATTAAATCACATTTAATTATCCATTTTCTCAATGCTTGGATACATAATATCAACAATGAAATTATCCTGAACCCTTTCAAGGATAAGGTGCTTTCTCTGCGAATACTTGGAGATAAGGACAGGGCGATTGTATTGTTCCACGTATAGTGACTTGGATATTGAGATCATATCTCAAATCCAGATCGTGAGCCTCCAATAGATGTTTGATTAAATCAAGATCGCAAATCTAATCTTCTCATTGCATCTGAATCACATTCAGATCAATGTCCAACATTTGGACTAAGATCAGATTACTTCTCTACCGAAAGGAGTCACTAATCCAGACCCATTTCATCACTCCGTAGGAATGGAAGCGTCATGGTTATACAATCGTTTATGATCACATCACCCTCAGGTATTCCCAATACCTGTACATCCTGCATACTGGAAGACTCAGACTAAACCTGAAGTATTAGATCAACTTTATACTGTCTACTTCATGGTTTTATCAGTTAGTTTCTCATTCGATCATTGGGAGTCAGTATCGATCATATACTTTCCAAAAGCGTATATCATACCTAGGCATTGATCATATACTTTCCAAAAGTATATATCAAACCTACAAATTCAGTCAAGCTTCCAAAGCGAGATGACCATGCGCGCGGAATTTGATTCTTCCCAATATCTCATGAGTGAGCTCATGTCTTCCGGTTCAGTACTGAACCTGTATGATCCCTTTGAGAGATCGTATTACTCATATGCCCTTATATGTACACCAGCGCGCCGATGTATAGACCTTGGTTAGGTCATCAACCTATTGGTGTGCCAAATGTACATACTTAAACATATAATAATGCATCTGTCTCTGGTCAGAGGATGCATCCCAGTATCGTGACGGCATACGATATAGGACTTTGGTTATCTCGATCTCATTAAGTCAACTCTTTGACCTAACTAATCTGACACTCCGAATCTCTATTCCTATGCAGAGGACCTGCATCAAGAGGTCGATCAGATATCAACCTTTAGAGATAAGGATTGCCATCTCCTACTCAGGCTGGAGATCATCTCTTAACAATCATTTGACGGTGCTTGATGAGTCCCCAATCTAACTCTTTAGATATCCATCCAAGCACCAGCCTCTATGATTCAACAGTTGAATCAAAAACTGTATGATCATCTAGATAGCCATGGTACATAACCCTAATTGTATTAAGGGACCTATTATGCAAATTATTTATTCTTCATTTCAAATCAGGGAATGATATTTGCAATAACATTTATTGCATAATGGCTCCTCGAGGGCTCGCATGTCCAACAATCTCCCATTAGCCCAAAGAGCCATTAATGGGCTAATTATTTTAAACCCACACTCATGTGACAATCATAGGTTATTTAGAAAATAGCTAGGTAAGTTGATCCGTCACTCTGTTCCCGCGAGACTACGCCAAGTCCTTTTACGGCACTTGCATATCCCCAGTAACAGTGCTCGCATCTAATGCGAATGTTGCATCTTATGCAACTAATACTCAATCTTGTTAGTTACAGTGTCCTTGACACTACAGCTTGACAATTATCATAACCAGTATTTTCATAATCCTTATCAGAATACCTTTATTCCTGGAGATCTCTATCTCCTAAGGTATCTACAATTAAGGCCTTTTCGATCACTATCTATAAAGTCTTAAACTTTTGAAGATAAGACTTTTGAGATCACCATCTCAAAATCTTATCATCTATGAAGATTTTGTTATTACTGCAATCAAGTGTTTTCTCTCCATAGTAGGGTTAGCAACACTTTACTACTCCCACTGCATGGCAGATATCTGGCTTTTGTACACATCTAGCATACAATTAGCTTTTCATAACTGATTGCACAAGTGCAAGTAGTTCTAGCATTCACATCCTCAACTCTTTGAGGTGTTATCCCTTTAGATAGGTCAGTATCATATCTTAAGGGATGGAAGCCTTTCTTGGAATTTCTAAGAATAGAATATGTCCAAGGTGTACTACAAATGTGACAGTCCCAATATCCTCTTCTCTTTACTTCTGAACACCTTCAGAACTAAGATCCAAGAAGTATCCTTGAAATAATATCTCAAGTTATGGAACAACTAGATAATAAAACACTTATTATTATCCTTATATCATTTAAAATGATTAGGATATCATCTACATTTAGCACGATGAACACAAAGGCACTCCCACTAAGCTTCACATGGCTCATCAAGATTCTATCTGAAATCATAACATTTATAATTTCATCAAATCTTATGGTCCAACTTCAAGAAGCTTGAGTCCATAGATGAATTCCCTATCTTGCAAACCTTGCTTTCCTTAACCATGAAGCCCTGGGTATACTTCATGTGAATATCCTCAGAGAAGTATTCATAGAGGAATGCAATATTGACTTACATCCTGAAGATGCAATAGTCAAGTTGTGTAGCTAAGTTTTAAGCATGGTCACTGAAGAGCAAGTCTCATTCCAAGCAATGTCTTCTCTTCCGGTGTGTAGCTCATGGCTACGAACTGTGCTTTGAAGGTCTCTACCTTCTCATCAGGTTCCCTTTCCCTTGAAGATCCATTTACACCTTTACAGGTTTTACCCATATAGGTGGATCCTCGAGGGTCCATACACAACACTTGTATATGAAGTCTACATTAGACTTTTTATTGCTAACATCCATCTATCCATGCCATGATCTTCGGAAGCTTCATTACATGAAGTTCGATCATTGTCAGATTTCTCTGACACATGGAATCCATCCTCAAACTCATTTGAAGAGGTATTAGTCTTTCATCTTTAATTGTCCTTTTAGTTTCCAATTTCAGGAGCCTCATTATCTTTTCAAGATTAAACGAGTTCCTATACTTCATTTTCAACTTGATTCTCAAGAGTCTCAACTTCTAAGAATCACACTCTCAGAGATGAGATATTTTAAGAATCTCAAGGTCATAAAGTAGGTATCCAATACCATCCTTTATTTTCCTAATGAAGCAGCACTCTCAAGTGCTAGATTCCATCTTGCATGGAACCTTATTAAGGATATACATTGTAGTCTCTAATACACATATATACCTGGAAACTAAGGGATAATTATGCTAAAGTTCATCATTGATAAGATCATGTCACACATGATCCAATTGTATCTCCCTACAACTCTATTGAATTTAGGTTTGTTAGGAGGATTGAGATAGAAATGATATTCATATCTCCATAAGGTATCCTTTGAATTCATCTAACAGGTACAAGCTACCTAGATTAGATCAAATTCATTTTATCTTCCTTCAAACTTTGGTTGTAAATCAAAATAATGAAATCTTTAAACATTTCAAAGGTGTCTAATGGTGAAGGGAAGAAATCTCATATCATACATAATCATCAATAGATATCACATATCCATAATGTTTACTATGATATAGATGATCCGCATACATCAATATGTATGAAATCCTGAATACCTTGACATCTTACACCTTTCCCAAGGAAGGGTGTATTGGACATTTTTACTTTTGAATACAATATTCACAAGTATATAAGATTGGAACCTTTAGACAATCTAAAGTTTCATCTCTCACTAGTCCATTGATCTCATCAACAGACATATGTCCAAAACTTCATGCCAGATCGTTGTCAAATGATCTTCGTCCTCCAATTGATCTCATAAAGGTTTTAATTTTCAGTATTAGAAATCTTAATGAACCATTCATTAATTTTCTAATTTTGTGGAGTCTACTAGATGTTAGATTACTATCTGAAATATATCCATCATAACTCTTTATGATAGTTCTATCTCAGAATTCATGTTTATTTCCAACATTTAGAAACAAACAATGAGTGTATTCTTATATCTAGGTCATAGAGACATTCTCTAAGACTAAGGGCTCTCCCAATGAAATTATGAAGCCTTTCAATCCAATAGAGATTGTTGCAACAATTGCATCAATATCCATGTGGATGGCTATTAAACCTTTAAGATCAAATTTCTAATCTTCTAATACATATACAACCAATTGCAAGTGTCATCAGAAGATTGAGATACAATTATTATACTTTATCTTATTTAATAAGCCAGTCAATATCAATGATTTATGTAGATTATTCTGATGCTCCATCCGAGTCCTTCTCTAAGGATTCTAGACAGACTTGATAGTCATACTATCAACACATCAACTAATTACAGTATTGGCATTCATCCAACTCTTTGGATGTCATATGGAAGTCACAGAAGTACAACCAACTTTTTGACTATACTTCCCACTTGCGTCCAACCCATGCTTCCACTGCGCTCCCTTTATCTATGAACAACCATTGCTTAAGTCTAAGGATCTCTTATGTTAAATTCAAAAGAATTCAATGTAAGAGCATTTCAACATTTATGCATGCTTCATTAAATTCATACAACATGAATATTATGAAGCTTCATGAATGACTAGAGCATAGACAGTAGAATAATGACACTCATCATCTACATCCATCTGAACTCTTAAAACATAGGTTCAGGTAGGTACTCAAACAATTTGAATACATCATCTCTTATAGAGCTACCATTCTACATGATGCAGAGAACCATGTCACTCATGATTAAATGTCAAGAGCACATATGTATGCCAGAATATCTTCATTGATTTTATAAGGATTATTTGACAATTGCGATCATCATCGATATGTCACTTTCAAAGTACACTCGATAAGAGATCAAGGCTATAGAGACATATAAACCCAAGGGTTGTAGTCATATTATCTATTTAATTGTCATTCCTCAATATTATGAGGAAACTTGCACATTGCAACCACATACATTATGTGTCCAATGCAAGTACAATATCTGGATCATGAGTCCAATCCATGATATTTTACTGATTATTATTGAGTATAACATTGAGTGGGTTTAATGAAGGATTATCTGAAATAAGAAATTTGCATGTGTATATATTTATATATACATATTTACTTTGATTTAGGAATTTTTATATCAAAGTTGTCTTGCCTTGTCAACACTGAAAGTTCATTCCCTTAATTACTTTTAATGTAAGAGATATACTTACCATTATATCTCAAGCAAGATCTGGATCTCCTTCCTTATCTTTGTTGCATCCCAATAATATGAGAACCTACAACTCGGATAAAAAGAAGCGGGAACACATTCCACCTTGCAAGTCCAATTTGCATCTCCCAATTCGGTATTTAACACCCGGACCCACCACCCCTAAGGCAATGTTGACCCGTCATTAATTGAACCAACAATCAATTGGAACACAACTCGCTACGCGCAATCCAATATCGCCCCAATAATACGAGGACCCGATATTGGGGTCACTACGCATACGTCCTTACTCTTTCGAGAAGCGAAGAGCCCGATCCAGATGCACTTGCATACAGGAGCTGTCACTTCGGACAGGCATCTCCTGCATACAATCCCTGGCGACGGAACCCTCCGCCTTGACGGGAGACCATGGATGTCACTTATGTGATCCTACATATCATATTCAAATTCTAAATAATTATTATGAATCATATTCATTATGATTAATTCTTCCAAGGGAAATAACATCTCTATTTATAATAGAGTATTTTAATTGGATTCCAATTAATCTAATCATATTAAACTAATGATCCAATTAATATCTAACAAACATTTTTAATTGTAACTTGAATTATGGTATTATCTCAAATACATATTATTTAGAATTTTAATAATTAGAAATACATCATGATTTCTTAATAATTATACTAACCCTACCCTCTGTCATGGCCAGTACTGACAAGAGTGGGACGGACCACATACGTTGCAACCCGCTACCCCAATGCTCTCCGACTAGACACCATATCCACCTCGGGAAAGGATAATGCAAAATAGATCACTTTGTACTGGAGATGATCATCGGTTCTTCAACCTAAATTATACCATATAATAATAATAATCAAAACAATTTTGATTAACATTATAATGAGATTTGATAAACAAATCCCAAATCCTATTCAAGCAACATGTTTGTTGGAATGTAGATCATGTAGATCATATAACCAATTAGTGATCTAGATCACATCTAATAAAATATTGGTTAAGACAATTTCATTTAAGGAAATAATTATCATCAAATATTTCACAAATATTTATGTACAATTATTCCAGGAAATTAAACAATTTAATTTCACTAATTGATTAAATGACAATCACTAGGTTCTTGATTGGAAAGTATTTCCAGCAGTGACCCTCACTTACTAAAAATACCATATCTCAATCAATTTAAATCCAAATTAAACAAAATAAGTTCCTAAAGTTTGCTAATTTGATTTACAACAGAACGTAAGTGATTTGCATGCATTTCAAGGCATTTCAAATCCGCAATTAACATTTTAATTATGTCATGATCTGCAGTCCCCGAAACAGTGGATACATGTTCACTAAAATGAACATAACTTGAGCAAACGGAATCGAAATCACGCAAACTCAGATCCTATAGTTTTCTTATTTAATGGAGAAAAAAATACAATTATTATTTTCGTGTTTAACAAAATTAAACAGTGCCGAAAATAATCTCAAAATAGAGATGCGAAAATGAAATGCAAGAAAACTTTCGCAAACCCTTTTGAACCCAAGTCGTCATCAGTTAATAGATCGTATCCAAAAACACCAACCTAAGGCTCTGATACAAATTGAAGGATATGGTTAGATCCTCAATCACATCATGGAAGCGTAAGTGTCGTATCGAATACGACGAGGACGACTAATCAGACTAGTTGTTCTATGCAGCGGAAATTAAAAACTTTTTCTTGCGACGAAACCACATGATCCAAGAACACTTCTCGGATCGTTTCATCTAAACCACAAACAAGTAATACAATTATCTCTTGAAGCGTGGTTGCGATCGAGTCTCTAAACGAAGAGACCCTCTGTCTCAAGTCCGATCCGACGGAGGAGACGCTTGCGAGCATGGGGATGAACCGTGCTTCTCGCAATCCATATTGATGATCCAAGCGGTGGATCTCCTAATATCGACACACGAGATCCGACGTCTTCTTCACGATCGAGGCACATTGAAGGAGACGGAGATCCACGAGCAAATCATCAGGCAGCATAACGACGACGCTGCGGCGATGGAGACTCTCTCTAAGGCATCCATTGTGAACGGCCATGAGAGAGGAAGAGAGAGTAGGCGTGTAGAAATAAAGAGAGAAAGAGACTTGTTGTCTCACTTGTTGTGTGTAAAGAAGAGAAAAGGGGTGCCTCTCCTTTTACAGCATTTTGGGATCCATTGATCTCAATCCATGGGACAACACAAATCCAGTGGCCCTCATTGATTGTGTTTCTTTCAATGGCTAAGATTTTGTTGGTAAAAATACAAATACAATTAATTTAATAAAAATCTTTTATATCAAATCAATCTCCATTGGAGAAATAGGAAAGGAGGCAAGCCTCCTTCCATGAATGGAGTGGACGGCCACCACATTCCATGTAGGAAATGTGTCCGTCCACCCTCCATACAAGGAAGGTGGCTCCTTCTCCTTTTATTCCATGAGACACACTATCCCATTAATTTCTACAATATTTGCAACAACTTTTGTTGCAAATTATTTCACAAAAAAATCCAATTTATTTTGTGAACATTGCAATCATGCCATTCGAAAATTATGAATCACATTCACAACCCAAAATAAAATGTAAATTACATTTTTAATTTAATGTCCAATGTGAATCCAATTCACATCGACATTTAATTATCAAATGTAAATTACAAATAGCTCTCTCATATATTATAAATCACATTTATAATATATATGACTAATATGGATATTGCTATCCACATTATTAATATCCATGATAATTAAATCACATTTAATCATCTTGGATCTCTATTCTCATGTGCCCAAATAATATGAATCATATTCACATTATTTACGTCTTTGATAATTAAATCTCATTCAATTATCTTAGATAACTCTCTTTACAATATGAATCAAATTCATATTACTCATGATAATTAAATCACATTTAATTATCCATTTTCTCAATGCTTGGATACATAATATCAACAATGAAATTATCCTGAACCCTTTCAAGGATAATGCACTTTCTCCGCGAATACTTGGAGATAAGGACGGGGCGATTGTATTGTTCCACGTATAATGACTTGGATATTGAGATCATATCTCAAATCTAGATCGTGGGCCTCCCATAGATGCTTGATTAAATCAAGACCGCAAATCTAATATTCTCATTGCATCTGAATCACATTCAGATCAATGTCCAACATTTGGACTAAGATCAGATTACTTCTCTACCGATAGGAGTCACTAAAATCCAGACCCGCTTCATCACTCCCTAGGAATGGAAGCGTCATGGTTATACAATCGTTTATGATCACATCACCCTCAGGTATTCCCAATACCTGTACATCCTGCATACTGGAAGACTCAGACTAAACCCGAAGTATTGGATCAACTTTATACTGTCTACTTCATGGTTTTATCAGTAAGTTTCTCATTCAATCATTGGGAGTCGGTATCGATCATACACTTTCCAAAATCGTATATCATACCTAGGCATTGATCATATACTTTCCAAAAGTATATATCAAACCTACAAATTCAGTCAAGCTTAAAAAGCGAGACGACCGTGCGCACGGAATTTGATTCTTCCCAATATCTCATGAGTGAGCTCATGTCTTCCGGTTTAGTAACTGAACATGTGTGATTCCTTTGAGAGATCCTATTACTCATATGCCCTTATATGCACACCAGCGCACCGGTGTATAGACCTTGGTTAGGTCATCAACCTATTGGTCTGCCAAATGTACATACTTAAACATATAGTAACACATCTGTCTTTGGTCAGAGGATGCATGCTTGTATCATGACAGCATATGATATTGGACTTTGGTTATCTCGATCTCATTAAGTCAACTCTTGGACCTAACTAATCTGACACCTCCGAATCTCTATTCCTATGCAGAGGACCTGCAACAAGAGGTCGGTCAGATATTAGCCTTTAGAGATATGGATTGCCATCTCCTGCTCATGCTGGAGATCATCTCTTAACAATCATTTGACGGTGCTTGATGAGTCCCCAATCTAACTCTTTAGATATTCATCCAAGCACCAGCCTCTATGATTCAACAATTGAATCAACAACTGTATGATCATCAAGATGGCCATGGTACATAACCCTAATTGTAATAAGGGCCCTATTATGCAAATTATTTATTCTTCATTTCAGATCAGGGAATGATATTTGCAATAACATTTATTGCATAATGGCTCGCCCTGGGCTCGCATGTCCAACACTGGGGGACGCCTGTGGGGTTGGGGAGGCGCCTACGGGTAGGAGGGGGGTGTAGGGTTAGGGTTAGGGTAAGAGAACCCCGGTCTAGGACTGTTGCTCTGATAGCATGTTGGGATAAAAGTGCAACTTGTATTAAACTAGACCCCTAGGGCTCTCTTATATAGGAGAGATGCCATGGGTTAATTAAATAAGTGATACCTAAAGAAACAAGAAAATATAACGATAATAAGATGAGATACAAACATCTCAACAAGTAACAAGTACGAGAGTCTTGAACTCAGGGAGGCAAACTGTTTAAAAGTACGGGAAAATAGAAGAAAACTATGGTTTAATATTTAATAGGTTTCTTGATTTTTATATATTTTTAGATAATTTTCTAGATTTTTATTTTCTTTTTATATTTTTATATTGTTTTTGTGATTTTAAGTATTTTGTAATTTTAGAAAATGTTTTATCATTTTTATTTCATTTTTATTTTATTGTTTTTATGTTTTTAATTTTATTTCATGTTCTTAGAGATTTTTAAGAGATTGTTTGGATTTTTATGGATTTTGTATTATTTTTAAAGAAAAAAACTTACTTTTTATTGAAAATAGATTTTTATTTTTGATTTTTAGAATAGAAAACAATGAGAAAATATTTTTATTTTTCAGAAGACAGGTGAAATTATCTTCAAAATAATAGGTTGTGTGTATTTATATGATTTTTATTTATATAGTTATGATCTTTCATTTTTTATGTATTTTTATTTTTTATTGATTTTATTATTCATTTTTTGTTTAATATGCAAAATACATTAAAATACACTAAAGGTAATTTTGTAGAATTTTTAATGATATTTTTATATTGTTACTATTTTTAGTTTTATTATATTTTTTGATATTTTAAAAGATTTATAAAAAAGGAAATCTTTTAATTTTCAAACTTATTTTTTTACTATTTGTAGTAAAATATACAATATTTATATGTATTTTTATTGTATTTTATATTTTCTATTTTTATTTTAATGTAGATGGTATGTATAGTAATAATATATTGTATAAGGGCATTTAGGTAATTATCAGTAAACACTAGGGTGTGAATGAAAATGGTAGAAACTAAAGGAGGACAATCGTGATTAAACCAGAAAGCACGTGTATTTCACATGCTATTAACTTCTAGGGACCTATAAAGAAATAACAAAAGTTTTGAGGATCAATCTGTAAAAGCACCAGTATAGCACATGTTTAGTCACGCGTAATCTCCTGCCACAAACTTATTCGTAATATGCAGGATTCCGAGGTTATTCGTGCAAAAATCATAAATATATGTTGAAGTCACGTGTTGATCACGTGCTTTGTGCTAAGCAGTGGTCGGTAGGGCTTTTAGAGGTTTACATGTAGCGGATCAGAACCGTTCAATGTGAGTCGATTAGAGGGAGGTTGGCATTGATACGTGGAGGGCTGGGTCCGCTTGATCGTATTGGATCTTGCGATCAACAATCGTGACACTCATGAACTGTTGAGATGAAGGTATCCAGATTTGATCGGATGTCCAATAGTTGGGCATGCATGTACGGGTTCGATCTGAACTAGAGCCACCTCTTCAGATCTAGCAGTGCTGAAGGTATAAGAAAGAACTTGGAAGAAAGTGTACATTAATGAGCTTAATCTCCTTATGTCTCGTGGGATCTGTGTTGATGCAGTGTTGCAAGGAGTTCCTCTCCTTCCTAGTTCAAATCCGCAATGATCTAGATGGATGAGCAATTCTAGATCTCGAAGATTGGAGATCTGGAGGTAATTCTACTTTCGCGAGCTGCAAGTGGTCTCTGGTGTCTGATCTAGTTCCTCGTACCTGCAGGTTATGTAACAAGGCTCAAAGCCTCGTGGACCTCGACCGGATGTTTAATATGGAAGTAAAATCAAAGGTAAAAAGGGGATATGGATGGATCAAGCTCGGAGATGGTGGTCCTCCGACCGTGATGATCGAAGGATGGATTTGTGTTTACCTACGGAAATCAAAATCAAAAATCGGAAGAGAATGATAGTGTTGGTACTTGTATTGATGGATGTATGCTTGAGCATTGAAGCAGGTGCTCTGATGATCGTCGCCGCTACGTCTGGCCGAGACAGAGGTTTGCGTATGGCAGAGAAGAACACCAATGCCAGCGGGTGATCGCCGCTGACCGCCCTCTCGCTCAACGATGGAGGATTGAGCCCTGTCACATCTCTATCTCTCTCTCACAGCAACTCTATGGAAGAGGAACGGGGGTGAAATGGGGGATACCAGATTTGGAGGTAAGAAGACCTATATGTAGATTAGCTTTGCTTGGGGCGGAAGGGAGGAGATGGGGTCACCGGCCGGCGGAGTGCAGTCACTGGAGGTAGGTAGGCCACCGGTCTATCGGCCAGTGGTTATGGAGGTTTACGTTCGAAGACGGAGGAGGAGGTGACGGTGGGTATCCATGAGTTTTCCTAGAGTTTTGGGAACTTAAAGTATTTTTAAGTTGCAAAATACCCTTGGTTGTGCATTGTTTACCTTTTTCCACTGTTTGATTTTTATAAAATCACAAAAACATCATAAAAATTAGGAAAAATGACAAAATAAAATTTAAAGCAAAAATCCATTTTCGATATATTTCTGGACATTTTTGAATATTTCTAAAAAAAATACAAAAATATTGTGGTGTGTGGGGATATTGTGATTTGTTCCTCATTTGAAAATTAAAAAGTTTGAAAAATAAAAAACCATTAAAAATTTTATCTTCCAAAATTTGATTGTTAAGTTTTTAAATTGTGCTCCTTGTGTTCAACCTCGGTCGCTATACCAGGTAAATTGAATAGCGAAAACTGCTTATATTTCATTGCTTGATTTCTTTAAAGTGGTTGATAAATATTTTCCCCTTGACCGAATTGATTGGTTGAGAACAATGAACTGCATTATTTATTCCATCTCGACCGCATCGTATTTTCGGATCATCAAAATGTAAATCGGGATGGAGAATTAGGTACAATTAAACAATTAACAACTATAGGATTGTAATTTAAAATCTAAAATTACTCTAGAATAATGATAAAAAATAAAGTTGGATCTCACCTCAGGATCGGATACACAGTGATGTCCTCGATGAGGGCTAATTCAATGTCATTGGACGGCTCGGAGGCTGGGCACCCTTCTTCGACAAGATTGCTCTCAGAGATTGGCGTCCTCTCCACCAAAGATTGATCCAAACCAATGTTGTTGTGACCCAAATCACTTAGCACAATCAACAAGAAAAATCAGCCACTAATGAAAATCGACAATCAATGTAAGCGGTCTGATATTTTATTTACCGTATATAACAACCAGGGTCGAACACAAGGAGCACGATTTAAAATCCAAGTAGTCAGATCTCTAGAAGAAAAGCATTTTTAGTGGGTTTTTAATTTTTCAAATTTTTAATTTTCAATAACATAAAAACAAGCATAAAAAATAAAATACACACACCTC
This sequence comes from Ottelia alismoides, assembly GCA_037367405.1. Lineage (NCBI taxonomy): Eukaryota > Viridiplantae > Streptophyta > Magnoliopsida > Alismatales > Hydrocharitaceae > Ottelia > Ottelia alismoides. The sequence goes on along the minus strand of JAZKJV010008650.1, from coordinate 421,746 downwards.
ACTCTTTTTGTATTTTTTGAAAGTATAAAAAATGCTCAGAAAATTAGAGGGAAATTATTTTTGGGTTTTACAAGTTTTAAGATGTTTTTGTTAATTTATAGAGAATTTTCTTATGTTTTTTATGATTTTCTAAAAGTCAAACAAGGAGAAAAACACAAAATAGTGCACGCCACGAATAATATGCAAACTAAAATTATTTAAAATGCTCAAAATTCTAAGATGGTAATTTTATGATAAAAGGAAATAAAAACCAACAAACAGAAAATGAAAACACTATAAGGAAATATCCCCCTCCTCGAGGATCGAGTAGCTGGATGAGGGCTCAATGGGAGTGTATTATTGGATAGGCATTTTATCTCCTTCTCTAAACAGGAAGAGCTAAAACCTTTCACACACTATTCATAGTGGCTTTCAAAGCAGAAAAGTTTACGTGATGGATAGGTGGATCTGAGATGGCTATTGAGGTGAACCTAGATAAGGATTTGTGAAACTTGAGGGCTCTCGAGGATTAAATCCAAATTATAATAGAGTTCCAACACACTAATAATCTAAAGGTGTAATCCAAGTTCTAAATTGTTGGTGAAGTGAGATTCGATTAAAAGAAACAAGCATGTTCTAAGTTCTTTTATTTTTTTCCTTTTTCTTTTTCTTTTTACTTGCACTTATTTATAGAATAAGTGTTTGCTAAGGGACTAGTAAAGGTAAATTATAGGAGAATGATGAATCTATGAGTCATTGCCTTTATTCTTTCATTTTGGCTAAATTTCTTGGTAAAATACATGTAAATATCCACTAATTCCCATTAATTAATATTTCAACAAGAAATATAAATATTATATATTTAATACTTTTTTATCCAAAATAAAATAATAAAGAGAAAATGAAAAAAGGATGTATATAAAATATGTCCGGACTGATCCTAACCCCGAGACTAGGTTAATATTGACTTGGTCAACAAAATAAATAAGTACAAGAGATAAGGATCATAACTTATAAAAATACCAGAAAATCGAGACCATAATTGTACATAAACACATTTTCCACGCTTTAAATATTTCACCTATTTTATTTATCATCAAGTAAATTTCTAATCAAAATACTTTCTTCACAAAATTGCTCATAAAATATATGTTATTTTGTAAAAATATCAGAAGAATTATTAATTACAAAAATAAGTAATTATAATGAACCGAAATAGCCGTAAAACTGAATTTCAATGTTCATAACTATTTATTGAAAACTCCAAATCGACCAAACTCACTTTTATACTTTATTTTATTACTTATACTTTTTATTAAAAATATCAAAAAAATATTAGAATAAAACATCTGAGTTTCAACGTTTGCGCCCCATTGTCTATATCTATTATATGTAGAAACTTCCTGATTTTTTAATTAATTATTCATACCCTGTTTAACTTAATTTATTTTCTAATGAGTTTCTAAAAATCACTAGAAAAATATAAAACTATAAATTAAGCCAAAATGCCAAAAAATCTCAAAGCCACGAAACCGTGACCTAAATTTTCCAAACATCATAACTTGGCCATATGGACTCTGAATTGGGCAAATTCACTTTTAAAGTTTGTTTTATTTAGATATCTAGTAAATGAAACTAATTTCATTAAAATCGGAGTTAATAAGAAAAATGTGGGTTTTGGGATAATATTGGTATATAGTGTACAATGTACCTTAATTTATCATATTTAATATATGCTAATTATTATATTTTTATATTTTTATATTATTTTAATAAATAAAATAATAAAATTTTATTTATTTTTTTATTTATTTATCTATCTATATATTTATCATTTAATTACTAATTATTTAATTAGTCATTAAGATATTTAATTACTTCAACAATAACATATGTATTTAATGATTACTATATAATTAATTAGTTTTATAATTAACTATTTAATTAATTCTTAAATTAATCTAGTTATTTAATTTTAATTTTGCTTATTTTCTTCTCTCTCTCTCTCCTATCTTTTCCCTCTTCCACATTCTTCTTCATCCCTAGATACCCATCGTAGACTCCTTCTCCTCTTTCTTCGGATGCGATGAATCCTCATTCATCACTATTTATTCTTTTAATTTAGCTAAATATCTTGGCAAAGCATCATGTAAATAGTTGTAAATGTAATAAATTATCAATAAGCATGCATTTGTTAATATTTAATAATTACAATGTATTTGTGCATAAATAAAAGAATAAAAGAAAAGAAGGAAATATTTAGAATAAATATTGAGTGATCTGAACCCAAGAGAGGGTCCATCATGGGCCTGATCGCCAAATAAAATAAGTAGGGAGAGATAAGGCCACTCTACCTTGTACATGTTCTGCACCTATGTGTATATAATTTATTTCTACAAAAATAAAAATAAAAAGGTGTTTTTATCCCCATATATATTTTTAAAATCAAAACAAAAATTATAAAAATAAAATAAAAACAAAATAAATTTCTCTCTCACATTGTATATAGTACATGTATATATGTATCACTACCTATTTATTTTATACTTGTAAATAACCAATAAAAATAAAATAAAATTTTATACTCCAAATATTATGTGGTAAAGAAATAAAATATAAAGTTGGGGTATTTGTGAAAAAATTAGAAAATAAAAATAATTGTACAAAATACATAGGTATTTTATACCTGTATATAATATAATATACTGTATATATATCACAAATTGTTTTTCATAAAAACAAATAAAAATCATAGAAAAATAGTTTAGAAAATAACAAATATTTTTCATTTTATGCATCTTTTAATTTAAAATCATTTCTATTTTTAACTGATTTTACAAGTATTTTGACTTGCTAATTTATAATTGGTCCAGGAGGAATGTCGACCCTGGTCAACTACCCCTCCCGGACCTCCCCTTGTGTGGATCCAGGTTTTTGCGCCCATTTTTCCAAAAAAACCCGACCGGATTCCACACCCTCCTACTCCGATTTTCATCCCTCGTCTCCCCAGTGAATCTGTGATCCTTGCGGATCCCTAGGGAGTCGCGGATCTTCCTTGGTTCGTATGCCCCGACTCGATTCATCTGGTTGCCTGGGATTTGCTATAAAGTCACTCCATCACCTCCCTAGTAGCTCAGCGCGTGCCGCACAACCTCTTTGATACCCTAGAAAGTTTCCCCTTGGTGACAGCAACTGGAGGTCTCCTTCGGTCATTGGAAAGGTGTTGTGCAACCGATGCTTGCCTATCATGGCCGGAGCGCCGCCGCGAAGAGCTCCTCTGCCGGTCGCAGCGAAGTTGAGGCAACAAACCCGCCTACCAAAACCCCAGAGCTCAGGATCATGCTAGGACCGTTAGGTAGCTCTTATTTTGATCTTGGTTCCTTCATCTTTCGAATCCTTCATTTGCGCACCTCCGTCGCTCCGCCTTCTTCGACACACCGGTCGGAGCCCCTTCACCGTCATCCATCCATTTAGATTGCTACATTCGTTCACCCTCCATCTTCCCTTGCCTTCTGATCATCCTAATCTTGGCTCGGATTGCCAATATTAGGGCCCAGGTCTCATCTCTCGCTTCATCAGAGACACCCTTCTCATTCGTTGTCGCTTCTCTTTATCTTAGGCCAAATAACCCCGACCGGAGCCTTGCTCCGTGTCTGAGCCTTGCCTTGTATGTCTTACTGCGTGTGGAGACACCTCGCTTCTCCTTAGACCATCCTCGCTGGAGCTCACCCAAGTCCCAGCCATTGCCACAGAGATGTGACCGTCAACAAGCCCATCTGATACGTTCCCTCGACGCGGAGGGGATCCACGATTCGTTTGCCATCATCCGATTATTCATCGGAGTCGTCGATCTCCCTTGGTGATCCGGTGAACTTCGCCTCGACGCAATTCTTCTAGTGCCTCTCTCTACCATCGGATCGCACACCATCACAACCACCCGTTTACCTGGAGGTGTCGGACTGTTAGATGTCAGATCTAACGGTCCCGTACCCCCTACGTAGCTGACATCTGATAGCCGTCAGATCTATCGCCTGACGCTTCCAGGGCAGTCTGTCTACGTCCACTCAATGCACGCCACCTGTCCAACCCACACGCTGCTCACGTGCTGCATGGGTAATTTGCTCAGCCCACCTTGCATTTATTTTCGTTTGTCTTTTAGATTGTAAAATAAAAGTGATACAGTGGACCTTTTTGCAGAACATGCGTCGTCATGTGTTTTTTGGGATATTTACAGTATGTAATTTGGATTTCTTTACTGTTATGGTTTGAAGTTTTAGTTTTCACATTTGCAAGTACACCCCTATGTGTACAGATTTGTTACATGTGCTGATATTCGTGGGAAAATTGCAGTTTGAACTTTAGACTTTTCTTGCATGTTATAATTTCGTTCCAGGACTTAAGTTATTTGTAGGTTGGTCCCTGTGTGCTGTGTGGTTTATTTTTTATTTAATAAATTGAAAATATTGTCCAAAATTCACGAAATTTGGACAAATGGCACCTGCCATTGTGTAGGAAATTTGGTAAATTTTTAGTTTTGTTTTATCTTCATCTATTATTTTTAAAAATTCAAAAACCCAAAAAATTATTATTGTCTGTTTTAGAAAATAAACTAAAAATATTAAAAAGCTTTAAAAAATCTAAAAAATTCATGCTTGTGTGTTTTGTTGTGTTTAAATTTCTGTCCATGTTTTGCCTCATTCTCATCTATAAAACTCAACAAAATAGAAAAAGTCTAAAAACCTTATTAAAATAATTAAAAATTCATAAAAATTAAAAAAAATGTGTTTTCTTCTTATGTACTTAGGTTTTTTCTTGTAATTTCAATAAAATTGCTGCTCGAATTTTATAGGCTTTTTAAGTAATTTTAATTTGCCTTTAGATTCCAGTTGTACACTGGTTGTCATTTTTGGCCTTTTTTTTATTTTTAGAAAATTAATTAAAAATCAAAAAATCTAATAAAATTCACAAAAACATCTGAATAATTTAAAAACACAAAAACATTTTTATTATGAATTTTCGAGTATTTTTTCGCTATTAAAATAATTGTGTGAGTATTTATTTGTGTTTCCCTTCTAGCCTTTTTCTTATATTAAAAATCATAAAAAAATGAAAAATTAAAAACCACCATTTCTTTGCTCTTTTTGGATTCTCGACTACTTCGTAGCTTCGTGTTACGTGCTCCTTGTGTTCTACCCTGGTAGTTATACCAAGTAAAAATAAATAGCAAGACCGCTTGCCACATTTTGATTGTTTGATTTTCTCTTTTGGTGGTTTGTATTTCTTATTGACTTTGCCTTGTTATTCAGGTAGCAACGACCTTAATTATTACTTAGCCTGATTAGCCTTAGGCCTGACATCAGAATGGCGCCGTTGTCAGGGAGCATGGCTTAGTAGTCTGTTTTTCTTGCTTGAGTTTTTGCTACAGTTGATAGATTTTTAATAACTATGATCTGATCAATCTTTTGTTTTTGTCTTTCTTGTGAGCGCCCGACGAGCGAGGGCGACGTTCTTAGGAGTGTCGACGCACCCAAGCGAAGCGGAGGCGGCTTGTTTCTCCATCGAGCCGCAGGAGAGCGTAGGAGAATGGGAGCAGAAGATCGAGTATATCTGAGATTTTAGGACTGCTTTTTCTATTATTATTGTTGTAATAATATAGGGACCTGGACTGTGAACTTTGGACACTTGGTTGAGCGGGATATGTTTTGTCGAGTATCGGTGTGCTCGGGGGACCTCAATGCAGTTTTTCGTTGGTTTTGTTTTCTACCGCATTTATTGTCTATCTAATTTTCGAAGATTTTGGCCCCTGGACGTAGGATTTTCCTTGATTGTGACGTAATTAATTAAGGCCCAATCCTAATTATCTGCATGCACCTATTTATCGATTAATTGGACCTTATTAATTAAATCACAAGAAAAAGGTCAATGCCATCTGTGCCTATTCGGATGTCACTTCTGAGGAGCTGATGTTGAGGACCTTCCCATTTTCACTTCAGGGTATAGACATGAGATGGCACAAATGATTGGGAAGAAAATTCGCTATGTGGTGAGACTTGCGCTCATATTTCTTACATAGATTTTTCCCCCAACGTAGAGCAGATATGATGCAGTCTTTCATCACAAATTTTTCAGTAGACCCCCATGAGCTATTGCATGATTCATGGCTGAGGTTTCTTGACCTCTTGAGGAGAGTTCTAGATCATGGACTTTCGATGGCAGACCTTGTTGAGATCTCCATGAGGGGGTTGACCGCTGACCAGATTGCATCGGTACTTACCTCGTGTGGTGGTTCACACCACAGTTACGACATGGATATACTTCAGACCATCTTGAGAGCACTTTCAGACATTCCATCTTCACGAGATGCTTTAGTCGGGACAGCACACGAGGGTGATACATTACCAGTTACGTGTGCCAAACTTCATGAGGACACATCTACTGCACACCAGATCGAGGACATTCTACTGTAGTACAGAAGATGGATGAGATGACTGCCACCGTGGATGTTCTGGCCTAGATATTGATCGAGTTCCCGTTGGTCTCCCAGCTAGAGTTCGAGTCAATACCATAATTTTTAGTTCAGGAGTCTTGGATATCAGATCTTCTGATATACCAGGAAATGGAGGAGCCCATGCTGATAAAGTCATCTGCTCAGCCTTTTCAGTTTCCATTCCCAGCTGACTCAGCTTCTACTCTTCAGAGGTACTTCCCTGATTCAGATGGATATTTTTATTCATTTCAGCAGCCAGAGATAGATGTAGGACACCATTTTGAGATGACAGATATTGATAGTCCCATATTTAAGCCTTTTGTCCTCCAGATTGATGAGATATATACATTTCATGAGGACCAGATGATAGCCAGCACCGCCACAGTTCGAGGATCAATTTAAGACACTTATACAACTTCTGCGTTGTTGACCATTACCATTTCCTATTTCTAGATTGTTCAGATGTTGTTTTCAGTTGATGGGGCATTTTTGTGTGAGGAGTGGGTGCTTAACAGTGGCGCACTATTTAGATTTCGATCCTCCCTTTCTCATTGATGATCTAGCATTACTCCTCGAGGGTAATCTGCGGGAGAATGCCACATGCTTTATGTACTCGATTTTACTTCCTAGATGTGTATCTGATCTGTGAGATCATGACACCGAGTCTTCTAATATTTCTGATCTTTCTGAGTCTGAGTTTTTTCTCCTCGACGACCCTCGTGAGGATGAGCCGATCTTTGAGATATTCTATGATCTATCTGATTTTTCTCGATTATGTGCATCAGATATCAGTTTTCTCAGTGAGTCTCCTAATCTTGACTTTCCGCACCTTTTTGAGACAATGATTGACGTGGAGGATTCCATGACCGATCCTTCTTTCTGCACGTTCGATATCTTCGACTCCACCCTTCCAATCTATTATGATCTTGAGCCGACGAGTTCTTTTGCGCTACCGAAGCCTGATTTCATTCTCACATATCTTTACCCGATAGTAGACACCTGCCTGATTTCTTATTTGGGTGTCATCGTTTATACTGTTGACCTCGTTGTTGTACTCATACCGAGACTACAACGATAGTACGGCATTATCCTCACAGATGTCATCCTAAACCTTGATACCGCATTATCCTAGCATTTGTGCCCAGCTAGGGGCGTAAAACTCAGCGTTTGTTGAGAGGCACCTCAACATTATCCACTTTGTATATACGAGTTTTGTCATGATTCGTTCCTTGTTTCTTCCGTTTTGTTTTACACCCCAGGTCTCGTTTAGGATTATTTTTCTATACTTAGGATGTACCTTATCCTAAGTATAGGGGGTGTAGACACCGAGTTGTTCATTCTCGTTCTATTTCCTTATTCATGTCGTTGACTATACTTAAGGATCATTCACCCTAAGTATAGTGAGATTAATATCCTTCATTTGATCTTTTATATATGTATATATATATATATATATTTCCTCATTTCAGCTATTCCCTCGCTTGTCCTCCACACTGTTCATATTTCTTTTTATACATAGGGATCTTTTACCCTAAGTATAGGGGGAACAAGTTGAGTCGTTTCTTACCTTGTACATTTTATAACTTGGGTTTCCCTTCATGTACATGTTACTATACTTAGGATTATTTGATCTTAAGTATAGGGGGAAAACACCAAGCTCTCTTCATTCTATTTTTTGATCGTCATTGTAGTATACCATTCCTTTTCACTACCCTATACTAAGCATGAGTTATGTCTTCTTCATCCCTCCTGATCCACTCTGAGGACATCGCTCGAGCTAAGTATAGGGGGTGTTGTATATATTTCATATTGAGTCTGTTAATAAATAAAATAACTAAAATTCTTTAAAAATTTAAAATTTTTCTTGTACATAAAATTCTTTCTTGCACATACATAGCTATTTATAAAAATTATTTTTGTATAAATGTTTGTAAAAATGTTTTGTGTAAAGAGTTTGTAAATATTTTGATATGAAAATTATGCATATAGCACAAAAATTTTGTAAAATTTTTGAAAAACAAAAGTTTGCGAAAACCCTTGTGTAATATGTGTAAATATTTTGCAGAACTTCTGCATTCATGCATTCATTCATTCAAACATTTTTCCAAAATTTTGCACATCTTACAAAAACATGCATAAAAAGATTCTTGTATATATTCGTACAGTTGTTCTGAACCATAGTTGACATTTAAACTGGCTTGAAATTAAATTGGAAAATGGAGCTTGGCTAAGACCTTAATCCACCTAATTCTAAGAGGAAACTTATAGGGCTTAGGGTTAAGACTTTTAAGGTCCATTTGGGACTTAATTCTTTGAGTCCACTAGGCTACGATCATATGTCATCTTGAAGAGCCTAAGTAGAACACTTAACAACACACACATGACTCTCATAGACAATGGCTTTACTTGCACCAACACTTTACACATAGCTCTCCACGGATGAGGTGGTGAGGAGGCAATCTTCTTTGGCTTGGGGTAGCATATGAGGGTAGTACTACTAGGTAGAACCCCTCTTCTTTTTTAGTGAAGGAAGTGCGTCTCAACTTGGTCTCGTGGTGTGGAGGTCTAAAGATAGGAGTTGTGGATTGAAATAAATCTTCAAAAGAGGGATAGTCTATTGGCTCATGAGGAAAAACTCCTTATGTATATATGTTGCACCATGTAGATATGTTGCACATATGCACATCAAAAAAAATTGCAAAGAAAGAAAAACTCCAAAAAAGTGGTGGGTCTGATAGAAAATGAAATACCCACCGGAGCGTATATAGTCAAATAAAGCAAAGCTTATGTTACTCATTCTCATCTCATGAAGCTTGCAGCAGGAGACTTAGCTACACTAGTTGGGCTCCCTAGGATACATGGCTACACTGGTCATGGTCCATTCTCTTCTTCCTCCTCTTCTTGAGCCGGTTAAACTTGAACTTAGAAGGGAATACCCTGCTCCTCGAGAAAGAGCTGTCAGACTAGGGCATTAGAGTTACCTTGTTGAGGGGGTTGTCACTTTGCCATTTCTGAGGTGGGTAGCTACATATCACTTACACAGTACAAGGAAAGATTCATGGTCATTAGAGTTTGTGTATGTAGACTTGTTCTGATCTGGATTGTCGAGGAGTCTTGACCATAAATTGGTGGAACTTAGAGGTTGTTGAGTTTTAAACGTAAGCCCAAATAAGGTTCTGACAAACTAATATTCCAAAGGTCTAACTGAGCTCCATACTTGCATTTAATGAAGGCAAGTTTAATAATCAACCTTGAGTACCCTTCTTTTTCTTTTTCTTTCACTTTTCACTTTTTTTTCAAATAAGTGTTTGATAAGGGACTAGCAAAAGTAAAGTATAGGGGGTGATGAATCCTCATTCATCACTCTTTATTCTTTTAATTTAGCTAAATATCTTGGCAAAGCATCATGTAAATAGTTGTAAATGTAATAAATTATCAATAAGCATGCATTTGTTAATATTTAATAATTACCATGTATTTGTGCATAAATAAAAGAATAAAGAATAAAAGAAAAGAAGGAAATATTTAGAATAAATATTGAGTGATCTGAACCCAAGAGAGGGTCCATCATGGGTCTGATCGCCAAATAAAATAAGTAGAGAGAGATAGGGCCACTCTACCTTGTACATATTCTACACCTATGTGTATATAATTTATTTCTACAAAAATAAAAATAAAAAGGTGTTTTTATCCCCATATATATATTTCTAAAATCAAAACAAAAATTAGAAAAATAAAATAAAAACAAAATAAAATTCGCTCTCACCTTGTATATAGTACATGTATATATGTATCACAACCTATTTATTTTATACTTGTAAATAACCAATAAAAATAAAATAAAATTTATTTTGTACTCTAAATATTATGTAGTAAATAAATAAAATATAAAATTGGGGTATTTGTGCAAAAAAACGAAAATAAAAATAATTGTACAAAATACATAGGTATTTTATACATATATAATATAATATAATATATACCATAAATTATTTTTCATAAAAATAAATAAAAATCGTAGAAAAATCGTTTAGAAAATAACAAATATTTTTCATTTTGTACACTTTTGATTTAAAATCATTTTCTATTTTAACTGATTTTACAAGTATTTTTGACTTGCTAATTTCTAATTGGTCCAGGAGGATTGTTGATCCCGGTCAACTACTCCTCTCGGACCTCCCCTTGTGCACATCCTAGTTTTTGTGCCCATTTCTCCAAATCACCCCGACCGGATTCTGCACCCTCTGGCTCCGATTTTCAGCCTGCTTCTCCCCAGTGGATCTATGATCCTCACAGATCCCTAGGGAGTCGCGGACATTCCTTGGTTCGTGTGCCCTGACTCAATTCATACGACTGCCTGTGATTTGTTATAAAGTCACTCCATCACCTCCCCAGCAGCTCAGCTCATGTCGCACACCCTCTTTGATACCCTAGAAAGTTTCCCCTTTGTGACAGCAACCGGAGGCCGCCTTCGATCGTCGGAAAGGTGTTGTGCAGCTGACGCTCTCCTATCGTGGCCGGATCGCCGCCGCGAAGAGCCTCCTCCGCCAGCTGCATTGAAGTTGAGGCAACGACCCCGCCTTCCAAACCCCCCAGAGCTCAGGATCACGCTAGGACCCTTAGGTAGCTCTTACTTCGATCCTAGTTCCTTCATCTTTCGAATCCTTCATTTGCGCACCTCCACCGCTCCGCCTTCTCTAGCCCACCGGTCGGAGCCCCTTCACCGTCATCCATCCGTTTAGATCTCTACATCCGTCCACCCTCCATCTTACCTAACCTTCTGATCATCCTAATCTTAGCTCGAATCGCCAAGATTAGGGCCAGGTCTCATCTCTCGCTTCGTCGGGACCTTCTTCTCATTCACCGCCGCTTCTCTTTATCTTTGGCCAAATAACCCCGACCAGAGCCTTGCTCCGAGTCTAAGCTTTTCCCTGCAGGTCTTAGTGCACGTGGAGACACCTCGGTTTGCCTTAGACCATCCTTAACGGAGCTTTTCCAAGTCCCAGCCATCGCCACGGAGATCTGACCATCAGCAATCCCATTCGACCCGTTCACCCGATGCAAAGGAGCTCCACGATTCGTTTTCCATCGTCCGATCATTCATCGGAGTCGCCGATCTCCCTTGGTGATCCGATGAATTTCGCCTCGACGGAGTTCTTCCAGTGCCTCTCTCCACCGTCGGATCACACCCCTCGCCCAAACATCATCACAGCCACCCGTTTACCTGGAGGTGTCGGACTGTTAGATGTCAGATCTAACAGTCCCGTACCGCCCACGTAGTTGACATCTGACAGCCATCAAATCTGTCACCTGACGCTTCCAGGGTCGTCCGTCTACGCCCACTCAACGTACGCCACTTGTTTACCCCATGTGCCGCTCACGTGTGGCTTGGGTAATTTGCTCAGCCCACCTTGCATTTATTTCTGTTTGCCTTTTAGCCTGTAAAATAAAAGTGATACAGTGGACCTTTTTGCATATTAGCACCTGTAGTTTTACATATTTTCATTTCAGTCCTGCTTGTGTGGACCCACGTGCGTCGTCACATGTTTTTTGGGATATTTGCAGTATGTACCTTCGATTTCTTTACTGTTATGGTTTGAAGATTTAGTTTTCATATTTTCAAGTATACCCCTGTGCATACAGATTTGTGACATGTGCTGATATTCATGGGAAAATTGCAGTTTAAACCTTAGACTTTTCTTGTGTGTTATAATTTGGTTCCGGGACTTAAGTTATTTGCATATTACCTACCTGTACCTATAGATCGATTAATTGGACCTTATTAATTAAATAACAAGAAAAAGTTAGTTTAATTAGGCTCGAGTCCACGTCCGTGAGGAACCACATACAGCGCTGGCAAGATCCGTTGTGGTGGGCACCGGGTGGTTCCCAAGATCGGACTCCGGACTTAGTATGATTGGCTAGCTATTATTCTTCTCGTGTAGAAAGTGCTTCGTCTAAGGCCGGTTTCTTCTTGCATCATATAGCCGATGAATACCCATTCATCACTCTTTATTCTTATTTAGCTACAAAAACCTTTGCAAATACAAGTAGATAGGTGTAAATACAAATAATTAGCAAAAAGCACACATTGTGTAAAAACTAATAATTAACATATTTTTGTTCTAAAACAAAAGAATAAAGAGACAAAATAAAAAGAGGGAAATATTTAGAATAAATATTGAGCGACCTAATCCCAAGGGAGGGCTCAGCATGGGCCTGACCGTATAAAAGCCAAAGTAGAGGGAGATATGGACTCATGTGTGTAAATATATATGTAAATAAAATAAAAATATTTTCCTCCTAAAAAGAGACTAAAATTGGATTGTAAAAATTTGTATATATTTATAAATATAAAATCAAGATAAAAATAGAAATATTAAAAAGAAAACAAAAACATCACTCAAGTACATAGTCACCATGTATATAGTCCATTCATATTATATTTATTTAGCCTTATAAATAAATAAAATTAATTCCCAAAAACCTTGTACATATTCTATGTCTTATGATGTAAATAAATAAAATAAATTAAAACAAAAACAAAATAAAAATAACAAAATTAAAAATCAAAAATAATATTGTAAATATACCATGTATATGTATGTACATATCTATTTATTTCACCTATGTATATAAATAATAAAAATAAAATAAAAATATCTTTTTATTCCTTATTTTATGATATAAATAAATAAAATATAAAATGGGAATAAAATTGTATTAAAATAAAGTTAAAAATCAAAAATAAAAATCTATATATATTGTATATATACCTATATATAACCCTACTATGTAAATACACTATTTTTATTTTGAAAAATTAATTAAAAATCACTAAAAAATAGAAAAAAAATAAAACAAAAATATTTCATGTTTTGACTTTTTAATAAATCGGCCATTTATTATTTTTAAATGTTTTTTATAAATCTTTTACACGTGGCTGACTTTCATTGGTCCACGGGGGTTGTTGACCGCCCGGTCAACTCCCCCCTGTGGACCACTTCCCTTGCGGATCTGGTGGATGACCCGATTTCTCCATTTATTCCCCACATGATCCGACAACCAATTACTTTAACCCCGGGCCCCGATTAATCTTTGACCATCCCTGATTCTCGCCCGGGGTGGGTTTGATGGATCCGAGGCACAAGCGACTCACCCGACCTTTACCTTCCCAGATCCCTAGACATATAAAGTTTCGTCACCGGAGACCAATTATTCCATCTTTGGCTCATTTGCTTCACCACCTGTGACCTCCACCGTGTTGGCGAGAGTGACAGCTTGCTCCAGCAGGTGTTGCAGCGAGGAGGGAGCAAGCGGCCACTGATCCGGCGAGCCACCACCGCCGTGCTCCGCCCAGAGCAGGAGCTCGAGCCTCGGAGGTCGACGCTCCTCGAGGCAAGGACCAGGAGCTGCACAATCTCCTTCCCAGTAGATTCCTCCATCCAGGTAGACCCAGTTCCTTTTCCTTTTCTCTGATTTCCGATTACCCCCAATTCACCTCGTCGCCGACCACCGTCGATTCCAATCACGTCCGCCTCCCATTCGACCGTCGGGCTGATCCATAGCCTCCGCCATCCTCCCGCGCACATTCTCCACACTTCCATTCAACCCAGCTCGCACAGGAGCTGGGGTTCGAGCTCCTCCGTCCACACCCTCGCCGGAGCTCGCCCGCACCGACTCCCGGACCACCTTCACCACGCCTAACGGGGTCGAGGCAGTTTGCCCTCGACCCGCGAGCTTGTTGGTGCATTTTGCAGGTTCATCCAAGCCCATCTGAGGGCTTGGAACATCAGGTCCAGCAGCTCCGTCACCGCCGACCTTGCCGGAGCTCCCAAGAGCTCGGTTGGGTCATCGGAGACCTCCAGCAGACGCGGAGGGCCCGCAGCTTCCCGTTCCGATCGTCAGAGGGCTCCCAGGAGGAGGCCAGCGTCGTCACGACCTCGGCGAAGTTCGCCGGAGGCCAGTTCGTCCTCCATCTCTCTCCACCGTCCGATCGACCCCGAGCTCCAGATTTGATCTCATTCGTCCATTCGAGGAGCAGCATCGACCGCCAGATCTTTTGAGGGTCGATCTCCACCATCGGTCCAGCGTGATGCAGCCACCGCCTCCGTCCGCCGTTTGATCTACTACGTGGCAGCGCCTGGACCGTCAGATCCGTGCGAGGAGCCCAGTGTTTGAGTGCCAGTCGTCCCTCACCGTCTGATTCACCACGTGGCGCCCATCCAACGGCTTCATTAATAAAGGGTAATTTACCCTTAGGCCCTGCCTCTTATTTTGTTTAGCATTTAGTCCTGTAAATATTTTTAGAAGTTTATTTCCGTTGGGTTATTTGCGCATTGGACCTGAGCTTTACTTTATTTGCACTTATGCCCCTGTGTGTAGTGTAGCACGTGCATCGACACGAGCCTTTTGGGATATTTTGCATATTTAGTCATGTTGTTCTGCCATGTTATGGAATGAATGAATACTTTTGGTTAATTGCAGATATGCCCCTGTGAGTTGTTTTTATACGCATGTGCGTGATATTAGTGGGTAAATTACAAACAAGTCCACGGACTTTTGGTACCTGTTACCAAATAGCCCCAGAACTTTGTTTTTATTGCAAGTAGGTCCCTGAGTGCCCCAGACGCGTGCTTCGCACGTGATTTCTTGGGATTTTTTCACCGGACCACCTAGGACTTTCACTAATTGCGTTTAGGTCCCTGTGTACTGTGCCCTTGTGTTTGATTTTAATAAAATAGCAAATCAACTCCAAATTTGATGAAAATTGGATACATAGCTCCTGCCATGATGTAAAATTTTCTATAAATTTTGGAGACATTTTAGACACTATTTGTTATTTTTGAAACTTCAAAAATACGTATTTTCTTTACTGTCTGATTTAAAAATCACAAAAAAATATTAAAACGTATCTAAAAATTACAAA
The DNA here is from genome assembly GCA_037367405.1 of Ottelia alismoides. Taxonomy (NCBI): domain Eukaryota; kingdom Viridiplantae; phylum Streptophyta; class Magnoliopsida; order Alismatales; family Hydrocharitaceae; genus Ottelia; species Ottelia alismoides. The sequence continues at coordinate 406,351 of JAZKJV010008650.1, read as the reverse complement.
AAATTAGCTACTGTTTAATTTGCCTTGCTTGATTTTCTGACCAAGTTTGGTCATTTTTCATCATATAAAACTCATAAAAATTGAAAAACACTAAAAATATTATAAAAATTCTAATAATTAATCTAAAAAATCCAAAAACAAAAATTAAGGTGCCTAAATTTTCCTCGTTTCTTTCTCTATACAGGAAAATTACCTCCAGGCTTATTAGGGATTTTTAGATATTTTATCTAAGTCCCTTAAGCTCGGCTGGACAGTACCTCCTTTTTCTGTCACTGTTTGATTTTTAGAAAATAAAATAAAAATCATAAAAATCCCAAAAATTCACTAAAAACAGTAAAAAACATAAAACACACAAAAACATTTTTATTTGAATTTTTGCTTTATTGTTGATGCATTGAATAATTGCTTGAACTTGGTTGTTTCTTTAGTTTCCTTATTTTCCTAATTAATTAAAAATCCAAAAAAAATTAAAAACACTTAAAAATCCACCAAAAACAGTGTCTCTTTATTTTTGACTCTTTTTGACTACTTCGTAGGCCGCAAGGCCATCACGTGCTCCTTATGTTCGACCCTGGTCGCTATACCAGGTTAATAAAATATCAAGACCGCTATTGATTTCGATTTGATTTTATCTTATATTGGTGGTCTCTTTTTCTTGATTGACACAACCGAGTGATTGAGGTTGCGACGATCACTTGAGACATACCTGATTACCTCGCTTGCTCGATTTTCATGTCATCAGAATGGCGTCGTTGTCGGGGAGCACGGCTTAGTTGTCGGTTTTTGAGTTTTTCCGCGGTTTTCTTTTCGCAGCTTTGTGTATAGATTTCTGTAGATACATTTTTTCTGACATTTTTTACAATAATCTGGTCTGACACTTGTCTTCTTTCTTGCGATGGCCCGAGGACCGCGGAGGCGACTTTCGAGGAGCCGGCGCAACCGCGGGATTCGGAGGCGGCTCCCTTCTGCACGGAGCCGTAGGAGAGAGCGAGAGAGGAGCTGAGTGAGAGAGGAGTAGATTAGTTTTATTTCTCGCATATTTGAACTGTTGTAATAATACAGGTACTCAGAGACAGTTGGACTCTCGGGTATATTTCGCCGAGCACCGGTGTGCTTGGGGGACCCTTTAGACTAGCTTAGACTTTTTCGCAGTTTTCTCGCGGCTTTAGATTTTTCGCTGCCTTTTACGGTTTTACACGGTTTTTCTCGAGCCCCTAGACTTAGGATTTTTCCGCTTGACTGTGTCGTAATTAGTAGGATCCCCACACTTAATTGCTTGCCTGTTCCTATAGATCGTAATTGGACATACTAATAATTCATTAATAAAAATAGCTTAGTCGCTTTCTTGAGAGCCTACGCGTAGCAAGCCTGCCCCGTCAAGCGCTACTCCTGAACTCGACCTATCGAGAAGAGGAGGGGTGGGTCTAGACCGGACTCTTTGGATCGAGGGCGAGTGACTAGCTAGACGGTTCTATCGAGTAGAAATTGCCTGTTTAGGACTCGGGTTTCACCGCTGCACCATATAGGTAGTTTCTTTTCAGTCTTTATATTTCTGCGCGGATCTTCTTGCATGTAGACTGCTGGAGTCAGGTACGCATTTCTATCTCTGCATGCATCATTGATTTATCGCGCATCGACTTTTTCGTCTTCTCCCCCCTGTTTTTGACTTAATAACCAGGAGAACCGAAAAATTCGTTAGGCGTTTTTGCTTGCATTAAAAATATCTAAAAAAGAAAAACAATAAAATCGGGACTGCTAATCATACTTGACCTAAAAGACACTTCACTTAAAATCTATCTTGGGGAGAGCAACCCCCTCCTTGTTTGGTTTGGATGAGCGAGAGAGTGACCCGCACATTAGGATAGAGCCTCCGATCTTTCTTGACTGATTACTGGCTTTCAGTACGGGCAGTCGGTTGAGAAATATCTGGATACCTATTTACCTCACGTAATCGCTCTGATAGACTGAATGATCACCCAAAATAAAATCAACAAGATAATTGACCGATCCCTTTCGGTCTTCAGCTTTGTGTGCGTAGGTGAATTGGGGGTTTGCTTGTTCATCTTGTGTGATTGCCAGATCTCTTCGATCTTTCCCCATCTTCCTCCATCTATTTCCCACCCTCCCTCCCTTCAGTCTCCCTCTTCTTCTCCTTTACCCCTGGATGATGGATCCCCCTCACTTCGAGCCGACTCTTACGGCTTCTTCTCCATCTTCTGACCATCACTCCAGTTCACCTTCTAGGGAGGTCGGATCTCCGACCAACCTCCCACTCCCTCCCTCCCTTTCATCTCATCACTCTGGGCATGCTATGCGAGACGTCCGAGGATACCAGATAGAGCAGATGCGAGACCCGGACGATGTTGTTGCTGAGTTGAAAGCGCACTCCGTGGGTGACCAGAGAGAGCAGTGGGGATCAGCAGACATTTCCTATTCCAGAAGGATGGAGGAGCATATAGCACAGGGAGCTGAGTCAGCTTCTACACTAGGACCATTCATCTTAGATTGGATTACATTCAATGACTGCCGAGATTTTCAGGAGAGGCGCACGAGGAGCCTTATCTTCACCTGTCTGCATTCGAGGAGTTTTGTAGAGCACAGAGATATTCAGATGTCACTACAGAGGAGCTGATGACTAGGACATTCCCCTTCACACTTCAGGATAGAGCCATGAGATGGCACCGACGACTGGGGAGGACATTCGATACGTGGGTAGAGCTACGCCGAGAGTTCTTACAGAGATACTTTCCCCCGCCTAGAGCAGAGTTTATGCGGTCTCTGATCACAGAGTTTTCAGTTGACCCCCAGGAGCCATTGCAGGAGGCATGGCCAAGGTTTCTTGACCACTTGAGGAGATTTCCCGATCACGGACATCCACTGACAGACCTGATAGAGATCTCCATGCGGGGGATGACGAGCAACTTGCACTGGTGATTACCACATGTCACGGTTCAACCCGCAGTTCTGACATTTACTTACTGGACACCATCTCGAGTTTACTTTCACAGAGATCTTCTTCACGAGATGCCGTAGTCGGGACAACACATGGGGACGATGTTGTACTAGTGCGGTGTGTTACATTACATGATGAGTCAGCTTCTACAGTAGCCCGAGGACTTGGATGATGCAGCACCGCTGACAGAGGATATGACTGCCATAGCAGAGGTTCGGACCCAGAGTCTACTTGAATTCTCGTTGGTCTTCCAGCTGGAGTTCGAGTCAACCCCAGAGTTCCCAGTTGACGAGTCTTGGATATCAGACCTTCTGATACTCCAGGAACCTGAGGAGCCCCCACTTTTGCAGACATTGATTCAAACACTTCATATTCCAGTCCCGGAGGACTCAGCCTCCTTTCTTCAGAGATACTTCTTAGATACAGACAGCTACCAGGACTCAGCCCAGCAGCCACAACTCGATGAGGGACACCACTTTGAGAGTACAGACACAGAGAACCCCGTCTTCGAGCCTTTTGTCCTCCACTTTGTTGAGACAGATACACTTGCAAGGACCAGTTGGCAGCCAGCATAGCCGCAGAGCGAGGATCAGCCGCAGATACTTTGCTGGCTTCCGCGGTGTGGACTAGTACCTTCTCCTGATTCCAGATTGCCGATACCTACACTTTCGATAATGATGCAGCCTGGTGCACCGAGTGGATACTTGATAGTAGCGTAGACGACCATCTAGATCCTGGTCCTCTCTTACTCACTTCTGATCTTGCATCTCTCCCCGAGGGTTATCTGCGGGAGGATGCCACACTCGATGTATACTCGGTTTCACCTTCTGAGAGTGTTTCCGATCTGACGGAGCACGAAACTGAGTCTTTAGATCATTCTGATTCTGAGTCTTCTCACCTCGACGACCCTCGCGAGGATGAGCCCATTCTGGAGATATTCGATGATCTGTCTGATCTGCTTCTATTTCATGCATCGGATATCAGTCTTCTTACAGAGTCTCCTGATCTTGACCGAACATATATTTTGGAGACACTGATTGATGTAGAGGATTCTATTACTGATCCATCCTTCTCCACGTTTGATTTCTTCGGCTCTATACTCTCACTCAAGTCTGACCCAGAGCCGCTGATTTCTTTTGTGCTACCGGATGCCGTTCACTTCTTTCCATATCACTAGCCGGTAGCAGACACCCGCTTGATTGCATACCTGGGTGTCTTTGTTTACATTGTTGAGTTCGTCGCAGTTCCCATACCGAGATTACGACGACAGTACGGCATTCGCCTTACCGATGCCGTCCTGAACCTTGATACTGCATTATCCTAGCCTTTGCGCCCAGCTAGGGGTGTAAAATCTAGCGCTTGTTGAGAGGCACCTCAACATTGTACTCTTTTGTATATACGTGTTTTGTCTTAGTTTCATCTTTATGTCTTCCGTACTTGTTTTCACCCCAGGTCTCGCCTAGGATTATCTTTTCTATACTTAGGGTGCGTTTGGTTGGGGGGTTACCCTCCACTTTGGGTGGGTAACCCCCCAAAACCCACACTTTTAACCCACTAGTGGGGCCCACTCCTTTTCCATCAAAAAAAATATATATTATACCATCATATCATCTAGAAATCATAAAATACTCAACTTTTACTCACTATTTCGAACTTCAATACAATCACATCACAACAACCATCTACTTTTTCAAATTTCAATACAGTCATATCATAATAACTACCAACTTTTTCAAATTCCAATACAATCACATCACACAAACCCTCCCAACCCTTAACCCACCAACCAAACACACTAACACAAAACCGGGTTATCCACCCCTGGATAACCCACCAACCAAACGCACCCTAGGATATGCCTCATCCTAAGTATAGGGGGTGGAAACACCGGGTTGTTTATTCGTTCTGTTTCATCACTTCTGTTGTGTTGCCTATACTTAAGGTGCTTCACCTTAAGTATTGGGGAAGTGATGTCCTCCTTCTTGTATAAATTCGTAATTTTCTTCGTGTCTTTCTACCCCTGTTTTGTTGCCTATACTTAGGGATATTTTACCCTAAGTATGGGGGGGCAGACTCTGTACATTCTTCACTCGGATTTCCCTTCATGTTCAGCTTGCTATACTTAGGATTATTTAATCCTAAGTATAGGAGGAAACCACCGAGTTCTCCTCATTCCATTCATTCATTCATTCATTCTATCTAGCCATTACTTTTCAGTTCCCTGTTACTAAGCACGAGTTATGTCTTCTTCATCACTCTTGATCACTCTGAGGACATCGTTCGAGCTAAGTATAGGGGGGGTATATATTTCATATATACTTTAGCCATAACTCGTACTTTGTGTGAGTGTGTTAATAAATAAAATGGCTAAAAACCTTAAAAGTCACAAAAATTAAAAATTTTTCCTGTAAATAATCATTCTTTTATTTGCACATATATAGCTAGTGTACAAATTATTTTTGTAAAAATGTTTCAAAAAGTTTTTGTGTAAAGTTTGTGTAAATATTTTCTTATCAAAATTATGTATATAGTACAAAATTTTTCCAAAATGTTTTGAAAATCAAAAGTTTGCAAAAATCTTGTGTAAATGTTTGTAAATATTTTTGCAAAACTTGCACTTCATGCATTCATTCATTCATGATTTCAAAACATCTTTTCAAAAATTTTGCACGATTGTAAATATGTGTAAATAGCATCTTTGTATATATGTATATAATTTTCCTGGATGATAGTTGACATTTAAACTAATCCTGGAATTAAATTGGGAAATGAAGCTTGATTAAGATCTTAATCCACCTAATTCTAAGAGGAACCTTATAGGGCTTAGGGTTAAGGCTTTTCAGGTCCATAAGGACTTAATTCTTTGAGTCCACTAGGCTATGAGCATATATCATCTTGATGAGCCTAAGTAGAGCACTTAACAACACACGCATGACTCTTAGAGATAATGGCTTGACTTGCACCAGCACCTTACACATAGCTCTCCACGGATGAGGTGGTGAGGAGGCAGTTTCCTTTGGCTTGGGGTAGCATATGAGGGTAGTACTTCTATGCGGAACCTCTCTTCTTCTTCTAGTGAAGGAAGTGCGTCTCAACTTGGTCTAGTGGTGATGAAGGCTAAAGACAGAAGCCGTGGGTTGCAATAAAGCTTCAAAAGAGGGATAGTCTACTGGCTCAAGAGGAAAATTTCTTGTATATATGTTGCACCATGTAGATATGTTGTACAGAGGCACTTGAAAAAAAATGCAAAAAGAACTCCAAAAAAAGTGGTGGGTCGGATTGAAAATTTAACAACCCCACCGGAGTGTATATAGTCAAATAAAGCAAAAGCTTATGGTATCCATGTTATATCTCATGAAGCTTGCAGCGGGAGACTTAGCTACACTGGCTGAGCTCCCAAAAGTCTATACTTCTTATTCCCCCTCTTCTTGAGTCGGTTGCACTTGAACTTAGAAGGGAATACCCCGCTTCTCTAGGAAAGAGCTGCTAGACCGAGGCATTAGAGTTACCAGGTTGGGGGAGGTTGTTTCTTTATCACTTCTGAGGTGGGGAGCTACATATCACTTACACTGCATGGAAAGATTCATGGTCATTAGAGTTTATGTATGTAGACTTGTTCTGATCTGGTTTATTAAGGAGTCTTGTCCATAGATTGGTGGAGCTTAGAGGTTGTTGAGCTTTAAGCTTAAGTCCAAATAAGGTTCCGACACATTAATAATCCAAAGATCTGATCGAGCTCCATAATTCAATTTAATGAAGGCAAGTTTAATAATCAACCTTAATCCATGTATATTCTCCTCTTTTTCTTTTTCTTTCTTTATTTTCACTTCTTTTTCAAATAAGTGTTTGCTAAGGGACTAGCAAAGTTAAGTATAGGGGGGTGATGAATACCCATTCATCACTCTTTATTCTTATATTTTAGATACAAAAAACTTTGCAAATACATGTAGATAGGTGTAAATACAAATAATTAGCAAAAAGCATGCATTGTGTAAAAACTAATAATTAACATGTTTTTGTGCTAAAATAAAAGAATAAAGAGATAAAAGAAAAAGAGGGAAATATTTAGAATAAATATTGAGCGACCTAATCCCAAGGGAGGGCTCAGCATGGGCCTGACCGCATAAAAGCCAAAGTAGAGGGAGATAGGGACTCATGTGTGTAAATATATATGTAAATAAAATAAAAATATTTTCCTCCTAAAAAGAGACTAAAATTGGATTGTAAAAATTTGTATATATTTATAAATACAAAATCAAGATAAAAATAGAAATATTAAAAAGAAAACAAAAACATCACTCAGGTACATAGTCACCATGTATATAGTCCATTCATATTATATTTATTTAGCCTTATAAATAAATAAAATTAATTCCCAAAAACCTTGTACATATTCTATGTCTTATGATGTAAATAAATAAAATAAATTAATACAAAAACAAAATAAAAATAACAAAATTAAAAATCAAAAATAATATTGTAAATATACCATGTATATGTATGTACATATCTATTTATTTCACCTATGTATATAAATAATAAAAATAAAATAAAAATATCTTTTTATTCCTTATTTTATGCTATAAATAAATAAAATATAAAATGGGAATAAAATTGTATTAAAATAAAGTTAAAAATCAAAAAAATATATATATATATTGTATATATACCTATATATAACCCTACTATGTAAATACACTATTTTTATTTTGAAAAATTAATTAAAAATCACTAAAAAATAGAAAAAATTAAAACAAAAATATTTCATGTTTTGACTTTTTAATAAATCAGCCATTTATTATTTTTAAATGCTTTTATAAATCTTTTACACGTGGCTGACTTTCATTGGTCCACGGGGGTTGTTGACCGCCCGGTCAACTCCCCCCTGTGGACCACTTCCCTTGCGGATCTGGTGGATGACCCGATTTCTCCATTTATTCCCCACCTGATCCGACAACCAATTACTTTAACCCCGGGCCCCGATTAATCTTTGACCATCCTTGATTCTCGCCCGAGGTGGGTTTGATGGATCCGAGGCACGAGCGACTCACCCGACCTTCACCTTCCCGGATCCCTAGCCATATAAAGTTTCGTCACCGGCGACCTATTCTTCCATATTTGGCTCATTTGCTTCACCACCTATGACCTCCACCGTGTTGGCGAGAGTGACAGCTTGCTCCAGCAGGTGTTGCAGCGAGGAGGGAGCAAGCGGCCACTGATCCGGTGAGCCACCACCGCCGTGCTCCGCCCAGAGCAGGAGCTCGAGCCTCGGAGGTCGACGCTCCTCGAGGCAAGGACCAGGAGCTGCACAAGCTCCTTCCCAGTCGATTCCTCCATCCAGGTAGACCCAGTTCCTTTTCCTTTTCTCTGATTTCCGATTACCCCCAATTCGCTTCGTCACCGACCACCGTCGATTCCGATCACGTCCGCCTCCCATTCGACCATCGGGCTGATCCATAGCCTTCGCCTTCCTCCCGCGCACATTCTCCGCACTTCCATTCAACCCAGCTCGCACAGGAGCTGGGGTTCGAGCTCCTCCATCCACACCCTTGCCGGAGCTCGCCCGCACCGACTCCCCGACCGCCTTCACCACGCCTAACGGGGTCGAGGCAGTTTGCCCTCGACCCGCGAGATTGTTGGTGCATTTTGCAGGTTCATCCAAGCCCATCTGAGGGCTTGGACCATCAGGTCCAGCAGCTCCGTCTCCGCCGACCTTGCCGGAGCTCCCCAGAGCTCGGTTGGGTCATCGGAGACTTCCAGCAGACGCGGAGGGCCCGTAGCTTCCCGTTCCGATCGTCAGAGGGCTCCCAGGAGGAGGCCAGTGTCGTCACGACCTCGGCGAAGTTCGTCGGAGGCCAGTTCATCCTCCATCTCTCTCCGCCGTCCGATCGACCCTGAGCTCCAGATTTGATCTCGTTCGTCCATTCGAGGAGCAGCATCGACCGCCAGATCTTTTGAGGGTCGATCTCCACCGTCGGTCCAGCGTGATGCAGCCACCGCCTTCGTCCACCGTTTGATCTTCTACGTGGCAGCGCCTGGACCGTCAGATCCGTGCGAGGAGCCCAGTGTTTGAGCGCTAGTCGTCCCTCACTGTCTGATTCACCACGTGGCGCCCATCCAACGACTTCACTAATAAAGGGTAATTTACCCTTAGGACCTTCCTCTTATTTTGTTTAGCATTTAGTCCTATAAATATTTTTAGAAGTTTATTTCCGTTGGGTTATTTGCGCATTGGACCTGAGCTTTACTTTATTTGCACTTATGCCCCTATGTGTGGTGTAGCACGTGCATCGACACGTGCCTTTTGGGATATTTTACATATTTAGTCCTGTTGTTCTGCCATGTTATGGAATGAATGAATACTTTTGGTTAATTGCAGATATGCCCCTGTGAGTTGTTTTTATACGCATGTGCGTGATATTGGTGGGTAAATTACAAACAAGTCCTCGGACTTTTGGTACCTGTTACCAAATAGCCCCAGAACTTTGTTTTTATTGCAAGTAGGTCCCTTAGTGCCCCTGACACGTTCTTTGCACGTTATTTATTGGGATTTTTGCACCGGACCCCCCAGGACTTTCACTAATTGCGTTTAGGTCCCTATGTACTGTGCCCTTGTGTTTGATTTTAATAAAATAGCAAATCAACTCCAAAATTGATGAAAATTGGTCACATGGCTCCTGCCATGATGTAAAATTTTCTGTAAATTTTGGAGACATTTTAGACACTATTTGTTATTTTTAAAACTTCAGAAACACGCATTTTCTTTACTGTCTGATTTGAAAAATAACAAAAAAATATTAAAACGTATCTAAAAATTACAAAAAAACTGTTTAATTTGCCTTGCTTGATTTTTTGACCAAGTTTGGTCATTTTTCATCATATAAAACTCATAAAAACTGAAAAACACTTAAAATCTTATAAAAATTCTAATAATTAATCTAAAAATCCAAAAACAATAATTAAGGTGTCTAAATTTTTTCCTTGTTTCTTTCTCTATACAGGAAAATTACCTCCGGGCTTATAAGGGATTTTTAGATATTTTATCTAAGTCCCTTAAGCTCGGCTAGACAGTACCTCCTTTTTCTGTCACTGTTTGATTTTTAGAAAATAAAATAAAAATCATAAAAATCCCAAAAATTCACTAAAAACAGTAAAAAACATAAAACACACAAAAACATTTTTATTTGAATTATTACTTGATTGTTGATGCATTGAATAATTGCTTGAACTTGGTTGTTTCTTTAGTTTCCTTATTTTCCTAATTAATTTAAAATCCAAAAAAAATTCAAAACACTTAAAAATCCACCAAAAATAGTTTCTCTTTATTTTTGACTCTTTTTGACTACTTCGTAGGCCGCAAGGCCATCACGTGCTCCTTGTGTTCGACCCTGGTCGCTATACCAGGTTAATAAAATAGCAAGACCGCTATTGATTTTGATTTGATTTTATCTTATATTGGTGGTCTCTTTTTCTTGATTGACACAACCGAGTGACTGAGGTCGCGACGACCACTTGAGACATACCTGATTACCTCGCTTCTCGATTTTCGTGTCATCAATAACTAGTTTTCATTCTGTCTTTAAATTTATGTGCGGATCACCCTGCATGTAGAGAGCTGGAGTCAGGTACGCATTTCTTACTCTACATGCATCATCGTGTTTGATCGCGCATCGACTTTTTCGACTTCTCCCTCTGTTTTGGACTTAAAATAATCAGGAGAATCGAAAAATTCATTATGCATTATTTGCTTTGAAAAATACCTAAAAAAGAAAAAACTATAAAATTGGGATTGCTAAAGCACACTTGATCCTAAAAGACACATCATCGAAAAATCTGTCTTGGGAGAGTAATCCCTTCATTGTAAGGTTTAGATGAGCGAGAGAGTGACCCACACACTAGGATAGAGCCATACCCGAACTCTTGGCAGACCACCAGCCTTTTATACGGGACAGTCTATTAGGAGCATTGGGTTCCTACCAGCTCACTTAATCACTCTGATAGACTGTTTTATTATCTAAAAAATCGACAAGATAAAAGACCTAACCTTTACGGTCATGAGCTCTGCGTGAGTAGGGGAATTGGGGGTTTGTTTGACCGATCTTGTGTGTTTTCCAAATCTCATCCCCCTCCCTCCTGTTCACTTTCTTTACTACATATCTTGATCCCACCCTCCCTCCCTTCATTCTCATTCTCCTTCTCCATCCCTGGATGATTGGTCATCCTCCTTTCTTGCCGGATCTCACGACTCCTTTATCTTATCCCCATCATCCATGTCCACTCTCGACAGAGGTCGGAACTCTGACCGACCTTCCATCTTCTCCTTTTCTCTCCTCTCTTTCTTCCGTGCATATTGTGTTGGACGCCTGTAGAGATCAAACTGACCAGATGCAAAACCCGGGTGATTTCACTGCTGGGATGAGAGTGCATTCCATATGCGATCACATAGAGAAGATGTGAGTTTCAGATACCTCCTACGTTAGGATGATGGATGATCACACCGATCAGAAAGCACTGTCAGCTTCTACATTTACTCCTTTCATTCTGGATTGGGGTTTCATTCAGAGTCTGCTGATGTTTTCAGGGGAAGTGCACGAGGAGCCAAACCTTCATATTTCTGAGTTTGAGGAGTTCTGTGTGACCCATGCATATTCAGATGTCACTTCTGAGGAGTTGATACTGAGGACCTTCCCATTTTCACTTTAGGGTAGACCCATGAGATGGCACAAACGATTGGGAAGAAAATTTGCTACGTAGGGAGACTTGCGCTCAGATTTCTTACATACATTTTTTCTCCAACATATAGCAGATATGATGCGATCTTTCATCACATATTTTTCGGTAGACCCCCAGGATCCATTGCATGATTCATGGCTGAGGTTTCTTGACCTCTTGAAGAGATTTCCAGATCATGGACTTTCGATGACAGACCTTGTTGAGATCTCCGTGAGGGAGATGACCGCTGACCACATTACACTGGTACTTACCTCGTGTGGTGGTTCACACCACACTTCCAGCATGGATATGCTTCAAACCATCTTGAGATCACTTTCAGACATTCCATCTTCACGAGATGATTTAATTGGGACAGCACATGAGGGTGATACATTACCAGTTACGTGTACCGCACTTCATTAGGACACATCTACTGCATACCAGATCGAGGACATGGATTCTACTACAGTACATACAATGGATGAGATGACTGCCACTGTGGATGTTCTGGCCCAGAGATTGATCGAGTTCCCGTTGGTCTCCCAACTAGATTTCGAGTCAATACCATACTTTTCAGTTCAGGAGTCTTGGATATCAGATCTTCTGATATACCAGGAAATGGAGGAGCCCATGCTGATACAGTCATCTACTCAGCCTTTTCAGTTTCCATTCCCAGCTGACTCAGCTTCTACTCTTTAGAGGTACTTCCCTGATTCAGATGGATATTTTTATTCATTTCAGCAGCCAGAGATAGATGTGGGACACCATTTTGAGATGACAGATATTGATAGTCCCATATTTGAGCCTTTTGTCCTCCATTGTGATGAGATAGATACATTTCATGAGGACCAGACGATAGCCAGCACCGCCACAGTTCGAGGATCAGTTTAAGACACTTCTACTGCTTCTGCGTTGTTGACCAGTACCATTTCCTATTTCCAGACTGTTCAGAGGTCGTTTTCAGTTGATGAGGCATTTTGGTTTGAGGAGTGGGTGCTTGACAGTGGCACACTATTTAGATTCTGATCCTCCCTTTCTCATTGATGATCTGGCATTACTCCTCGAGGGTTATCTGTGGGAGAATGCCACATGCTTTATGTACTCGGTTTTACTTCCTAGATGTGTATGCGATCTGTCAGATCATGACACCGAGTCTTCTAATATTTCTGATCTTTTTGAGGCTGTGATTTTTTCTCCTCGATGGCTCTTGCGAGCATGAGTCGATCTTTGAGATATTCTATGATCTATCTGATTTTTCTCGATTATGTGCATCGGATATCAGTTTTCTTAGTGAGTCTCATGATCTTGACTTTCCACACCTTTTTGAGATGATGATTGACATGTAGGATTCCATGATTGATCCTTCTTTCTCCACGTTCGATCTCTTCGGCTCCACCCTTCCAATCTATTATGATCTTGGGCCGACGAGTTCTTTTACGCTACCGAAGCCCGATTTCATTCTTACATATCTTTACCCGGTAGCAGACACCCACCTGATTTCTTATTTAGGTGTCACCGTTTATACTGTTGACCTCGTTGTTGTTCTCATACCAAGACTACGATGACAGTACAACACTCGCCTCATAGATGACGTCCTAAACCTTGATAATGCATTATCCTAGCATTTGCGCCCAGCTAGAGGCGTAAAACCTAGCGCTTGTTGAGAGGCACCTCAACATTATCCACTTTGTATATACGTGTTTTGTCATGATTTGTTCCTTGTTTCTTCCATTTTGTTTTACACCCCTGGTCTCGTTTAGGATTATTTTTGCTATACTAAGGATGTACCTTGTCCTAAGTATAGGGGGTGTAGACATCGAGTTGTTCATTCTCGTTCTATTTCATTACTCATGTCATTGCCTATACTTAAGGATCCTTCACCCTAAGTATGGGGAGAGTAATATCCTTCCTTTGATCTTATATATATTTGTCCTCATTTTGGCTATTCCCTCGCTTTTCCTCCACATTGTTCATATTTCTTTCTATACTTAGGGATAATTTACCCTAAGTATAGGGGGAACAAGTTGGGTCGTTTCTTACCTTGTATATTCTATAACTCGGGTTTCCCTTCATGTATAGTTCGCTATACATAGGATTATTTGATCCTAAGTATAGGGGGAAAACACCGAGCTCTCTTCATTCTATTCTCTGATCGTCGTTGTAGTATACCATTCCTTTTCACTACCCTATACTAAGCACCATTTATGTCTTCTTCATCTCTTTTGATCCACTCTGAGGACAACATTCGAGCTAAGTATAGGAGGGTCTCATATATATATATATATATATATATATATATATATATACTTTAGCCATAACTCGTACTTTGTGTGAGTGTGTTAATAAATAAAATGGTAAAATTCTTTAAAAATTTAAAATTTTTCTTGTACGTAAACATTCTTTCTTGCACATACATAGCTATTTAGAAAAATTATTTTTGTACAAATGTTTGTAAAAAAGTTTTGTGTAAAGAGATTGTAAATATTTTGATATCAAAATTATGTATATGGTATAAAATTTTTGTAAAATGTTTGAAAAACAAAAGTTTGCGAAAACCCTTGTGTAAATATATGTAAATATTTTGCAAAACTTCTGCATTCATTCATTTAGACATTTTTTAAAAATTGTGCACATCTTACAAAAATATGCATAAAAAGATTCTTGTTTATTCATACAGCTGTTCTGAATCATAGTTGACATTTAAACTGGTTTGGAATTAAATTGGAAAATGGAGTTTGGCTAAGACCTTAATCCACCTAATTCTAAGAGGAACCTTATAGGGCTTAGTGTTAAGACTTTTCAGGTCCATTTGGGACTTAATTCTTTGAGTCCACTAGGTTATGATCATATGTCTTCTTAAGGAGCATAAGTAGAACACTTAACAACGCACACATGACTCTCATAGACAACGGCTTTACTTGCACTAGAACTTTACACATAGCTCTCCATTGATGAGGTTGTGAGGAGGCAGTCTTCTTTGTCTTGGGGTAGCATATGAGGGTAGTACTTCTAGGCAGAACCCCTCTTCTTCTTTTAGTGAAGGAAGTGCGTCTCAACTTGGTCTGGTGGTGTTGAGGTCTAAAGATAGGAGTTATGGGTTGAAATAAAGCTTCAATATAGGGATAGTCTACTGGATCAAGAGGAAAAACTCCATATGTATATATGTTGCACCATGTAGATATGTTGTACATATGCACATCAAAAAAATGTGCGAAGAGAGAAAACTCCAAAAAAGTGGTGGGTCTGATTGAAAATGAAATACCCACCGGAGCGTATATATTCAAATAAAGCAAAGCTTATGTTACCCATTCTCATCTCACGAAGCTTACAGCGGGAGACTTAGCTACACTGGTTGGGCTCCCAAGGATACATGTCTACACTGGTCATGGTCCATTCTCTTCTTCCTCCTCTTCTTGAGCCGGTTGAACTTTGAACTTAGAAGGGAATACCCCGCTCCTCGAGGATAGAGCTGCCAAACTAGGGCATTAGAGTTACCATGTTGAGGGTGGTTACCACTTTGCCATTTCTGAGGAGGGTGCTACATATCACTTACACAGTACAAGGAAAGATTCATGGTCATTAGAGTTTGTGTATGTATACTTGTTCTGGTCTGGATTGTTGATGAGTCTTGACCATAGATTGGTGTAACTTAGAGGCTGTTGAGTTTTAATCCTAAGGCCAAATAAGGTCCTAACAAACTAATAATCCAAAGGTTTGACTGAGCTCCATACTTCAATTTAAAGAAGGCAAGTTAAATAATTAACCTTGAGTGCCCTTCTTTTTCTTTTTCTTTCTCTTTTTACTTCTTTTTCAAATAAGTGTTTGCTAAGGGACTAACAAAAGTAAAGTATAGGGGGGTGATGAATCCTCATTCATCACTCTTTATTTCTTTTATTTTAGCTAAATATCTTGGCAAAGCATCATGTGAATAGTTGTAAATGCAATAAATTATCAATAAGCATGCATTTGTTAATGTTTAATAATTAGCATGTATTTGTGTACAAATAAAAGAATAAAGAATAAAAGAAAAAGAAGGAAAAATTTATTGAGTGACCTGAACCCAAGAGAGGGTCCAGCATGGGCTTGATAGCCAAATAAAATAAGTAGAGAGAGAAAGGGCCACTCTACCTTGTACATATTTTCCACCTATTTGTATAATTTTAGATCTACAAAAATAAAAATAAAAAGGTGTTTTTATCCAAATATATATTTCTAAAATCAAAACAAAAATTAGAAAATAAAAATAAAATAAAATTCTCTCTCACCTTGTATATAGTACATATATATGTATCACTACCTATTTATTTTATACTTGAAATAACTAATAAAAATAAAAAAATTATTTTAACCTCCAAATATTATGTGGTAAATAAATAAAATATCAAATTGGTGTATTTGTGCAAAAAAAGAAAATAAAAATAATTGTACGAAATACATATGTAATTTATACCTGTATATAATATAATATACTATATATCCATAAATTATTTTTCATAAAAATAAATAAAAATCATAGAAATATATATTAGAAAATAAAAAAATATTTTTCATTTTGTGCACTTTTCGATTTAAAATCATTTTCTATTTTTCATTGATTTTATAAGTACTTTTGGCTTGCTAATTTCTAATTAGTCCAGGAGGAATGTTGACCCCGGTCAACTACCCCTCCCAGACCTCCCCTTGTGCGGATCCAGGTTTTTGCGCCCAATTCTCCAAATTACCCCGACCGGATTCCGCACCCTCCTGCTCCGATTTTCAGCCCGCTTCTCCCTAGTGGATTTGTGATCCTTGCGGATCCCTAGGGAGTCTCGGATTTTCTTGGTTCACGTGCCCCGACTCGATTCATCCGGCTGCATGGGATTTGCTATAAAGTCACTCCATCGCCTCCCTAGCACCTCAGCTCATGCCTCACACCTTTTTGATACCCTTGAAAGTTTCCCCTTGGTGACAGCAACCGCAGGCCGCATTCCATCGTTGAAAAGGTGTTGTTCAGCCCACGCTTGCCTATCGTGGTCGGAGCGCCGCCGCGAAGAGCCTCCTCCGCCAGCTGCATCGAAGTTGAGGCAACGACCCCGCCTACCAAACCCCCCAGAGATCAAGATCACGCTAGGACCCTCAGGTGGCTCTTATTTCGATCCTGATTCCTTCATCTTTGGAATCCTTCATTTGCGTACCTCCATCGCTCCGCCTGCTCCGACCCTTCGGTCGGAGCCCCTTCATCATCATCCATCCATTTTGATAGCTACATTCGTTCACCCTCCATCTTCCCTCGCCTTCTGATCATCCTAATATTGGCTCGGATTGCCAAGATTAGGGCCCATGTCTCATCTCTTGCTTCACTGGAGACCCCCTTCTCATTCACCGTCGCTTCTCTTTATCTTAGGCCAAATAACACCGACCGGAGCTTGCTTCGAGTCTGAGCTTTGCCCTGCAGGTCATAGTGCACGTGGAGACACCTCGGTTCGCCTTAGACTATCTCGTCGAAGCTCACTCAGGTCCCTGCAATTGCCACGGAGATCTGACCGTCAGCGAACCCATCTGACTCATTCGCCCAACGCAGAGGGGCTCCACGATTCATTTTCCGTCGTCGATCATTCATCGGCGTCGCCGATCTCCCTTGGTGCTCCGATGAACATCGCCTCGATGCAATTCTTCCAGTGCCTCTCTCCATCGTTGGATCGCACCCCTTGCCCAGACATCATCACAGCCACCCGTTCACCTGGAGGTGTCGAACCGTTAGACGTCAGGTCTAACAGTCCCGTACCCCCCACGTAGCTGACATTTGACAGCCATCAGATCTGTTGCCTGACGTTTCTAGGCTTATCTGTCTACGCCCACTCAGCGTACGCCACTTGATTACCCCACGCGCCGCTCACGTGCTGCATGGGTAATTTGCTCAGCCCAGCTTGCATTTATTTCCGTTTGTCTTTTAGTCTGTAAAATAAAAGTGATACAATGGACCTTTTGCATATTAGCATCTGTAGTTTTAGATATATTCATTTCAGTCCTGCCAGTGTGGACCCACGTGCGTCGTCACGTGTATTTTGTGATATTTGCAGTATGTACCTTGGATTTCTTTACTGTTATGGTTTGAAATTTTAGTTTTCATATTTGCAAGTATACCCCTGTGCGTCAGATTTGTGACATGTGCTGATATTCGAGGGAAAATTGCAATTTGAACTTTAGACTTTTCTTGCATGTTATAATTTGGTTCCAGGACTTAAGTTATTTGAAGATTGGTCCATGTGTGTTGTGTGGTTTATTTTTGATTTAATAAATAGAAATATTGTCCAAAATTCACAAAATTTTGACACATGGCTCCTGCCATAGTGTAGGAATTTTAGTGAATTTTTGGTTTGTTTTGTCTTCGTCTATTATTTTTAAAAAATCAAAAACCAAAAAATTGTCATTGTTTGTTTTAGAAAATAAACTAAACATATTAAAAAGTCTTGAAAAATTCTAAAAATATCATGCTTGTGTGTTTTGTTGTGTTTAAATTTCTGTCCAAGTTTCGCCTCATTCTCATATATAAAACTCAAAAAATGAAGAAAATCTAAAAACCTTAGAAAAATCAATAAAAATTCAAAAAAATGTGTTTTCTTCTTCTTTAGTTAGGTTTTTGCTTGTAGTTTCACATAAAATTCCTGCTCGATATTTATAGGCACTTTAAGTAATTTTAATTTGCCTTTAGCATCCATCTGTACTCTGGTTGTCATTTTTGGCCTTGTTTGATTTTTAGAAATTTCATTAAAAATCAAATAAATATAAGAAAATTCACAAACATCTGAATATTTTCGAAACACAAAAACATTTTATTCTGAGTTTTTGAGTATTTTTGAGCGATTAAATAATTGTATGAGTATTGATTTGTGTTTCCCTTCTATCCTTTTTCTTATATTAAAATCGTAAAAAAATGAAAAATTAAAAACCACCATTTCTTTGCTCTTTTTGGATTCTCGACTACTTCGTAGCTTTCGCATTACGTGCTCCTTGTGTTTGACCCTGGTAGCTATACCAGGTAAAAATAAATAGCAAGATCGCTTGCCACATTTTGATTGTTTGATTTTCTCTTTGGTGGTTTGTTTTTCTTGTTGACTTCACCTTGTTATTCAGGTCGCAACGACCGTAATTATTACTTAACCCAAGTAGCCTTAGGCCCGTCATCAGGTTGTCAATCTCCTCAACCACTGTTCATTAAGCTGATAGCCTAACTACCTCTGGTGACTGCACTCCGTCGGCTGGTGACCCCATCTCCTCCCTTGCCCTAAGCAAAGATAGTCTATAAATAGGTCTTTTCGTCCTCCAAATACGGTACCCGCCATTTCACCCATGTTCCTATTCCATAGAGTTTCAACGAGAGAGAATTGTGATAGGGATCAATCCTTTCTGTCAAGCAAGAGGATGAGGTCAGTGTGATCACCTACCGACGTTGACGTCTTCTCCACTGTGCGCCAGCCTCCGTCTCCACCGGACATAGAGGCTATGACCATCAGAACACCTGCTCCAATCCTTAGGCACACTTCCACTCATCCAGGTAACAATAGGTATCATTCTCTTGCGATTCTTGATTTCGATTTTTGTAGGTAAAAACAGATCCATCCTCCAATCAAAATGATCGAACGACCACCATCTATGAGCTTGATCAATCCATATCCCCTTTTTTACCTTTGATTTTACTTCCTGAATAAACATCCGATCGAGGTCCACGAGGCTTCGAGCCTTGTTACATAACCTATAGGTGTGAGGAGCTAGATCAAACACCAGAGACAACCTTCATCTCATGGAAGTAGAATCACCGCCAGATTTCTAGTCTCTGAGATCTGGAATTGCTCCACCATCTAGATCATTGCACATTTCAACTAGGAAGGAGAGGACCTCCTTGTATCACTGCATCAGCACAGATCCGACGAGATATGAGGAGATTAAGCTCATTAGCATACACCTTCCGAGTTCTTTCATATACCTTCAGCACCGCCAGATCTGAAGAGGGAGCTCTAGTTCAGTGCTGACCCGTACATGCATGTCCAAATGTTGGACATCTGATCAGATCTGGAGACCTTCATCTGAGTCATTCGTGAGCACCATGATTCTAGACTACAAGATCCGATTCGATCAAGCGGACCCTAGCCCTCCATGTATCAACACTAGCCACCCTCTAGTCAGATCACATCGGACGGTTCTGATCCTGCCACACCTCCGCCTCAAAAAGCTCTGTCGACCACTGCTTAGTACAAAGCACGTAATCAGCATGTGACTTTAGCAGATATTTTGTGACTTTTGCACATATACCCTTATAACTCTTGCACAAATAAGTTTGTGGTAGGAGATTCCACGTGATTGAACACATGCTCTACTGATGCTTTTACAGATTGATCCTCGAATCTTCTGCTATTTTTTTACAGGTCCCTGGAAGTTGGCAGTACGTGAAGTGCACGTGGTTTCTGGTTTAATTACGCTTTCCCTCCTTTAGTTTCTACCGTTTTCATTCATGCACTAATATTTTCAGATAATTACCTAAATGCCCTTATAGAGTGTATTATTACTATACATACCATCTACAAATAAAATAAAAATACAAAATATTAAAATACAATAAAAATATGTATAAATACTGAATGTTTTACTATATATAGTAAAAATCAGTTTTAAAGTTAAAAAGATTATCCTTTTTATAAGTCTTTTAAAACACCAAAAAATATAATAAACTTTAAAAATCATAAAAAAATCATAAAAAATATAAAAACATCATTAAAAATTACCTTTAGCGCACTTTACTGTATTTCACATATTAAACCCAAATATAATAAAAATTAAATAATAAAATCAATAAAAAATCAAAATACATAAAAACCTTAAAATATCAAAACTAAATAAAAAATCACATAAATATGCACAATCTACTATTTTGAAGATAATTTCACCTATTTTCTGATTAAAATAAAATAAAAATATTTTCTCATTGTTTTCAATTCTAAAATCAAAAGTAAAAATCTATTTTCAATAAAAAAATTAGTTTTCTTCCTTAGAAATAATACAAAATCTGAAAAATCCTAAAAACCTCTTCAAAATCATAAAATAGGAAATAAAATTAAAAACGTAAAAATAAAAAAACAGAAATCAAATTAACATTACAAAACTTTTTCTAAAATAACAAAATACTTAAAATCACAAAAAAACAATATAACATTCATAAAAAATGAATAAGAATCCTAAAAGTTACCTAAAATAAATAAAAATTAGGATACCTATTAAACCTTACTTTTCTATTTTTTCCCCTGGTTTAAACAGTTTGCCTCCCTAAGTTTGACACTCCCATACTTTCCACTATACATCAAAGTTTATTAGTATAAATAAAATAAAAATAAATCTTTTGAAAAGCAGGACCGATCGAGTTGTCAAAAAGTAGACAATTGTCATTATAATGATCAGATGATTTTACCAGAAAATTTATTTTTATGTTATTTTTACTCCTAAATTTTGATGTATAGTAAAAAGTACGAGAGTCTCGAACTCAGGTAGAAAAACTGTTTAAAAGTACGGGAAAATAGTAGAAAACTAAGTTATAATAGGTTTTTTGTTTTTTATATATTTTTAGGTAATTTTCTAGATTTTTTATATTATTTTTATATTGTTTTTGTGATTTTAAGTAATTTGTAATTTTAGAAAATGTTTTGTCATTTTTATTTCATTTTTATTTTATTGTTTTTATGTTTTAAATTTTCTTTCCTGATTTTAGAGATTCTTAAGAGGTTTTTTGGACTTTTATGGATTTTGTATTATTTTTAAAGAAGAAAACTAACTTTTTATTGAAAACAGGTTTTTCTTTTTGATTTTTAGAATAGAAAACAATGAGAAAATTTTTTATTTTTCAAAAAACATTTGAAATTATCTTCAAAACCATAGGTTGTGTGTGTTTATATGATTTTATTATTTATATAGTTATGATTTTTCAATTTTTATGTATTTTTATTTTTATTGATTTTATTATTCATTTTTTGGTTTAAT
The DNA here is from genome assembly GCA_037367405.1 of Ottelia alismoides. NCBI lineage: Eukaryota > Viridiplantae > Streptophyta > Magnoliopsida > Alismatales > Hydrocharitaceae > Ottelia > Ottelia alismoides. The sequence continues at coordinate 384,681 of JAZKJV010008650.1, read as the reverse complement.
ATGCAAAATACAGTAAAATACACAAAAGGTAATTTTGTAGAATTTCGAAGATATTTTTTTTAAATATTTTTAATTTTATTATATTTTTTGGTATTTTAAAATATTTATATAAAAGAAAATCTTTTTAATTTTTCAAACTGATTTTTTACTATTCGTGGTAATATATACAATATTTATATGTATGTTTATTGTATTTTAAATTTTATATTTTTATTTTAATGTAGATGGTATGTATAGTAATAATATATTGTATAAGGGCATTTAGGTAACTATCTGTAAATACTAGGGTGCGAATGAAAATGGTAGAAACTGAAGGAGGACAAGCGTGACTAACCAGAAACCACGTGTGTTTCACGTGATGTTAACTTCTGAGGACCTGTAAAGAAATTGCAGAAGTTTTGAGGATCAATCTATAAAAGCACTAGTATAACGCATGTTTACTCACGCGTGTTCTCCTGCCACAGACTTATTCATAATATGTAGGAGTTACGAGGGTATTCATGCAAAATTCATAAAATATCTGTTAAAGTCATGCGTTGATCACGTGCTTTGTGCTAAGCAGTGGTTGGCAAGGCTTTTAGAGGCTGACATGTAGCATATCAGAACCGTTTGATGTGAGTCGATTAGAGGGTGGTTGGCATTGATACATGGAGGGTGGGGTCCGCTTGATCGAATTGGATCTTGTGGTCAAGAATCATGATGCTCACGAATGGTTGAGATGAAGGTATTCAGATCTGATCGGACGTCCAACATTTGGGCATGCATGTACGGGTCGGATCTGAACTAGAGCCACCTCTTCAGATCTAGCAGTACTGAAGGTATAAGAAAAAACATGGAAGAAGGTATACATTAATGAGCTTAATCTCCTCTTATCTCGTAGGATCTGTGTTGATGCAGTGATGCAAGGAGTTCCTCTCCTTCCTAGTTCAAATCCGGAATGATCTGGATGGTTGAGCAATTCTATATCTCGAAGATTGGAGATCTGGAGGTAACTCTACTTCCGAGAGCTGCAAGTGGTCTCTGGTGTCTGATATAGCTACGCGCACCTGTAGGTTATGTAACAAGGCTCAAAGCCTCGTGTACCTCGACCGTATGTTTATTCTGGAAGTAAAATAAAAGGTAAAAAGGGGATACAGATGGATCAAGCTCGGAGATGGTGGTCCTTAGACTGTGATGATTGGAGGATGGATTTCTGTTTACCTACAAAAATCGAAATAAAAAATCAGAAGAGAATGATAGTGTTGTTACCTGTATTAATGGAAGTGTGCTTGAGCATCGGAGCAGGTGCTCTGACGATAGTCGCCGCTATGTCTGGCCGAGACGGAGGCTGGCATATCGTAGAGAAGAACACCGATGCCAGCGGGTGATCACGGAGACCTCACCCTCTCGCTCAACGGTGGAGGATTGAGCCCTGACACATCTCTCTCTCTCGCGTGCGCAACAACGTGATGGAAGAGGAACACAGAGGTGAAATGGTGGATACCGGATTTGGAGGAGGGAAAGACTTATCTGTAGACTAGCTTTACTTAGGGCGCAAGGGAAGAGATGGGGCCACCAGCTGGCGGAGTGCAGTCACTGGAGGTATTTAGGCCACCAGCCTAACGACTGGTGGTTAAGGAGGTTTATGGCCGAAGACGGAGGAGAAGGCGATGGTGGGTATCCATGGAGGAAGAAGAACGTGGAAGAGGGAAAAGACTGGAGAGATATTGAGGAAATAAAATAAGTAAAATGAAGATTAATTTAAGAATTAATTAGATAGTTAATTACGTAATTAATTAAATAATTAATAGTTAAATAATTAAATACATATATAATTATTGAAATAATTAAACATCTTAATGACTAACTAAATAATAATTAGTAATTATATGATAAATAGATCAATAAATTAATAAATTAACTAAATAAATAAATTTTTATTTTTTTAATTTAATAAAAGAATATTAATAAGGTAAACATATATTAAATAAGATAAATTAAGGTACAATGTACGATATATAACAATATGATCCCAAAACCAACATTTTGAATAATAACTCTGATTTCAATGAAACGGGTATCATTTTGTAGATAATTAAATAAAATGAACTTTAAAACTGAGTTTTCGTAATTCGGAGTCCATATGGTCGAGTTATGAGGTCCAAAAATTTAGGACAGCTTCGTGGCTTCGAGATTTATTGGCATTTTTGCTTAAGTTATATTTTAATATTTTTCTAGTGATTTGTAGAAACTCATTAGAAAAGAAATTAACTTAAACAGGTTACAAAGAATTAATTAGAAAATAGGGAGGTTTCTACATATAGTACATATAGATAACGAAGCCCAAATGCTAGAACTCACCTATTTTATTCTAATATTTTTTTGATATTTTTAATAAATAGTATTAATAATAAAATGAATTTTGAAAGTGAGTTTCGTAAATTGAGTGTTTTCTATAAATAGTTGTGAACCTTGTAAGTTGGCTTTTATGGCTTTTTAGGTTCATCATAATTAATTTATTTTTATAATGAATAATTCGTCAGATATTTTTATAAAATAATATATATTTTTATGAACAATTTTGTGAGAAAAGCATTTTATTTGAATTTTTTACAATAAATAAAATTGGTGAAATATTTACAAGGCGGAAAATGTGCCTATGTATAATTACGGTCTCGATTTTCTGTTATTTTATAAGTTATGATCCTTATCTCCCCCTGCTTATTTATTTTGTTGACCAAGTCAATATTGACTCGGTCTCAGGGTTAGGATCAATCTGTATATATATTATATACATCCTTTTTTCCATTTTTCTCTTTATTATTTTATGTTGGATAAAATAAGTGTTAGATATATAATATTAATATTAATTGCTAGAATGTTATTTAATGAGAATTAGTGGATATTTATAATGTTTTTTACAAAGGATTTTAGACAAAATGAATGAATAAAGATGATGAATCATATATTTGTCACTTTAGTACCTTACTTGTTGTAGTTTTAGCATCATACTGGAAAACTTTTCTAAATTGCATTGGACTAATGAGCTCTCGGGAGTAGCCACAACAGTGAGCAGCTAGCGCTTGGGGTTCTCTTTTGTACAGCTACATAATTTCCTTTTGGCACAGTATTTGTAGTTATCTTTTCCTTCTTTTACTTATCTTGTTGTTTTGATAAACATGTGATGTACTATGTATGTATGGACATAGATTTTTGCTGCATACATGTATATTTTTGTGAACATGTATTGAAGTGAATGATATATATATATATACACATATATATAATGTGATTGGAAAAAAATTTAAATTCCAATCTTTTTATGAAAATTTCTCATGCTTATATTATATTTTGTATTTCGAATGTGGAAATGTGTGTGCATGAAATCGATTTGTCGATTACCAGATCCTTCAGGGATAATCGCCATAGTGATGCTCCAAAATAAGTCCTGACAACTTGTTCTCTTCTTGGTTCTTACATGTCCAAGTTCCATATAGAACTAAAAATACTAGATGTCCATAAGACTTTATATGTAGAGAAGAATGGAGAGAGGTCGTGTACTCTAGACACTTAAAGTGAGGGCTTCCTTCTCCCCAAAATGACTGTTCAAAGTACTTAAAAATAACAATAACAAGAACAACAATCGATTCCACATAAAATAAAGTTGAAAAGATGAGGAATAGGGGTTACTAGGAGAATGTATTGGTGGTAGAGATGGGTAGTATAAATCCACTATTTTAGGACTTGATTAAAGTCATCAAAGGGTTCGAGAGCTTAAACAAATCATGATGAACTTTTTAGCAAAAAGAGTCAACACTCAAGGTGTGTGCATATCAGGAGGTGGGGCTAACTGGAGTGGAGCATAGCTCTCCAGTGATGGTATCAAGTGAAGACAAAATGGGAGTTATGGAACCTCTCGAATAGTGAATCAAGTAGATATTGGAGTCATGGACCTCAAGGGGGTCTGGTGAAGGAAATGAATTCCAACAAGAGCGTAATTAGCCAAAGTTAAGGGTGAACACATGAACTAAATGTTATGGGTGTAAACTCCAATAAAGGAAATAGGTGCGGCTAAGAACAAAATTAACGATGGAAATCAAAAAAATAGAATGTTGTACTACAATTTTGTTGAAGGATATAGACAAAGATCGCCTATGGATGAGGATGTATCGGTGTCTGATTGTAACATTTCTTGTAGTGAACAATGAGGAAGTTTAAACCAAATAACAATTAGGTTGGTCATAACTGAATGTGCCTGCAATCGTGTTTTCTCCTCCAAACCTTGCAGGTGCTCTAGGTCATTGCCTCTAGCATCATCATCACCCAAAGGAGTCTTATAAGAGTGAATTAGGGTTAGGGTTTGGAGATAGAAGATAAGCTTGTTTGTAAATTCAGTGGGCTTAAGGTAATCAAACCTGGATGGTACGTGAAGTTTGACTCATGTATTGAGCGAGAGTCGTGATCTCTATAATTGTTTAGTGAAGGGTTGACCGGGATCACAGAGAAAGATATAAGAGGTTGAATATGGACTTTTGACCTCATGCAAAGGACCTGATACATGACCCTAGGAAGAAAATGACCCACTTGTGGGTCAACACATGGCATGTTGAGGTTTATTCATATTTCAAAAACTTTGTAAAATAAATAATAAATAGTGTATGATCTCGAATCAAAAAGTATATGGCATATTAAGCTCTACAATTTTGTAGCAAGCCAATTTTGCAAAATTGGCTTAGAATTCAAGATGGGAATTTACGTCTTTATTTACATGTATTTTATACCCAGATTTGATCTTTACCATCTTTTAATTTTATTTTCTTATTAGTAGGAGACTTGTATTGTATTTTATAGTAATATTAAATATTAAAAGGTACTTCTAAATATTTTTTTGGTGATTTTTGATTTAATGATATATAATATATGGAAAATAAGAAAGTTACAGTACTTGTACAATACACTTGTATTGAGTGAACATTTTATGTATATTTTCTATTTTACTTTTTTATTTTGTTTTGTATTCTTAGGATAAATATATATAGAAAGAAAATATTAAAACTGAAACCAATAAGAAATGATACTATTGTATTATATAAAAAATATACATGTTATTAATATAGTTATACCTTAGGACTTAAAACCAACTTTATACATATGAACCAAGGATATCATAACGTATTTTTAGGATTAAAATGTTTTATATAATTAATTTTAAAGATGAGTATGTGTGGATTGGAGTTCATATGATTGAGATAAAAAGTCTTGAATACTTATCATATTGGTTGGAGATGTACAAGCCAATACTTTATAATATTTTTTGTTTTTCTATCATTTTTTGTAGAATAAATTAAAAAATATATAGGTCAATTAAAGTTATATAAAAAATATGTATGCCAATTTGCATGGATGTATATGTTATGTACATGTCCGTAAAGTTGTGTTTTGTGCACGTGTGTAAAGTTGTTTTATGTATATTATACTATTTTATAGGTTTCCTTATTTTTAATATTTTTATAACATTAAACAAGGCTAAAAAGCCTTGGTATTTGGGTGAAGGTCATAAATAGACCTCGTAAGCCTATGTACTCTGTCTTTATGGACCAGTTTACACTTATATACATAGATACAGTCTGTCCCTCTTCTTATTTCTTTGTGATTGTTTTCCTTTACATATTTTTGTGTTTTTTAGTGTGAATTTTTTCTTCTAATTTAAATGCATGTATACATAACAATATAATATTGTGATGCAAATACATGCGTTTTTAGTTGTTAGCTTAATTTTCATGTACTAGTGAAATAACATTTTTCGCATAGGGCCATACAGTCCCATAAGGCGAGATCGCAATCGATGTGTTGACCACTCCAGAAAACTACTAAATTCAACAATTAACCCACAATGATAATTAAGCAATAAAAAAAGTGTGGATTTAAAAATTATTATAACTCTACAACAAGGATGTTTATAGTTGCAAGTATGTAGAGTGTCGAACACAAGGAACGAGCACGATAGATCAGGGCAAGAATGCACAAAAGTGAGTGTAATGGATTTATCTATATGTATTCTTTTTTGGGGTATTAATTCCTATTTTCTTATTTTTAGTTTTATATTTTTATATTTTTATATTTTTATTTTTTGTTTTTATACTTATATCTTTTTATATTTTCTTTTTCGTTTAATATATAAATCTAAATATAGGATATATATATAAAAAATATAAGCTACATTTGATATAAAAACTAATAAAAATAGTTGAAATAAAGAAAATAAAATATATTGAGGTTTTAGAATTTTTTTACTATTTTTGTGATTTTTTTAAGAAATTTTGCTACTTTTTATATATAATTAAAGTCAAAAATATCCTAAAATAGGGATAAAATTAATACCTGCAATAAAAATAGATATAAAAAATAGAAAACAAAACCAAAATTTCTCCAAATTAATTTTAATATAAAGATAATAATATAAAGAAAAATAAGAGATAGACAATGTATTTTTGGGCCTTTTTAAGGATTTTTTATATTTTTGTACAGGTTTTTAGAGTTTTCTATTTTTTGAGTTTTCTTCTATATTTTTTAGTGATTTTTGTTCTAAAGTTGTAAAATAAGTAAATAAATAAAAATATTTTTTTTTGAATTTTTCACAAAGGTTTTGTATTTTTGTGTATTTTCTCTTGCAAGCAGGAATAAAAAGAAATGTTTCTTATTTCCAATATAAATAAAAGGCTTCAAATTTCAAGATAAAATTATACGTGTGAAAGTGTGTGCAATTAAGAAGCTACTGCTATTTTTGGATTTTTTGATTTAAATTGCAATCGAAAATAAATAGATACAACAAAAGGAAGATGCAACACTGACAGGGGTATTTCTATAAATAGGTAAAAGTTCAAGGGACAAATTGCAATTTCACAAAAATTATACAATGCATACAAAAAACTACAGGACCTTATACAAAATTTGAGACTTGCAAGGGGTTCCCTACAAAATTGCTACGCACCTCACGCACACAGGCACGTGAGGTGACGTAGCTGGGTACCTAGATGTAAATATCAAAAGTCTGAGGGAAAGGGTACAAATATTAAAAAAATACAACGTAAATAAACTATTTTTGGACTATATAAATATCAAAACTCGCAAGGGTCCCCATGCAAAATGCATGCACCTCACGCGCACAGGCACACGAGGAGACGTGGCTAGGGACCTAGGTGCAATTACCAGAAGTTTAAGAGTGCTTTCGAAAAATTACAAAATAAAGTACAACAACAATGAAAGATTGAGTACGAATGCTAAATACAAAAATGATGAGGGTAAAAGGTGCAAAATACCCAAAGCCTTGCACGGATGAATGGCTAGATCCCCTCACTAATGCTACGTGTCGCTACCAGGGGGCCGATGACACTTCATGTGGATGGTTGAGATTAGAACCCAATGTTGGGATCGATGGTCATGGCGAGGCACGATCCAACGGAGGATGCTCGATCTAGGGGAAGGCCTTGATCTGACAGCGGAGGGCACAGAAGGAAGAACAGGGATGAACTCCGCCGAGGCAAAGTTTGCCGAGCTCAATCCCCTTTCTCCGATGATCCCTGGAGCTCCAAAAGGGCCAGATATGTTCCTGAAAGGGTCCTCTATGGACTCGAGGCTCCAAAACGGTCTGTTGCCACTAAAGTTCTCCTGTGGAGTCGAAGACGCCAAATGCCTCCAGGTACCTCCGGTGATATCCAAAATAAGCCTCTGATGGTTCTGTGGGCTTCAGACCTACACAGGAGGTAAACAGGGTCGTGGGCAAAATGCCTCGACCCACTTAGCGGGATTGAGAAAAGTGGAGGTGCGAGATGGAGACTCACTGGAGAGAGCTTCGGCGAGGGGCAGACGAGGGTGATTGATCGGCTAAAAAGTGAAGGAGAAAGCAAGGGATGGATCCTAAGACTAAGGGTACACTAAACGTGTAAGAAAATGCAAAAAAATGAGACCTCACTTGGCGGGATCCAAGGAAGAAGAACCTCAAGGCTGGTGGCCAGAGATGGGGGTGGAACCGCTCTTTGGTCCACCTAACCATGCCTCCAAAGAGCTGGAGATCTCAGTGTCACCTTGCTCGATCTTGGGCTCGAAGAAGGGAAGCTAAAATGGGTCCAACAGGGTTCAAACAGAGGAAGAAGGCGATGGGTGGATTTTGTACAAGCGACGGGGATGCTCCAAGGAACGAGGCGTATCTGGAGAATCGATGATCCAATCCTCGAGGAGAGCTACAGGAGAGTAAGGTAGATGAACGAGGAGAAAAAGTGATGAAGGGAGCGATATGGATTGGTGAAAGGGGTAGCTGATGAATCCACATTTCATCATCTTTATTCTATCATTTTGGCCTCAAAAACCCTGATAAATGCATGTAAATACCCTTAATTCATACATTTTAGCATCCATTCATGTGTGTGTAAATAGTGTATAAAACACGGTTTTTAAAACCAAAATTATCGAATAAAGAAAAGAAAACAAAAAGAATAAAATGTTGTAAATATTTTATGACCCGAAACCCCGAGGCCTAGGAATCTCGATGAATAGGTCGACAAGGAATATAGTAGGGGGAGATAAGGGCCACAATACCAATAAAATTCCCTTTCATTTCATTCAGTCTTTATTCATTTTTGGGACCTATTCGTAGTTCCACTTTTTGTACTCCAAATCAATAAACTTTGTACATAAAAGTTGTAGATAATTAAATAAAGAAAAATACAAAATTTACTTTACTCGAAAACAATGTACAGATACCAAGTTATGGTATGAATAATTGCCAAAATTCCAACTTCCCAAACCTATATCTCCCAAATAAAATCTCAAAAAGTATCAAACTCACCTTTAATTGTATATAACTTTAAATAAGCTATTTAATGGAGGTGGTTGCATATTTTGCGGAGCTACAGTTTGAAAGTTGAGTTTTGGACCCCTATAATATACCTATGTGTGTGTATTAAAATAAAAATAAAATACTAAAGGAAACATTAAAATAAATTACTTATATTTCACACCTAGGTAAAATACCTATACTTATACCTATAATATACATACCCTTAATTTATTAAGTGTACAAAACACATCAGAAAAATAAAATAAAAATATATTTACATCCCTAGAAATAAGTTGTAAATTTATAAAATAATAAACAAAATTAATAAAATTAAATAAACAAAAATAAAAATAAAATATAAAATACATAGATACATGTACCTATATAGGCCTAAAAAGGTAACTTGTACTTTTATACTTCAAAAAAATAAATACAAATCACTATAAATTTCTTTATAAAATAAGGAACATTTTTTATTTTATAAACTAAAATAAATAAAATCATTTACTATTTTATTTTTAATTTACTAATAATTTTGACTTGGAATTTCCTGGTTGATCCACGTGGACCAACCAGGAGCGGTTGTTGGTTGACCTCGGTCAACTCCCTGACCAAGGCCTGCCAGGTCTGTCGCCCCAAATTTCGCCCCATTTTCATGAAATTTTGGCACCTTATTCTTCCATCTTTTGGCCTCGATTCCTTCTTGGAACTTCTTCCCCGATCTTCACTGAGCCACGCCAAGCCCCTAAATCTTCCAAAATCATCATCATTCGTGCGTGCTCAGCCCCGCAAGTTTCACCATCGTCGCCTGTACATAAGGACCTGCCACCTTCGAGCTCAATTTTGAACCCCTTGCGCACAACGTTCTCCCCACCTAGTGTGCTCCAGAGATAGAGGGAGGTGACAGCTCCCCATTCCAAGCTTCAGGAGGGTCGAGGAAGGGCCGAGGTGGCTCCACCATCTCCGCTGACCCCTGGCATCGAGGTTCTCCATCTCTGACTTCCGGCCATCGAGGTATCCCTTATTCCCTACTTTTTTTCGCATTTTCCTAGTCTCTGTAGTTGTAGGAGTAGTTTAGGCCACATAGATTCCCTCGTCGATCCATATCTCGCCGTCCATCAATCCATCACCAGAGTTCACCTCCGACCGAATCTCCTCCACCTCCCATACCCATCTCCGACGTCCATTCCGCCTCTTCGAGGTCCAGGCAGTTAGCCTTGGACCCTCTCACTCGTTTTTGCAGGTCAACGCGCACGGAAAGCCCCTGGAGACTGTTTTGCGTACTTCGTCGGAGGTACCTGAACCCGATTCCTCCGCCGCCTTCTTGGAGTTGCATCAACGTTCCTCTGACGAAGCCGAGTACTCCAACATCTAGAGCGACATCCCAGGAGCATGCCCGACCATTTTGCACGCTTCCAGCTCGCTGGAAGACCGAGATCCAGATCGGGGAAGTTCACCCCACCGACGTTCTTCCCTGTTCTTCCCCCTCGTCTCTCCGTCGTCCGATCAGGCCTCCGCTCCAGATTGCACAACAGTCATTGGATCTTCACGCACCACCACCGTTCGATCAAGTCTGGAGGATCTAATCGCAGTCGTCTCCAGCGAACCGTCAGCGGTCGTCCCCGAAGCGCCATGTTGATAAGTGAAGGACGTCCGTCGTTGGATCGCCAGGCGTTGGGTATTTTACACCTACACCCCCGCCTATTTTTGTATTTTAAATTAGTCCATAAAGTTTCAGGCATAGTTTAAATATTTTTGTAATATTTGCATTTAGACCCCCGTACTTTTAGTATTTGCATTTAGGTCATGTCTGCGTCACCTCACGTAACCCGTGTACGTGGGGTGGTGGGACATTTTGCAAGGACTCCCCTGGGGTTTGTTTATTTCAGTTCAGTTTAGAAACTTTTCATTTAAGTTGTAATATTTAGGTAAAATTGCATGTTAGCCACTGGAACTTTGTAATATTGCAAAAATACCCCTATAGGTCACGTGCCCAATGCACGTGAATGGCAATTTTGCAGAAACCCCCTTCGGGTTTAGGTATTTATATTTAGTCCAGAAAATTGTGTTTAGCGTCATATATTTTAGAAAAATTTGCAAGTAGGCCCTTAGACTTCTGCATATTTACACTTACGCCCTTGTTAGTATTGTGTTTTTATGTGGATGCTTGCATTTATTTCATGCATCATTTTAACTCGAAAAATTACCAAAACAATATCTTAAGCTCCTATTGCATTGTAGTTTAATGCCATATTTTCAGTTTCCATTTTTATTGCATTTTCATATTTATAAAAAATCAAAAATAGGCATTTTCAGCACTATTTGCATTAGAAAACACCTAAAAATTATACAAACTTTTTGAAAAATTCCAAAAAAATTTATATTTCGTGTATTTTAGCTTATTTTATTTTCTGACCAAAAATCCCTAAAAAGTATAAAAGGAAACCCCTAAAATAGCAAAATTCTCAAAATATTCATAAAATCTAAAAAATCATAAAAACTCTAAAAATTTTATTTTCTATCTCTGAATTTTACATATTTTATTATCTTTATTTTAAAATTAATTTAGGAATTTTGGACACCGTTCGATATTTTTCCTCCTCATTCTGATTTCAGCTAGCAATTTTATTCATTGCTTTCAGTATTTTTACCTTTAAAAATACCAAAATATTAGAAAAAAAATCAAGAAAAATTGCAAAAATATTAGAAAAATATAAAAATCATAAAAACTTTTTGTTTCCTGTATTTTGACTATCTTTCCCTTTTTAATCTCTCTCTCATCTCTCTTGTGTGTGTGTGTGTCTATATATATATATATATATCCTATATAGCTTTATATCTTTGTTAAAAGAAAAAATATAAAAATATAAAATATAAAAATAAAATACAAAATCAGTAAATTAAAAATCAAATTATAAAAATATAAAATCAAAATTAAATAAAAATATAAAGTTCAAAACCCACAAAAAATAGCATTTGCATAGACATTTGATCACTTTCAGTCTTGAGCATTTATCGTACCGATCTATCCTTCTTGTTCCCTGTGTTCGACACTCTAAAGTACTTGTACTATACACATATCTTGTGGAGTTATAATAAATTTTAAATCACATTTACTTTCATTGCCTGATTTAATTGTCGTGGGTTAATTGTTGACTAACCCGGGTTTCGTGAGCGATCGCCACAGCAACTTTGTCTCCGCCTTGTGTGAGACATATTTAGACCCTCGCAAAATCTGAGTTATCGGTAGCCTTGAAAAAAATCAACAAAATGGGGCAAAAACGAGGTATGTCAGAGGCGTTAGGTCGAGTCGGAGAGTTGACTAGTGTCAACTCTCCAAGCAACCAAGTTGGTCCATGTGGACCAACCAGGGAAAACATCCTAAAAATGATTAGAAAATCAATAGAAATATATTTGATTTTCTTAATTTTACGTTATAAATTAAAAATATTTGTTATTTTTTAAAGTATTTTATTGTGATTTTTATTTATTTTTTAGAGCTTTATATTTACAAGTTAATTTCTACGGTTAAAATGTTTGTTTGTTCATCTATATATTTGTATTTTATTTTTATTTTGTATTTTAATTTTATTAATTTGTTTTAGTATATAATTATAAATTATTTTTATAGACTTAAATATATTTTTATTGTATTTTTCTGATATAATATGTACACCTAAATAATTAGGTATATTTATTCTATAGATATAGATATAGGCATTTCATCTATGAATTTTATACAAGTATTTTTTATATTTTCCTAATGTTTTTATTCCAGTTTTTATATGCATATATATTATAAATAATATTTAAAAAATTATAAAAATATAAATTTATGAAAATAATGAATAATAAATAAATTGAATATTTTAATCGGTATACCTATACAATAGGGGTCCAAAACCTAACTTTCAAACTGTAACTCTAAAAAATATAAAACCACCTTCATTAAATAGCTTATTAAAAGTTATATACAATTAAAGGTGATTTGATATATTTTGAATTTTCATTTGAGAGATATGGGTCTTGGAAGTTGGGAATTTGGAATCTAATTTAGATTTTATTTTGTACAATGTCTATTATTTTTGTGTGAAATAAATTTTGTAATTTTTTATATTTTATTATCTACAACTTTCATATTTAGAGTTTCTTTATTTGAGTTCAAAAAAGTGGAACTAAAAATAGGTCCTAAAACGAATAAAAAATAAACAAATAAAAGGGAATTTTTATTGGATTTCAGCCCCTATCTGCCCCTACTTTATTCCGTGTCGACCTATTCATCGAGATACCTAGGTCTCGGGGTTTAGGGTCATAAAATATTTTCAATATTTTATTATTTTTATTTTCTTTTCTGTATTCTAAAATTTTGGCTTTAAAAACAGTATTTTATTCACTATTTACACACAAATGCATGAATGATAAAATACATAAATTAAGGGTATTTACATGCATTTACTAGGGTTTTTAAGGCCAAAATGATAGAATAAAGATGATGAAATGGAGATTCCAAAATGATAGAATAAAGATGATGAAATGGAGATTCATCAACTAGGTAGATTAAACATAGGTTTATGATCCCTTATATATACTTGAGCTTTGTTGGTCCTTTAGTAAACAATTATTTGAAGAATAAGTAAAAAATGAAAGAAAAATTAATATGTGTTCCATACTAAGTTCATCAACAGAAAATGAAAATTTATCTTAAGTAGGCCCTAGATTAATAGTGGGCCTAAACTTCCTTAGATATGGGATTTTAGACTTGGTAGAATTTATGTTCTACAAGAGTATTTGGGTTTGGCTCAAAAGTCAACTCATACACACCAGCTTATAAAGTGTACTCTTTAAACACCGAGGCTAACTAGTCAGTGTGTAATGCAGTATCTCTTCCTACTTAAGGAGTTAAATTGATAAATCAGTCCAGCTAGACACCCTTGGATTACTCTCTCTAGTAACTCATTCATTAGAGAGCCGGGGATTCCTATCTAAGTTCAAGTCTTGATAGCAATAGAAATGGGATGTCTGGAGCTTGATAGGTGTATCTAGGTCTCCTCATTTGAAGCTTGACAAGTGTAGTAAAGTCTTCTTTTACATGCTTTTGGACCATCGTGGTTTGGAATATTTGCTTTATATTGTATTTACTCTTCATCTATTTGTACATGTCTAGATTCTTTTATCTCGTTAGTTTTTATCATTAGAAAAATAGTGTTTGTACTCTATTTGTTACATTATAGAAAAAGTGAACAGTACATGGTGTTGGATACTTCTTATGTCACCTAGACTAAACAACTAAATGCTAGCAAATTATTCCTTATTCAATGCATTGTTTTAACTTAATATTCCGATTTTTAGACATTTGTACTACTAGAAAAAGTTAGGGATGCACGAGTATGTATAGATCACATGGTTTGGTCATCTACCATAGATAATAAACCAATCATATATATATATAGGGACCCTCTCAAATGAGGTGGGGTCTCACCAATATTCTAGTGAGCCAACGATTAGATTCATCAGATCTCGATCTGATGGTTGCATCAAAAAAACTCATCCAAAAGGGCATCTTCATCATCTTAATTTCAATAAATTTGAGTTTCATTTATTTGATTTAAATTACCATTCTAAGCTTTTCCGGATTTGGTATATTCAATAATGCCTTTATTGATTAATTTTCAATTTTGCTCAAAAATGATCTGTATTCAACCGGAGCTTTGTAAAATCCAGCAAGTTTTTGTAAAATATATAATCCTTTTTGTAATTTAATTAATAATTTCATTTTTTTCATTATATTTTTGTTTTGTATATGTGTATTTCCTTTTTGTAAATGGATCTATTCATTTTGTATATGTGCATCTTCATTTTGTAAATGATTATATTCATTTTGTAAACTCTAACGAGTTTTTGTCAGAGTAATTTTTCTTTTCATAAACTTCCACCTTTTTGTAAATATGCATATTCATTTTGTAAAATACGTGTAAGACTTTGTAACTGTTTAGATGAAAAGGACCTCTTGCAAGAGCTTTAGTAAACATGTCTGCAATCTGATCGCTTGGAGCAACACGAGAAGTGGAAATAAGCCCCTTTTGGATTAAATCACGGGAGTAATGACAATCTACTTCCACGTGCTTTGTTCTCTCATGGAAGGCTGAATTATTAGCTATGAATATAGCTGCTTGATTATGACATTTGAGGTGCATAGGAAGAGGCAACTCAATAGTTAGGTCAGTCAGGACAGACTTGACCCACATCATCTCCGTGCTCCCTTGGGACATGGCCCTATATTATGATTCAATACTGGATCAAGCAACAATTGTTTGTTTCTTACTCTTCCATGAAACCAACGAGCTACCGACAAACACAATGAAACATGAAGTGGACTTCCTATTCTTAGGACACCTAACATAATCCACATCTACACATCTAGTAACTGTGAGAGACGTATCTCTCCTGAAAAGAAGACTTTCACCTAGAGAAGACTTCAGATATCTCAAGACATGCAAACTGCATCCATGTGAGCATGTCTGGGTTGCTTCATAAACTGGCTGACTATGCTCACAACAAATGATATATCAGGCATGGTAATGGAAACATATAACAACTTCCCTACTAACTCTCTGTACCATCTCTTATCCACCTCCTTAGAGTCATCATCATAGAGCCTAGAATTGGGATCCGTTGTTGTAGTGGCAGGTCTGCATCCTGTCATGCTTGTCTCAGATAGAAGATCAGTAACATACTTCCTTTGCGCCATAACCATACCCTGCTGATTTCATGTAAAATCCAAGCCAAGTAACACAGCTTGCCAAGGTCCTTGGTCAGAAACTGTCGTCCAAGGAAACCCTTGACTACCTAAATGCCCTATTCATCAATGCCATTAACAATGATGTCATCAACTTAAATCAGAACAACAATGGTATCTCTTTGAGTTCTCTTAACAAAAAGAGAATGATCTGCAGTAGATCTAACAAACCCCTTCTATCCAATCAACTCTGAGAGCTTCTGGAACCAAGGGCTCGGACTCTGCTGAAAGCCATATATGGCCTTGGGAAATCGGCACACCATACTGGACTCCCCCTCAGCAACAAACCCTGGTGGCTACTGCATGTAAACTTCCTCATGTAAATCTCCATACAAGAATGCATTCTTTACATCTAATTGGAAAGTGGCCAATCACATACTACAACAACAACAATAAAAATCCGTAGTGTAGAGTGACGTGCAATGGAGAAAAAGCACGTAGAGCCTGCAAAATAAGAAAACAAACATCAGAATTTGTAAAAAAGATGAATAAAAATGTAAATATGAATGTCATATATATATAATAACTATATCACAATGTAAATCCACACCTCACCTCCCAATAGGGGAGGGGTACCGTCGCCATTGTCTTCAACAATTAAGAGGGAGACGGTGGGCGGAGATCTTGGCGACACTGGCCGTCTGTGGAGATGAGGTGCGAGGTGGTTGGAGAGGGGCACCTCACAAAGGCGGCGAAGCGAGATGATGCGGTCGCACGAAGAGGGTTGCGCTGCTGGAGTTGCACGGGGCGGTCGACGCTTCGGAGTCAGCGATGAGACACCGCGTTGGAGGACGCGTAGGCGGAGCTCGACCTGACGAAGAGAGGGGCCGAGGACGGGCGGTAGGGGTGCGAGCGGAAGGCTACTGCTTCAGGCAAAGAGGACGGTACGTGGGGCTGCGGCTCCGCCCATAGGTCGGTGTGCGGAGGTCGCTGCGAAACACGAGAGAGGAGGGAGGGAGTGTTGTCGTCAATCAATAGAGAGAGGGAATGGAAATAACAGAATGACTTACCATAAAAATAGGATCTATGGTTGTGACATTCTATACTTAGAATGTGACAATGACGAAAATGGGTTTTCAGCTATTAAATTAATTTAATTAATGTATCATTAAATCCAGCCATGAGATCCAAAATAGAAGGATGAGATTGAGCGCTCTCCTATGTATATATATATATATATATATGTCAGCTTAATCTATTTCAATCTTTTACACTCCTCATTTGAGTTGAGTTAAGTGTCGAGTGCACAAATTCAAAGTAGTTCATTAGTAAAGAGTCATACTCGTGATGCGAGGCAATCTACCTTGACATTAAGGGTCAATGTTTGAATACTATCATGTGGAACTTAGAGATTTAGGACATGTAACATGGAGCTTCTAAATTACAGTTTCTAATGAAGTTCTTATAAAATTAAGTGAATTAAAATCATAAACAAGCTCATTCTCTGAATCCATTCAAGAATTGCTGCAGAACCAAAATTGGTCACAAGATACAAATGTTGATACATGATGAAATGTATATACAAATCATTTTGTGAGGTGATTTTTTGTGTTAACGTTTTAATGTTTCTTTATAATTTTTTTGTACTTTTATGTCAATTTTTATGATTTTTGAAATAGGATTTTTTGGATTAAAGATCTATGAACTCAAAAAAAGCTTGAGTAGGATTCTATTATAGATTTTATAGCATATAAAATAGTGAAGGTACAAGTTATGGGTAAAGCATATATGGAATTTACATGTCATCCCCATATACTTAGTTTATGTCTTCGTGGTGAGGGGATGATTAGAACTCATACTAAGCATAAATTTGGTAAAAGACACCCCCCCACTCCAGTAGGTCTTGGAAGTTTAAAGTACAAGAGAGATATCGAGAACTCCCTATACTTGAGATCTAAAAACAAAAGTAAAAAAATGATATTAATAAGTAATCAAATGGATGGATGGAGTAACTTGGTTAATATTTTCCTCTATACTTCAGATCAAGCAATCTAAGTATATAAAAAATAAATGTTCGGGAAAGGAATTGATGATAATGATTGCCAAAAGAATAAAATGGGATATACGAAGAGAAAATACAAAAACAAAAGTACCATCTATCTATACTATATATTAAGCATGTCATCTTGCCCCTCCTTGTTAATTTTTGGCACCCAAATGTCATTTTCGCCCTTGATACAATACCTCTGTCATTAGTTTCTGGCACTGGAAATAGCCTCCCTCTGCCATGTTCGTTGCCCGTAGCCGTCCCTCAACCCCCTAGGGAGACGCCACCTCATCTCGCCATCCTCCTCGGTCATTTCTTCATCGTCTCGGCCCTGGCCACCAGGACCGAGCCATCTCTCCAGGAATCCTACAACTGGACCCCTCTTCCATAGGTCCATATTCCACCTCTGCCCTGTTGTTTTTCCCCCTCCTCTGCCACCACCATCACCTCTCTATGCTCCACAATTGCCTCCTCTGCCTCCCCTCCCCCCTCAGCCTCTACAGTCCCCAACTAAGACCTCCAGCTCTCCTGCTTTGAGGCAATGTGGAAAAACCCATAGGAAGAGCTAGGTATCCAGTTGGGTATAACCTCACTTGGAATAATGCCCCACAGACTGTGCCCAATATTTCCCCACAAGCCCGTAGGGCTTTCTCCTAGGTCGCTGCAGCCCTCCTCCACACCTAACCACCCATGGGTCTTAGCATTCCTTTGCCCTGCCCCGATGCCAATTTACATCGCTGTCTACAATGCCTTTTATAGCTCTTTCGCACCCCTCTGTCTCGCATATGCATCATCGTAGCGGGACATTGAATCCCAATTCTGCCTAAATCAAAAATTTCCATTATCACCTTCTTTTTATACTTTTATACCCACCTTAAGGTGACTACATCTCAGAGATAAACCTGTGAATAAGGGGATTAGGAAAAAAAGACATCAATAGAAGGGATTTTTACCTAGAAACCCTATAAACTTTGCCAATTACCTCCACGACCTTTGCATTAACCTAATTCTCCTCTCGACCTCGTAAACTTGATAACCCTTGCCCTATAGACCATGTGATTAACTTCCATTCATTTACCTATTAAAACTAACCAGTTTTTGTTATCTTCTTTTACATTATACTCATTTTGTTTATAAAATTTACATTGTGTGCCACTCCCCCACACCATCATCATCTTCCTTTCCCTACCCAACACCCACCCACCTCCTCGACATCTGTCGCCCTCACCCTCCTTCTCCAGGTATGCCGTTGTCACCCTCCTCCCTCTCTGGCCCATATCTCCTTTATTCCCCTCCAAACTCTCCTCCCTCTAAGCCCTCGACTCGCGGACAACCTCCTCTCTATCCCCCTCCCCTCCGTCAACCTTCCTTCAACTCTTCAAGTCCTCACCCTCTCCTCCAACTCATTCACTGGCAAGATCCCCATCAACCTCTCCTACTCCGTCCCAAGTTGGATGGATGGGGGTCAGGTGATGCGGATCTGACTTGAGATGAATGCACATGAAGGTGTTGGGGGCGCAACAGTGGTTGTGGGGGACGAGGTCCAGAGCCTCGATTATGTGGACGCAGAGGTAGAAGAGCTTCAGGGAGATGTAGACCTTGGAGGTGGTGTGGGCAAGGTCATCAAGGGTGATGTTATGGACGTCATAGTTTTAGGCATCGGGAAAGGACTCGTCATCTTGAGTGCCCATGCATACACTAAGAATGATCTCACCCTTGCCCTTTTCACCCTTCTTGTCCTCGAGACGGTACCAATGTGGCACGAGGGGTTTGTCCGTGGCACACGGAGGAGCACCTCCGTGAGGTTGAATTGTACACGAGCGACGAAGTCATCCTTTATAAGGTCCTTGTCCTTCACCCCCAACTCCGGGAGATTTAATTGGACTCTCTCCTTGGATAACGTGAAGACTTGCTGCCACATGAGATTATGGTTCTTCTCCAGGGTCTTCGTCATCCCCTTGTAGTTCTCGAGCTTCACCTCCACATAGGGGTCGAGGTTGCCCGTGATGTCCATGGTGGGGAGATCCTTGACCTTCACCACATTCACATACAGGTAATGCATCTGCTCCACCAGGTCGTAGGTGGAAGAGATCTTGTCCCTGCGGAAGCCTAGGAACCGGACAAGGGGTGGCTGCATCTCCACCAGTGTGAATCCCTGTCCAGGCGGTGGATGTGTGTTGTGGATCTGCATCACCGCCATTGTTGGTTCGGTCTTTGCATAACTGGCCATCATCACCAGCCTCTCCATCATCTGTGTCATCGTCACGATCGACATGGCGGGTGGCACTATCAACTCGATTGAGGGGAAGACGTGCGGTCCCTCGAGCGAAACAAGGGACTCAGTCATCGTGTGCTTGGAGAAGAAGGTGGAGAGGATGACCTTTTGAAAGAACATGAAGGTGGAATATCCACTGTTGGATTTTCATTGGTTATATTAAGTCAAGAGTAACCCAAGCAAATGACTCAAATAAAGTTAAAGCTAACGACATGGTCCGTGGGGTAAGATGGAGCAAGTTTACAGGGCAAGGGGGGAACTAGGTTGTTTCATAGGTTGTGGAGGTAATTAGCAAAGTTTATAGGGTTTGCCAGTTAAAAATACCTAAATAGAAAGACTGACATTTTATAAATGATTCAACAGTAGAATATATCTCTGATATATATCATGAATGAAATGGAATTAATGTGAACTACTCCCAATTTATCCGTACGTATGTGAGATGAATAACATATTAAAGAAATCACATATATGTTCATTTATTCTTATTATAATAGAAGAGATGTTCTACGGTAACCACATGTACCTGTTACCCACTCATCTAATCTCAGTACCCATTAGAAGTGTATACACATCAGGATGAACCGGGTCTACCCATGACCCTGTAATAATGGTGCAAGGACGGTCATTATGTTCAAATTTGCAGGGAAAGCCACCTGTGAACATCGCTAAATGAGTGTATTAATTATTCTTTTTTGTTACACGTGAAAACTCCTAAATGAGTGTATTAATTATTCATTTTGTCGATCAACTTTACTGTTATGTAAAATTGCAAATAAAGTATAACTAATGATTGGCGTTTACATAAATCAGATCATCTTGATTCATTGCTACAATAAAATGGAACTTTACACCATTTGTTGTAAATCTTCCAATGTAAAAACAACGCAACCACTAATAGTCGTCATATGAGCCCTTATGACAATAATGACATCACTCTTGCAAATAGGAAGAAAATAAAAAGATAATTTCTTTATGATTAATAATTTCATCATCCCAAATGTGAGTACAAAAATAATTATGGCACATCCAACATGTTTGATGAAATGCCAATGCAATTAATTCCTTGTCCCAACGGAATTGACCGCTCTGAATCTAAACTGATGAAGAGTGAAATAAATTTTCCACAGTCTACTCTTGTGATTGTTGCAAAAAAATCAAAATTACATAAGAAGGTTGATCTAATTATTTGCAAGAACAAAAAATAGAGAACTTCAAGAATATATCATATGCCTCGGCTGCAAAGAGATGGCATGTTGTTTTGGAGAACTAATACTTATTTGAACTCAATATTTGAATGGGGAACCAACCATTGAAATCACACAAGAGGAAGTGGTCAAACTTCAAATCTCCTTTGCTACTTCTTTGATGTGTCATCAGGGAGACGTTTCGCCACCTAGCTTCATTCTTGTGCGCAACACTGTCGTCACCCTTCTTCCCTCGATTTTCAGATGTAAGGTCCCCCCCTAATTGTATCCCTCGAAGCCAACAATTACTCCTCTCCCAACGTTGTCACTATCTCAAGAACTAGAGATTGGGGATTTCAACGGCCAAAAAGTCACTAGACGTTACCCGCTAGGGCCCCAATCACGTGTAATGTTGTGAGGACTTTGGAAGTCCTCGCACGAGGATTGGCTTGACTGGATTCTACTCCCACCCTGAGGGCACCTTTGGCCAAAAAGTCACTAGTTTTTTTCCCGCAAAGGCCCCGGTCGCGAGCAATGTCGCGAGGTCTTTTGTGATAGTTTGCATATGCAAATTGCTCATATATGTCTTAAATTATAAAAACAGGCACGTCAATGCTATTATCCGAATGTTTTGACATTAGTACGCATATGCATATAGTTTTCCGAGTTAGAAATCCATGCACATGCATATTATTATCAGGAGACAAACTATGAATATAACTTATATTTTGTACTGAACGCAACACGGAATGTGAAGTTACTTATCTAAAAATTCAAAATTCCTTCATTGCATTAATAAATCTATATCTATCCTCTGTATTCAATTTTTGTATTTCTAGGCATATAGTTCGATGATAATGACTTACCGACAGGAGAATTATCACCCAAAACTTGCATAGTTGAAATGTAAATTTTGGATTTAGTTGATTTATGCAAAATGCAATATATATGTCCTCACTTATAATCCAAAGCCACATCAACAAGATTTGGAGATATGAATATGGCAATTGTTTCCCTTTTTAAGATACAAACTGTAATATGAGAATTATTTTTCCATAAAAAAATAAAGATATAAGCAGGTATTAAAAAATCATACAAGATGGTGAGACCGGTTGGATTGGGAACGAGACTCGATCCAGTTGGTTCGATTGGTTCAATGTAATTAATTTAAAAAGGAAGAAAAATAAAAAACCAGGACCAACCGAAGATCGACTGATCCAGTGTTGACGGTTTGGTAAATTTTCAAAAATGGTGATTTAAATAGTTAAATAATAGAGTTTATATAAATTGTGCTCTTCTTAACTTTTGCAACACCAGTTATGTCCCACATTTTTTGGATTATTTGTGCCCCTTCCTTCTTAGAATAGGTTTCTAGAAGCACCTATAGATAAATGATTATAATATCGTATTCATATATAATGCTAGAAAATATGTCTAACTTTTCCAGAGTTTTACTTGAAATAAACAATCATGTTATTCTATTGAAAGATTTGAAATTTTAAACAATTATTTCATTGATTTTTACATACGTAGTTATGCATATGTATCTGATTTTATTGGTTCAAAAAATCAGTTCAACCGGTCAAACCAGTAAATCAATCCCACTTGATTTTTCCTGAGTCAATAGGAATGATGATGTCGTGTTGATATCATCGTCAATTCAATCGATTTGGACTGAGAGTCTGACTCGATTGGACCAAACCGATGACTGGTTGCTTCAACATCCGATAAAATTTTTAAAACCTAGGATATAAGTGTAAAATTTCATGATACAAGTATTGAATTAAACCAACATGTTTATTTTAATCATGAATAAAGTGCTTCAACCCATGCAAAACACGTGTATGCAACACTAGTTCACATAATGAAGGGGGATTATGTAACATCGTAATCACTTGTAAGGGATATCCCGATTGGTAGCTGCTCTAAACTAAGGGACCAATGAGAAGTTGAACATCGAGTTCCATTCTACGTGAAGAAATAGGGATAGGTATCGGCAAGTTTCACAGAATGACCAAGTTCAAGAAAATATCTATGGATATCAATTTCCTTAAGAAGAAAAGTATTACATAGAAATTAATGAGAGATGGGCAACAAGTTGCGCTGCCAATTCCTTTTGGATGACAAATCCAATCCTACAAAATACAATATTCATAGATTTAGGAACCATAACATTTCTATGCATAATTTTTTGGATTCTCTTGAAGAGTTCCACTGCTTCACTTGCCAAGAACCCAAATGTATCAAAACTAAAAGGGATGAATACATGTTGATTGTCAATACAGGCATTCTCATGTTTAGCCACTTTAGCTGAGGCAGCTTTTTGTGCAGCGTGTCCTGCAAAAATCACTCTTTCTTGGACTTACCAATGGAGAAACTCCAGTCAAATCGACACAAGCATGTATTCCTCCAATCCATCCAAATATTAAAATATCTGTTGGTCTAAGTGTCGATCTCCCCTCATGTGGATTAGTCAAAAAAATTCACCGGTGCTTCTTTTTTAAGCAACCTCCGCAAGTCTGAGTACATCAAAAAGGACATCCCTAACAAAATCGTGTCTATATTTAAAACCTGGAAGTTCACGACAATGAACGGCATGTTCCTCAAAAGCATCTAAGCATGATTTGTGGCATACTGAGCAAGCCTCATCTGCTGGGAATAGAGGAATAATGAGCTGGTACTTGAGAATAATACGATATTCAATGGGGGGGACATATGCATTACAAGCCCTCCCATGGGAATGGAAAGAATGAAATCTTGAACATGTTTAACTTGTAAACATCGAAAAATTTCCCTTTGTCTAGCAGCCATGTCAAATTCAATTTCCATTCCTTTTACGATTTTGCTAAAATAGGAACTCGCCAAAGCATTCTGGGTTTTAGGGGGGACGGTATCCTTACTAGTAAAATGTGTAAGATCAAGATTTGGAAGTGCGACATGTAGGACTTCCAAAGCATTAAGAAAATCAGAGTCCATACCATGTATCCCGCTGTCTCGTAGGATGCGGCCTTGGAGCATCCAAGATTGAGCTCTGGAGGCCACAAAAGCATAAGAAGAAGCCTCAATAGCCGAGTACAGATCTAAGTCGCCGAGTCTTATGGGTAGTGACCCCATTCGTCATTGAAGGTTGCCAAAGAAAGGACCTTCACAAACCAAAATATCCTCAATAGCTCCACGCAAAATTCTTTGTCGAACCACTGATGAACGTGAAATCCGCCTCTTTAATAATCGATAATTGTAGTATAGGAGACGAATTTTGGTCGATCAAAATACCACAATCTTTTGAATACTGTGGAGAATTTATACTTGGCAAGTCTACCAAGGTCGAACTCAAGGACACAGCTACTTAATCAATTTATCAAATTTTGATTCATGAAGCACATATGTGAATTATTTTCAATTTCAGGTCCACATGATGCACTATGTTAACTATAATGTAATGCCATGATGTATGCATTTTTAGTTGGTTTTTATGCAATTATAAGAGGATGCACGAGAATAATGCAATAGAATTTATATGCATACTAAAGATTACAAATATACCCTAAAAATTATGAGCAACAGAATAGAATTGGAAATCAGTGTCATTTTATTCACGACATAAAGAGCAGTCAACAAATCAGAGCAAGAACAAGGATAACCAGGTCTCATTTATCACATAAAAAATTCACTTCTTTTAAAATAGTGGCAAATGAGAAAATTAAATATGCTATGATGTAGAGGACAAATCAAGGATCAAAACGACACTAAAATCATGCAATTTGGACCTACAATGCTCAAGTTATGAAGAAAACAATGCAGGGGCATAATTGTAATAAAAATGAAAGAAAAATAAATGATAAATATTACATTTAGATCCCTAGAAGGGACTTAAATGTAAATAATAAAAACCTCCTGGGCCCCTGTGTAAATTTTCCATGTGCGGGGGCCTTTTTGTAATTTCAGATAACTTGGAGGGCTTCCTTGTGAAATACCCCAGGTGCGCACGTGAAGCACGCACCTGGAGGACCAATCTGCAAATATCAAAACATCCAGGGTCGTTCGTGTAAATTACCCAAGCCCTCACGTGCGTCGCACGTGAGGCGTTTAGGCTCGGATGGGCGCCTCTGGCTCGGGCCACGTGGCTGCAACTGGTGGTTCGGTTCGAGGTTAGGATGACCCGAGCCTGTTGGTACGTACTGAGGCTCAGCTCTGCCACGTGCCATCTTCACGACCGTCCTATTAGGATCATCAGATGGTAGTTGTAGCACCTTCTTCCTCCGCGGCCCACTGGAGAAGGCGAGGCTTCGACTGACTTGCTTGAGCTCCTCCGTGGGCCACACGCTTGCCTGAAGGTCGGTGAAGATCTCTAGTAGGCTTGCGAAGATCCTGGAGGCGAGGTGAAGCTCCAGAGCTGGTCGGCGATGTAGTTCGGTGGAGCTTCGCTGGAGGGAGGACGTTTGAAGTACCGTCGATACAATCTCCGACCTTTGAGGGTCCTGCGAGGGTCGGTTGGTAGCCAAAGCATGCACAAGTGAATGTGAAGTGAGTGGAGTCCCGTGGACGTGGAGAAGCGGGGGACTTGGGTCTCTTCTCCGACGAGCTGCAGAGAAGGTGGGGCATAGGTGAACGAGGTCATCGAGAAACGAGGAGGGTGAGCGGGGTAGTGGGCGGAGATCTGGTGGTATGGCGGAGATCGTGATGTGGTCAGGTGGTGGTAGGGAGCGGTGTAAGAGGTGAATAATTTAAGAGAAATGCAAAGAAAAAACAAAGGAGGAAGAACCTCATTGGAGAGGGGAACCCGGTGGACGATGGGCTTGGGTTGAGCGCCTTAGAGGCGCTTCGGTCGTCGCATGACTCGCTCATCCTATGTGAGGTGCTCGGCGGCGCGCAACGGCAGCCGCAACGTGGCCGGAGGCCACAGATCACACTGGGGCTTCGGTCGTCGTCGCCTCCTTGCAAGGACTCCTCCGCTATCATCGGAGAGCCAGAGGCTTGGGTCGAAGCCCCAAAAATGGTGGATGCAGTCTCAGGTGGCGGAGGTCGGCTTAAATAGGTGACGAAGATCGGGCTTTTACGGCCATGGTGAGGCATTTTTGCATGGAGATATTGGAGGCTGGAATTAATGGAGGCGTTTCTTGAGGGTTACGCGAAGATGGCGGAGGTTTAGGCTACGCGGAGGAGCTGTTAGGAGAGGAAGGAGGTGGCTGGAGTGTCGGCTAAAAATGGAAGGGGGTCGTGGTTCGGTGAGGTGTAACGGCTGGGGGGAGGGGGGTTACGCGAGGTAGGGGACGATGGGTGAGCCGTTGGATCCCATGATCCAATGGCTGGGATAGTGGGGCGAGTGGAGGGTTGCGATCAAATCCGAAGATCTGATCGCACGGCTGATGTTAGGGCATGAGGGAGCAGCCGAGATTGAATGATGGGGGAGATCTAACGGTGGAAGGTGAAGAGGTGACGTGGCAGGTGGATAGGCGTTGGATGAGTTGGAGATCAGACGGTTGAGGTTTAGGCACTGGTGAATGGCGAGGATTAGATCTGGAGTTAGGATCCAAGGGCTAGGAGCAAGGCGGGAATGGAGGGTGGAGATTAAGGCGGGATGGAGTTGATCCGACGGTCAGGAGAGCGCTGGGTGTCGAGAGGTGGCGCAGGCCACGTGGGCGGCCCAGAGGGCGCCATGTGGCTCAATCAGAAAAATCCAGAGAATAAATATAAAGATAAATACAAAAGAAATAGTTAGAGGCAAAATTAGGAAAAAGTCAAAACATGAAAGTTGCTCCTCTCGATGAGTTCTACAACTTTCATGTTGGACAAAAAGCCAAAGAGGTCATTTGTACAAACAGTATTTTTTGGGGGCTATTTTTAAGTGGCTAAAAACACTGACTTTTATCTTTGAGATGTTTTTGATTTTTTTAGTCTTTTTAAAGGTTAGTGAATTATGGATAATTTATCTAACTAATTTTTAGGGGTTTTTGATGATAAAATAAATACAAGAAAAATAAGGAAAATTAAATACAAATAAATAAGGGTAATTTATACACAATATAATACAGGATAATAATAAAGAATTGATGATGAATTTTATTGGATTGATTAAGCTTGGAGTTTAATTTGCGGTTTTTAGCATGATGAATACGAGATTCATCATACCCCTATACTTAAACCATGCTCGTCCTCGAGCATCTAAAGAATGAAGGAGTCGGATTAATTCCTGACAGTGTAAGTGAAGATTTCAAGGCTCAATCTTTCGAAGACCCTCAATTTAAGAGAGCCTAAAATTCTGGGTTTATCCAAGCCTTAGTCAGAAGGAATCCAACTTCTCTAATTATTAGACTCTCTTTTTGTGCATATAGTATAAGGATATGAAATTTAGTGTACTGTATTTCATGAGAGTCGAGTCGAGGCATCACTCAAAGTTCCAGTCCCAAAGACTCTCCTCTGGACCTCATCCTCAATACTAGGGAATAAGTCTATTCTTGCTTTAGCCAACCGTCTCATTAGTTTGTCAGACTTAAAATGTTGATGGACGGCCAGATGATGGAGGTAATGGGATTGTGTTTATTTTTCTCATCCTCACATTGGAACAAGGGGCCTCTCGAGTGCCTTTTTACTCAACACATGTAAATTTTTATATTGTTGATCAATGTGTCCGTCAAGAGAGTTGGAGTCGTCTGCACTTGTTTTTCTGGGAGTACACCGGGTTGTGTCTTTTCTGAGTATCTAAGATACCTTCGACACCCAGACTTGTAGCATTTACGATGCAGAGCCCTTTTTCGGTGTCAACCCGACTCCTGGTCCTAATTAGTGCTCGGTCCAAGTGGACACTCTGAAAATGTTTGGGAGCGCTCGCCATTGGTGGAAGCTCATTATAATTTGACTTGGATGATAGAGCTTTTCTTTGACATTTCATTGCTTGTGTTGGCTAGCTCCACTACTTTTACCAAAAGTTGGCGCACACTGATCAACAATATTCATTAAGTTTCATCACACCCTCTCACTTTAGGTAAATATCAAAGAGATAGCATATGAATCTTGTTCACATACTGGATAGGGTTTTGCTGACACTTAGGTTTTGTTGAAGCCTTCATTAACTTTATTCCATTGTCGAATATCATTAGATCGGGTCTAAACTCAATTCTCTAGTCCCAGTTCCTCTAGTGATAACTCAACTCATCTCATCAATCATGCAGTTGTGGAAGTGTTTGTACTGATCATATTCTTTTAAAGGTAGAGATAAAGAGTGCAATATAGAGCTCAAATCTTTCAAACGTGTGGACAATTAAGTTTAAAAACCCTAGTGACTAATGCATGTTAACTCAGACTTCCAAGATCGCAGAAATACAGTGTCCTCAAAATCCTTAAGCCTTGAGTGAGTGTGAATGTATCGGAAATACACCAACTCCTTGGTTAGTGATTTTTTTGTGTGATTTTTGACTTTTGCAGATTTTTATGGGTTTTAATTTTCAATTTTTTTTAGAAGATACAATGACTAGCCCAGGCTCAAATGAATAAAGTATCTACTCTCAGCCAGTATGGATGTAAGTACGAGCCGATAAACAGACCCGTGATCCTTAAGGACGGAGCCAAATGCGGTGTCCTTTAAAGCACCCACTCTGCTAAAGGAGACCGAAGTTCCCTCACTGAAAGTGTCTACTAAGCCTAGTAGTCAGAGTCTAATTCCAAGAAGGGTTTTAATTTTTTTTTGAAAAGGAGTATTTACAAAAATTAATCCCTCAATTTTTAAGAAAATAATTTACACGGTTTTTACAAAACTCATTTCACAGGTTTACCAAAACCCAGCCTGAAAACAAAATTTAAAAAGTTTTAAAAACACAAGCTAAGGCTAAAGTAGATATACAATAATATACGGTATAACCCCCTATACTTAAATTTTGTTATGTCCTCATAGAACAAGTGCCATGAAGCCAAGGCTCGATCAAATATAAGGTGATATAGCGGAACTGAGGAGGAGGATCCCCCTATACTCAGGTGGAATTCGACCTAAGTACAAGAATACAGTACGAGGGAGGGATGAGCAGGCAGGTTCCCCCTATACTTAGGCTACAAATAGCCTAAGTAAGATCTGAATTAGGGGGGTTCGTTCAATATACAGAGAGAGGGCAAGAGATTGTGAAAATTACAGAGAAAAGGGAGATGGGGTGAGGTGTGTGTGTGTATGTGAAAGTGTGTGTGGGGGGGGGGGTAGATCATCAAGTGATCTACTCTCTTTTTTCTTTTTTCTTTTTTTTCTCATTTTTTACAACATGCAAGAATTGGAAATAAATATGCAAATGCAAGTTTTTTTTACATTATACAATGCAGGCTGACTGAATAAAATCCCAGAATTTCTTCACAGATTCTTTTGCGGCCTCTTCAGTGGAAGCTCCCGACTTCACGCCTCTATGAAGATCAAGTGTCCTCGATGATCATGGGCCCTGCCACAAAAGAGAAAAGTTAGAACACTCAGAGAAATTAAATCAGTAGATATGATACAAAAAATGATGCATGAAATGAGGACCTAAAATTCTTGAAAATATTCAAAAATTAAAATCAAAATTCAATAATTAAGTTAAGTCGTGTCCCCGACAACAGCGCCAATTGATGAACACGAAATCTGCCTCTTTAATAATCGATAATTGTAGTATAGGAGACGAATTTTGGTAGATTAAAATACCACAATCTTTTGAATGTTGTGGAGAATTTATACTTGGCAAGTCTACCAAAGTCGAACACAAGGACACAGCTACTTAATCAATTTGTCGAATTTTGATTCAAAAAGCACATGTGTGAATTATTCTCAATTTCAGGTCCACATGATGCACTATGCTAACTATAATGTAATGCCATGATGTATGCATTTTTAGTTGGTTTTTATGCAATTATAAGAGGATGCATGAGAATAATGCAAGAGAATTTATATGCAGACTAAATATTACAAATATACCCTAAACATTATGAGCAACAGAATAGAATTGGAAATCAGTGTCATTTTATTCACGACATGAAGAGCAGACAACAAATCAGAGAAAGAACAAGGATAGTCGGGTCTCATTTATCGCATAAAAAAATTGACTTCATTTAAAATAGTGGCAAATGAAAAAAGTATATATGCTATGATGTAGAGGACAAATCAAGGATCAAAAGGACACTAAAATCTTGCAATTTGGACCTACAATGCTCAAGTTATCAAGAGAACAATGCAGGGGCATAATTGTAATAAAAATGCAAGAAAAATAAATGATAAATATTACATTTAGGTCCTGGAAGGGACTTAAATGTAAATAATAAAAACCGTCTCGGCCCCTGTGTAAATTTTCCATGTGGAGGGGCCTTTTTGTAGTTTCAGATAACTTGGAGGGCTTCCCTGTAAAATACCCCAGGCGCGCACGTGAAGCACGTGCCTGGAGGACCAATCTGCGAATATCAAAACATCCAAGGTCGTTCGTGTAAATTACCTAGGCCCTCACATGCGTCGCACGTGAGGCGCCTAGGCTCGAATGGGCGCCTCTGGCTCAGGCCACGTGGCTGCAACTGGTGGTTCGGTTCGAGGTTAGGATGACCCGAGCCTGTTGGTATGGACTGAGGCTCGGCTCTGCCACGTGCCATCTTCACGGTCGTCCAATCAGGATGATCAGACGGCAGCTGCAGCACCTTCTTCCTCCGCAGCTCACCAAAGAGGGCAGGGCTTCGGCTGACTTGCTCGAGCTCCTCCATGGGCCACACGCTCGTCTGAAGGTCGGTGAAGATCTCTGGTAGACTTGCGAAGATCCTGGCGGCGAGGCAAAGCTCCAGAGCTAGTCGACGATGTAGTTCGGTGGAGCTTCGCCGGAGGGAGGACGTTTGAAGTACCACCGGTGCAATCTCTGGCCATTGAGGGTCCTGCAAGGGTCAGTTGATAGCCGAAGCGTGCGCAAGTGAATGTGAAGTGTGTGGAGTCCCGTGGACTTGGAGAAGCGGGGGACTTGGGTCTTTCTCCGGCGAGCTGCAGAGAAGGTGGGGCGGATGTGAACGAGGTTTTGGAGAAACGAGGAGGGTGAGCGGGGTAGTGGGAGGAGATGCTGGTGGTATGGCGGAGATCATGGTGTGGTCAGGTGGTGGTAGGGAGCGGTGTAAGAGGTGAATAATTTATGAGAAATGCAAAGAAAAAGCAAAGGAGGAAGAACCTCATTGGAGAGGGGAACCCGGTGGATGATGGGCTTGGGTTGAGCGCCTTGGAGGCGCTCCGGTCATCGCATGACTCGCTTAGCATGTACGAGGTGCTCGGCGACACGCAACGGCAGTCGCGACGTGGCCGGAGGCCACGGATCACACCGGGGCTTCGGCCGTCGTCGCCTCCTTGCAAGGACTCCTCCGCTATCACTGGAGAGCCACTGGCTTAGGACGAAGCCCCAAAAATGGTGGATGCGGTCTCAGATGGCGAAGGTCGGCTTAAATAGGTGACGAAGATCGGGTTGTTAAGGCCATGGTGAGGTGTTTTCGCATGGATATAATGGAGACTGGAATTAATGGAGGCATTTCTTGAGGGTTGCGTGAAGATGGCAGAGGTTTAGGCTACGCGGAGGCGCTGTTAGGAGAGGAAGGAGGTGGCTGGAGTGACGACTAAAAATGGATGGGGGTCGTGGTTTGGTGAGGTGTAACGGCTGGAGGGAGGGGGGTTACGCAAGGTAGTGGACGATGGGTGAGCCGTTGGATCCCATGATCCAATGGCTGGAATAGTGGGGCGAGTCGAGTGTTGCGATCAAATCCAAAGATCTGATCGCACGGCTAATGTTAGGGTTCGAGGGAGCGGCTGAGATTGAATGATGGGGGAGATCTAACGGTGGAAGGTGAAGAGGTGACGTGGCAGGTGGGTAGGCGTTGGATGAGTTGGAGATCAGACGGTTGAGGTTTAGCGCTGATGAACGACGAGGATTAGATCTGGAGTTAGGATCCAAGGGCTGGGAGCAAGGCAGGAATGGAGGGTGGAGATTAAGGCGGGATGGAGTTGATCCGACGGTCAGGAGAGCACCGGGTGTCGAGAGGAGGCGCAGGCCACGTAGGCGGCCCAGAGGGCGCCACGTGGCTCAATCAGAAAATCCAGAGAATAAATACAAAGATAAATATAAAAGAAATAGTTAGAGGCAAAATTAGGAAAAAGTCAAAACATGAAAGTTGCTCGTCTCAATGAGGTCTACAACTTTCATGTTGGACAAAAAGCCAAAAGGTCATTTGTACAAACAGTATTTTTTGGGGGTTATTTTTAAGGGGTTAAAAACACTTTCTTTTATCTTTGAGATGTTTTTTGTTTTTTTAGTCTTTTAAAGGTTAGTGAATTATGGACAATTTATCTAACTAATTTTTAGGGGTTTTTGATGATAAAATAAATACAAGAAAAATAAGGGAAATTAAATACAAATAAATAAGGGTAATTTATACATAATATAATACAGGATAATAATAAAGAATTGATGATGAATTTTATTGGATTGATTAATCTTGGGATTTAATTTGCGGTTTTTAGCATGATGAATACGAGATCCATCAACCACGTAGCAGCACGTTCCATGTAAGCGGGTTGACATGTCTGTAAGCCAAACATAAGCTTAACGGTACCCATACAAGATCATAGTAGAAGTAGCTCACTTTGAGGATCATCCAACTGGGGAAGTAAATGCATTAAGTCTATAGCTTTGGTAGCCCTCAACATAACCAAGTATGCAATAAAGTCTTTATCCCTTATCACTGCTCCTCCAAGTAGCTTCACACCTAGCACCAGCCTCCTAATATCCATGAGAAACAACCCTTTATGGATCTTCCGACCATCACATGAAGGCCAAAAAAGCTCTATTTTCTTTATATTCAGAATAAGCCCCATCTCAGGACCCCTGTATTGAATAAGGTCAAGTGCCTTGGCCACCTCTAAGGTGCCCCTAATGATCATCCCATCATCAAGATACCGAACATGGATTAGGAATTTATAATTATCTCTGATCTCATGGATAAGTGGGTGCAATGCCAGAGAAGAAAAAAAGGGGCCTAAAGGATCACATTGTTTTACACTTGTTTATGACCTCATATAATTGTCTCCAATATATAATATGGAAGAATCCACCGTAAGCATAGAGAGAGAGACATGTCCCCTTGAAGCTTGCTCAAAAGATGGTAGGTGTTGTGTAAGATGGCTTCCGCTCCTCCATATACACCAACTCCAAATTGAAAGTCATTAAGGTACTTAGACGTCTCCTTGCCCATCCCTTTCATAGCAACTTTAGATATAAGGAGCTCTCCAGATAGTGCCATTGGCGATAGGGTGTATGTCGTTGTCCGGTTTGAGCAGTGGAGTAAGAGGTGCAGAGGCTACAAACTCAACCAAACTCAAGGGACATCTCCCACTGAGCCACAAATTAACTACCAAGGAGATGGCATGTAAGAGGTCCTTGGCAATTGCTGACCCCTCCCCACAGAGGGCATCTAAAATGTGTTAAGCTCTCAAGCCATCTCTTCCACAACATGTCCCATTAAGAAAAAATTTGATAGCCCGCAAAATAGCATCTTCATCAGCTACAAGAGGAGTCTCTGAAACCAAGATGTCTGGTATGGAAGGAGGCGGCTTATAAGGATGTTTAGCCTCTAAGGCTTTCAAGGTGTCTTCATTATAAGGAGCAACTCCTGAAGACCATAAAACCTTTGTGGCTGATGTAAAGTGTCCATCTGACACTTTACAAAGACATTGTCTGATGTTAGAGCTTTGATATTTATTATCCTTCACAGATTTATTCTGACTAAGATCCAAAGTCCCAGATTCATCATGTTTTAAAAAATCACCTACTCAATTGATGAAGCCATTTGTACTGCCCCACGTACTGAGTGAGCTTAGGATAAGACATTGTTGTAAGGACCTTCTATTACCATATCTTTTATCTCTCATGTTCGTGGGTCTGAAAACCTATAGGGTGCAATGGGGGAGAAGCAACAATATCACCCAAGCATGTAAAGACCCCAGCCTAGCGATAACTTGATATAGAGCTGCTTTCAAAGCATGAGAGAAAGCGAGACGACAACTTGGAGGAATGCTCTTAACAGTGTTGACCAAATGCTTGAACATATAATCAAGGAACGTAGCATCGATACTCACCCCATATGTAACATCAGGTACAACAGGTAGTATCGGTCTGAGGATGCCAATAATATGCCCTTGGACTACCCCCGCATCATCTGTGACTCGAACAAGACCATCGTTATGATGGCAAGCAGGACACACAGCTTGGATCTTCATGCACTTCCCGCACAACCATTGATCCAAGGTTCTCAATACCAAGATTGTATCTATTGGTTCTCATGATGGAAGGACTCGAACTTGGCTTCTCCATATTAGAGTTCAGGTGGTTCAGAACCTCATTGGGAGAGGTGGGGACTGCAAATATCGAGAGAATAACGTGGGACTTGAGCTTATATTCCATGTTCTTTACTTCTTGGCAATGTTCGAGGTGCCATGGATCCACATATAGGCCCTGACTGTCATTCCACGATGGTACAACAACCCACACCTCTACTACAGAGTCTGCTACAGCGGACCATGCAGTAGAGGATCTGTTTCCTTAGATCAGTCCCAAAATCTTTTAGATATGGAAAGAGGTTTTGCATGGATGGCTCTATCAAAGAGACTCTTCTACGTGCAAGATGGAATCGATGAGAGTGCCCCTGCAGTCGAGGATATCCTATGAGTGTTATAGGAGTTCATAACTTCATAGTGTTTTGACATTGATCTAGAGTCGGAGAGAGTGGAGGTCATGCCTTTGTAGTGTTCGAGTAAGACTATAGGGTTCTCCTCAAAGCGGTTTTTAACTTGAATATTTTGGTCATTGGTATTTTCAAAAGATACCGAGATATGTCATCTTTCTCTTTTGTAAGTGAGTGCTTAAAGGGATTAATTTCTCATGGTGCATAACTTATAGATGTTTACTGTTGTTGCTACTAGAATATTTAAGCCTATTAACTGAATCAGTTATTTGCGTAGAAGAAGTCAAGATTGTTGAATCCGGAGTGGGTAGTGAGAGAAATCAAACTTCAAGATTGAGTCCAAGACAGATTCTGGTCATCTTGGAAGTGACTATAAATAAGGATTTGCAGTGATCAATACTTTGTATCTAAAGTTCAAGTGATATAAAAGTAATCGATATTTCGTATATAAAGCTCAATGATCAATATTTTGTATCGAAAGATGAATCAAGTGATAGCCAAGAGAAGGATTTCTAAAGTCATCCTCTAGTACCCAGGGAGAGGTATCTCTTAAACAATACCCTCACATAAGAAATGTCACAAGACAGAGTAGAGAGGAGGTACAGGTGGTATACCTATGTCAGTCTTGTAGACAAAGCTTGAAAGGAAAAAACGACCGCAGTTGTGCAGAGGTTATGGAGAGATTGCGATGAGGTTGTGAAGATGTTATACCTAGAGAGGTTGTGAATCCATGTGCCTTACTAATAAGATATAAATCCATGTACTTAAGTATTTTGTGCATAGCTCAAACAAAAGCAAGTGTACGTTTAAAGTCTCGTGATCTCTTCCATACAAGAGTTTTTTGTTTGTATCTTGGAAACCATATGAAAAATCTATAAAGTTTCAAGTATGCGGCTTCTAGGAAGGTAAAAAGTAATGTTTTAGCTTAAGTCATATGGTTTGTAAATACAGTTGTCTTTGCCTTTGTCGATCGTTCATGAGCACGAAGTAATAGGGGTGACTTAAGCCTTTGGCACTTGAGAAGCAATATATTCTTTTTAGATGAGTGAACAAGCTGTAGCCTCTTTTGAAAGACCATAGATATTGGTTCGGATTTTGAGTGATCATAGAGAGATGCTTCTATTTTTTACCCCTACTTTGAAAGCAAGACTTGATCGATCTCTTCTTGATCCAATTACGGCTTTTTATCCGATTGATTCGCAATCAAAGGTTTTGTAGTGAGATGGAAGAGGAGAGCTGTCAAGGTTCTCTCTTTCTCATGTAATGGTTGAACAAGGATCGAACTTCTTTGTCGATAGTTCTGCGATATAGGGGTGTGAGAGGTGCTCACGAGTCCATTAGAAAGATTTCATGTTTAATTCTTCCTTAATGATGAAGGAGATGCCACATTTTTTAGGGTGGAAGATTTTCATTAGCGAAGAGTCATAGTAAGAAAGCAGATAAAATTTTACCTCAAATCTCATCCATCATCAGACCCTCCATCTCTCAGCAGTGTTCGTGATATCTGAAATATCCACTATAATTTCAAAAACATGAGCGTTTTCACAATCTCTCTCTAGGCTTAGATATTCAAAGTGCATTAACTTTAAAAAATTCTTCTAAATGTTGTTAAACTAGAAAAGTAGTGACGACGGAGTATCAAACGCAGTACAACCACCTAGTAGGCATGCACTTCCTCTAACCTCTTAGCATCCAATGACGATGACCATTTGTAAACCATATCAAGAATCATCAATACCCTGAACTAAGGAAGGTTTCCAATAAATTCATTTCAATAACCAACTGATGACTATGTGGTCTTCCACACTTTATATATTAAAACCTTGGAAATCTTGATCTTGAGGACCTATCAACCCATTTGAGCATGGAAAATGGTTTAAGGAATTAAGCAATGTGACAATTTTGAAAGTTGATTCTAAGCACCTTTGACTCCATGGTTTCGCCAACAAATCTACCCATGTGCTTGTGGCTCGAGTTAGAGGATGTCTAGCAATAGACAATCGATTTCTTGTGATCTAAG
Organism: Ottelia alismoides; assembly: GCA_037367405.1. Classification (NCBI taxonomy): domain Eukaryota; kingdom Viridiplantae; phylum Streptophyta; class Magnoliopsida; order Alismatales; family Hydrocharitaceae; genus Ottelia; species Ottelia alismoides. Next base: position 347,903 of record JAZKJV010008650.1, on the reverse strand, counting down.
GGTTCAATATAACCGAGGGTCTTAAGGAGCGCTGGAGTTTGAAGGAGGGTCAGAGGATTGGTTAGAGCGTGTCTACCTTCATGGAAAAGAGGGGAGATGATGCTTTTAGGTGCATGGAGGGGCCATAAAGTGGAGGGAGGAGAGTTAGGGTTTTGTCGAATGCAGGAGGCAGCAATATGGCATGGATGGCTACAACATAAGAAGATAATTTTGTGGGAGCAAAAACCACTATAAGTAACAGAAGCAGTAAATCTGCATGTTCTTTCAGAAAGAAGATACATCGTCAGAAAATGTCTTAGTACAATATTTCGCCCTTGTGAATTGGAACCGTCGAATTTAAATTCTTTGCGAGAGGATCATCTGTTGTTATATATCATGTGTTGTATTTACAGTGGACCGTCTCACTATCCCCGGCCCCCTAGGAGGGTTGTCCGATCCCGATCGGACGGTCCAGTGTAATACAACACGTGTTGTATTAAAGTAAACAATCCGAGTCCAAATTCTTTGGGCACCACAAAGTTTTTTTTGTTTTTATACGTATGGGAATTCGATGATTGGTGTGAGCATGTGTTGGTATGCCGAGAAGATGTTTTGGCTTTTTGAGATTTCGTTTAGACTCCACTTCAACCTTGTCCCAAAAAAGATGGATGTTTCACTTCCAAGTTGGTTAGACCCCTTTCAACCATTTGGGGTTGTTTCTTGGTATGTTGACCTTGCATGGTAAACTTGATATTTGGACATGTGAATAATGAGGGCAGAAAATGGAGTTGGAATAAGATTTTCATGTAATTAAGAGAAGCAGAAGGATCCCTTGAAGGAGGATTCATCAAAAGGATTTGTGTCATTTTTTGCATGGTTATGCATTCAACCATATTTTGAACACAATAATCATTTGTCATATATGATTTTAAGTATATTATTTGATATTTCTAACTTGATTTTAGAGTGATTATGGATTGTGTTTGATTCGAGTATTTTTTTACAGTCAAAGTTCCAATATGTATTTGGATGTTTATATTCGACCATTTTTTGAACACAATAATCATTCCTCATATCGTAATACATCTATATTCGTCTTTTGGGGACTGTGATTAAATTTTAATACTTTCTAATTTTAATACAAATATCACCTATTATGGATTGTGTTCGATTCAAGTATTTTTTTAAAATCAAAGTTCCAATATGTATTTGGATGTTTATATTCGACAATTTTTTGAACACGATAATCATTTGTTATATCGTAATACATCTATATTCGTCTTTTGGGGACTGTGATTTAATTGTAATATTTTCTAATTTTAATACAAAAGAAAGTAAAACAATATCACCTATTAAAAAATCTGTGTTGCTTAAAAAGTTTTATATTCGACCATGTTTTGAACACGATAATCATTTGTCATATCGTAATATATCTATATTCTTCTTTTGGGATTGTGATTTAATTTTAATACTTTCTAATTTTAATACAAAAGAAAGTAAAACAATGTCACCTATTAAAAAGTCTGGGTTGCTTACAAAGTTTTAATTTACCAAAGTACATAAAAAAGATGCTGGCTGTGGGGTTCGAACCCACGCGCACTTGAGTGCAGAAGATCTTAAGTCTTCCCCCTTAACCACTCGGGCAAACCAGCCCTGTTGTGACGGGTATGAGAAAAATACTACTAGGTTTAATATACAGAGTAAGCACCACGTACAATATTGATCCTAGTTCCAAAGACGATTATTTCATCCTTTTTTTATTACAATGATAATCGCAAGTGTGACATGTCATGACCATATTAATAAAAGGCTGGTGGTGGGAGCAGATCTGCCGTTGCTAAACCCACAGTAAGGCCTGCGATAATCCATCTTTATTTTTTGCTAAATCTTTGTGAGATTGAATCTATAAATATTCATCTATAGATCTGTCAATTTTCATTTCATCCGATATTCGATGTTGTTTTATTATAAAGGTCAGATCTCAAAATTTGACCCTTAAGATAAAATACCTACCAATATTGGATGAAGATAAAATTTGCTAGGTGTGCAGAGGATATTCATCGATTCAATCTATAAGATCGGATTTTCCCTCAAATTTTATCAAAAAAAAGATGGGATACAGCAGTCCCTGCTGAGGGTTTAGCCACAACAGAGGTTCTGCTCTGATGGTGTCAACGTCCTAATGCTATCACAAAATAAACCATCTGTATGAATTGTAAAAAAAATTGAACCGATCGCAATTTCTGGAATACGTCACTGGAAATGCACAAGTCCAAGTTCAGGTGGTAACTGTGCATTGTTCTTGAACTGATCATGTGCTGTTTTTTTTCTTACTTGCAGTTGCAAGATCGGAAAAATCAACATCTCTTTTTTTTATTTTTTTCCCGTCATGTCTGAGATCTGAAGTTAGTGCTGACTAAATAGATGGGATAGGGATTCATCCCTGCGAACCAGAAGACTTCGTCTGGGAGGAAAAGAATCTGCAGATACGACGACCCAAGTAGCCCAATGATCATCTCATTGCAAGAGCCATTGCAAATTATTTACATAATAGTGAACAGACCTCCTACTTCTCTGGATTTCAAGTAGCATTTCTTCAAGTGGTTTAAATGGTGAAACATCAGTGTCTGTGCAGCCTCGCGCAATTGCTGTAAGGTGATATATTGTTTATGTCATCTTTATACCAATCCTGCATATCATCTCGACATCTAGAGGATATATCATATGTCGATGAAGCCTCATCGCCATATACATTTATATCGTTTGTGTGTGTGTATAGGGGTTGCCTTCTTGGGGCAGCCAATATGGTTGTCTCCGATTCACTTTTGATGTATTTTTTATTTTTTTAAAGATGTCACCATATATATATTCATCTATATATCCCTCCTATATGACAATCGAATTTTGTCACAAACAGAGACTCCTAAGCCCTGCATCTAGAACAGGTCGATTACAGCAATCTTTTGACCGTTAAAATTACATATTCTAGATGGAGGGCATAAGAGTCTCTGTTTCTGGCAAAATTCGAATAGCATATAGGAGGGATATATAGAGGAATATATATGGTGATATTTTTCAAATAAAAAAATTGCAGAAAAATAGGGCGGGGTAGCCATGTTGGCTGCTGCAACGGGGCAGCCTCATTTTTTCCTATATGTGTGTGTAGAGGAGTGATCCTATGAGAGCAAAAAGTTGTGAGAGCATGAGAGGAATGATTCTGGACCACATGATTCTGTTTTCTCTCTCCTGGTCTTCTTTCTCCTGGGTGAATCATGTGGTTCGGAATCATCCCTCTCATGCTCTCACAACTTTTTGCTCTCATAGGATCACTCACACACACACACACACACACACACACACACACACACACACACACACACACACACATAGGAGAAACTTCTAATGAGGCGGGGTCTCAAAACTTTTATGGTGAGCCCCTTCCATCTCATCCTTCTACTTTAAACCGCACGGTTGGAATTAATGTTGTATTAGTTATAATACTTAAATGGCTGAATACCCATTTTGGTCATTTTGTCACATTCTAAATATAGAATGTGACAACTATTAGACCTAATCTCTCTCTCTCTCTCTCAATTAATCAATGACGGCGCCCTCTCTTTCACGTGCACGATCGTCCAGCAGCGACATCCTCTCTCCCTCACGATCAACCATCGACGTCATCGATATCCTCCTCCATGCAAAGCTTCTCGACGATGGAGGATGTGCCTCGGAGGAGGAAGATGTGAAGGAAGGTGACGTGATGCATCTTACGCGTGGTTGCATCATCAATGATGCATCTTACATGTGGTTGCATCATCGATGTGGACGACAAGATTGAAGACGATTAGGGAGGAGGTATGGAAGAGGAGCAGATTTGCATTCTGGTATATATTTTTTACATCGTTAACATTATGTTTTACATATTGATCTCCTTTTTTTGCATTATGGTACATATTTTTTATATTATTGACATTACATTTTATATATTGATTCTCTTTTTTTTTAAAATATCATTATTGATGTCTTATTTTGCAGAGATCTACAAGAAATCTACAAATCGAGCATAAATTTTACAAATGTAACGAGGATCCTACAAATCTCAATGGTGCGAATGAGCGATATGGAAAATTTACAAAGATCCATATAATTTTACAAAGAGATATGTAATAATTACAAAAGGATGTGAAACAATTACAAAGATCCAATGTTGACACATAAATATATAAAACATGAAATTTACAAAGTAGTTTGAAGAAACTGCAACTGCATATGTTCTTTTACAAATGGCAATATAAAATTTACAAATTAAAATAATAATTTCACAAAAAAACTATTCGATGGGAATGTTAAAAATATATTATTTGAATTTTACGAAATCAAAATCTAAATGTCACTTACAAAATACATGCATTAAGTTGCATTTGCTAAGAATATTTTTGAAAATCAACGAATAGAGGAAATAACGAAAAATTCCGAATAAAAACAATCCTAAAATGGCACCAATCTCATTAAATGAACATCCAATGAAATTCGAAACAAAAGGACAGAAATACCCTTTTTGACATCATACCATTGGATCATGATCTAATGGATCTCGTTGATGGCTCATCACAAAATTGGTGAGGTCCCACCTCATTTGAAAGGGTCCCTATATATATATATATATATATATATATATATATATATATATATATATATATATACAGATAAATATATATGGGTAAAATGTGTATGCCCCCTAGGGGGAGCTAACTTAGCTCCCCCCGCTCCTTTTTCACAATTTTTTTATTTTTTTTTGAAATCTAAAACCGTGTAAATTCATTATTAAATCCATATATTATGTCATTCAAATTTCATGCGAAACAGAGACTCCTACGACCTCCATCCAAACGGGGTCGATTTAAAAAATCCTGTTACCGTTAAAAAAATGACTGTCTGGATGGAGGTCGTAGGAGTCTCTGTTTCACACGAAATTTTAATGACATAATATAGGGATATAGTGATGAATATTCATGGATGAATATAGACATACAGATAAATATATATATATATATATAAATATATATATATATAGAGAGAGAGAGAGAGGATCCTACTCCATGGAGTAGGTAACTTACCTACTCCATTTACTTCTTTTTCAAAATCTTTTTATTTTTTTGAAAAATTCTTCCATGTTTTTTCATAACTAGATCCCTCTAATATGTCATTCAAATTTTGTCAGAAACAGAGACTCCTACGACCTCCATCCAGACGGTCATTTTTTAACCATCACAGATTTGCTGTATTTTTCAGGTTCAGGATGGAGGCCGTAGGAGTCTCTGTTTCTGACGAAATTTTAATGACATATTAGAGGGATATAATTATGAAAATCCATGAAAGTATTTTTCAAAAAAAATAAAAAATTGAAAAAAAGAAAGTGGAGTAGCTAAGTTACCTACTCCATGGAGTAGGATCCCTTGTGTGTGTGTGAAGGATTTAATGGGGCTGCCCCGCCCCTATTTTTGGTGCTTTTTTATTTTTTTTGAAAAATATCACCATATATATATATATATATCCCTCCTACATGTCATTGCAATTTCATCAGAAACATAGACTCATATGCCCTCCATCTAGAACATGTAATTTTAAAGGACTTAGAACTGTTGTATCGTACCTGTTCTAGATAGAGAGTATAGGAGTCTCTGCCTCTAACGAAATTCGAGTGACATGTAGTAGTGAAATAGGGATGAAAATACAAGGCAATATTTTTCAAAAAAATATCGAAAAAGGTACAGGGGCAGCCATGTCGGCTTCCCCAAGGGTTTAGCCCCATTGGGCCTTTTTTAATAAATATTAAAATAATCAGAATTAATTAAATAGACATAGTGATTTGGTATTTAAAAAAAACCACTATCTATCGGCACATGAGGTATCGATTTGGCGCAGATGACTCAGCCCTCGCCCCCTTACTTCCCTTTTTCCCTTGAATACTTCAAATTTTTTTTAAATTATTTAAAATACTAAGTAAATTTTGTGCATTTTGAGTTCATTTACTATCTTTTTAAAAAATAAAAAGATCTATTTATCTCTCACAAATATTATGAAATATCTAAAATAAATATTAACTAAAATTATTTTTAAAATGAAAAACTCATAAAAAATTAATCGAGTTCAGGCAATACTCTATATATATATACGTCAATATAAAAAATCATCAAATCTTATGAGAAATAAATTCATTAAAATTATTTTAAAGATGGTTCTTTTTTATTTTTCTTTTTTCTGAACCAATAACTTTTAAAAAATTCTGCATACGCGTTATTCCTATTATTTTACGGTCGTGTAGCATAGTATTTTTTCTAAAATGAGTGTTTATTGTTGTGTATAGAAATGTATTTTTTATAAAATGAGAAGTAAAGTTTCATACGACATCTCATAAAGATTTCTATATCTTAAGTTTTAAAAAATCGATAGAAATCGAATATGAAGACATTCACCATGACATATTAATAATCTCAACATTCAATATCATAACTCATATCCATTTACAAGAAATGCATATATTCTATTAAAATAATATAAAAATTACATTTTTCAAAAAATAGTGTAGAGTAGTTTGCATTGATCTATGGTATCAATTTCCTTAGAATTTCTTTTAGGCCTCCTCCTCATCCTCCTTCACCTTCTTTGGTGTTGTCCCTTGTCTTCTTATGAATATCTTCATGAGTTTTTTGACCTTCTTCTTGATAATCCATTCTGAATGAATTAGTACATGATCAGGAAGATGAGATGTAGCTGAGGATTTCCTTGGAGGTTTAACTGGTTGAGTAACTTGACATGTCTGTGTGTGCTCTCTGATCCTTACTCCTACAGATGGTCTGCGAGGCGAATCTGCAGGTTACTACGATTGTGGCATGGAAACTCTAAGTAATTTTCTCTCTATTTCGGTTGACTAAGTTTGACGAATCATCGTAAATATCTCTACTTGAAGTGCTTCGGAATTGTATTGAGTTGGTTGTGTGAGCTGAGAGGGTCTCGAGCCAAATTGACTTGAAGGACCGGCATATAATGTACCTGTAAACTGTAATTGGCTCGAAGCTACAATATATCCTATAAGAATGAAATAATTTCATTCTATTTATCAAATATTAAAAAAATTATTTCTAAATTGACTAACTGAGATAATGAAATATTTAATTTAATGTAACCTGAAGTCGTAAAAGGTAGTTGCTCTTGTGACAACCCTTGTCCGCTAAATCCCTCGTAATGCAAACATATAAGATTTGTATTATATTCAATATTATAAAAAAGTAAAAAACTAAATCGAAGTAATTTAATAATAAAATATAACGCATACCAGAAGTCTCTAACATTGGCTGTTGGTGTTGAGATCCTTGTCTGGTAAATCTCGTATAATGCATACCTAAAGATTTAGATTATATTTAATACTTTAAATTGAAAAAACTAAAATGAATCTTCTGATAATCAGATAAAGAAATTACTGTCATATGAAGTTTCAAATGTTGATTGTTGTTGTTGAGATCCTTGTCAGGTGAATCTCGTATAATGCATATCTAAATATTTAGATTATAACTTTAAATGGGAAAAACTAAAATGAACTTTCTGGTAATCAGAGAAAGAAATTACTGTCACCTGATGTCTCAAATGTTGATTGTTCTTGTTGAGATCCTTGTTCGGTGAATCTCGTATAATGTAGACCTAAGGATTTAGATTTTATTTGATGTTTTAAATTGGAAAAATTAAAATAAGCCTTTTTGATAATCAAAGAAATAAATTATTATCACTTGAAATCTCAAATGTTGATTTTTGTTGTTGATATCCCCCTCTGTTGTATCCCGTATAACTCATACCTAAAGGGATTTGCATCATATATTATCAAAATGAGTCGATCAAAGGAAATCTAACTAAATCTATAGAAATGATGAAACCTGATGCTCTGATGGTGCACGGCCCTTGTTGTATCATGTATTGTTGGTCAAAGTGATGGAAAGGATATATTGAAGAGAGCATATTTATTGTGTCATCAAAGTATTCAATTGTATCCTCCACTTTTGCCTTCATCATAGAAGGTAAGTCAGATGACCATCTAATCTCATCAAGACTGGTCCTTCCTTGTAGAATCATATCCACCTAATTAATTTGTGATTCAATCAATTAATAGAGTACTGTGAAATTAAATATAATTACATAAAATATACCAGTCATCTTTCTACTGGGCCATGAGGTTGGTAAGTTATTGTAGGAGGTGGAATCTGTGTCTGGATCCACTTTCTCGTAATGCCCAAGTACCATTGCATATGCAAATCATTGTTTGCATCGGCATGCTCAAGTACTATCGATTCTTCGCTTTCCGATCATCGCTCTATGTATTTCCGATGTAGAATTGGCTAGTCTATGGTGTTCATGCTTCGTATTTTATTTCGTCGAGAGATAACATGCATTCTCTCAATGGACGCAGGGATATGTTACTGCATCCCAAATTGGCGCATAACACGATCCAGTAGATGCATAGATATAATATCATATCAATGGTACCCTACTTATCCAAACTGACTGACCTCTTAGACAGGTCTCATGCAGTTGTATGATTTCTTCGTTAGCATATGGTGTCCAAATTATCTACATTCATTAGATAAGAATGTTAGTTAATAAATGCCTAATTAGTCAAATGAATATGTAATTTATTTCAATATTTACCTAATATGTCTGATGCGTATCTAACTCGTTACGGTAAAATACCAACATTGTTGTATGTGTATTCTCCTTGAAACTTCACATGCTGGTCCATTTTAAAGCCAATGATCCGCCTTGAATCTTTGCACAATGTCTCACTATTGTCCTGCCTATGTGCACATACTCCCAGGCCCAAACATGTTTGTTATCCATCTTCTTGAAATAAATCCTAGACGTGCCTATCTTTGCACCTCTATCCAACTCTATGTACATGTGAGCTAAAGCAGCAGCACCCCATGCCATTTGAGTATAGTATTCTAATTCACGTAAATGAAGCAGGTATCTATTTGAATAAAAACGCATTATTAGTGTGTATTAAAATTAAATGAGATACTCATGCTTAGGATTGCATATGCTTACCTGAGAGGGACCATATCTCTACTGCTATCTACGAGAACACTCCATCCAATATGATAAAAAATCAAGGCCCTCACCTTACGTATTGCTTCCTGCTCATCTTCAATAGCTAGTTGTGGATCATTATCTGTAAATAAGGTCTCTTTGATCCATGATAACTTCACCTTAAGCTCTTTATGCAAGCGGGAATAACACCTAACAAGATAAGACACACTAAAATGCAGATAATTCAAAAAGTCTTTCTATTATTGTACTCTTCTCCTGAATAATTTCATTTAACGTCTCATTATGTTCAATGAATTAAATCTACATAGTAGTAGAAATCCAATATTTATAATAATCTCACATGTGTAGCTATTATATTAATAATAAAAATATCAAAATGAATTAAATTACTAACCGAGATGCTGGGTTGTGAAGATCGATGCTCAATGTGCATGTACAAGACAGATGCATCCACTAGACCAGGTACTTTATCCATGTGTGTCATCTATATTTAACAATGTGTTAGATTAATAAAGAAATGACAGTAATTTTTTTAAAAAAGGTATTTATTAAAAATACGAGAGTAATTAAACCTTGATTCGCATCGATGGTGGTGGCAACGTACATATGACCAGTATATCTCCCGTTCAAATGTGTTCCATCAGTACTTAAAACCGAAAGACAAAATCTAAATGCTTTACGACATGGACTAAACGAAACAAACAATCTCTTGAAATGTACCTGGGTCATGGCTTCACCAAGTTTAGTTTGAAACCATGTATACGTTCCAGGATTGTGTCATTCGAAGGCACGAATGAATCTCCGAATATTACAATAAGACACATTCTCATTCTCGTAAACAATATCCATTGCATGTCTTCTTGCATTCCAAGTTATTATGTAGTTAATCTTTGTTTGCATGTCATCTTTTATTTTATACATTATTGCATCCATAGTCATACTAACTTGTTCTCTAAATGAGGATAGTATGTATTGCGCTACAAACACTGACGTGCATTGGTGGTGTTTGAGTAAGAGAACAGGGTTCCGATATGTATGCTTTCCTCTATATCCTGAAACATACCGATCTTCATAATAATTCCTCTCAGATGCATGTAGACATCATCCATAGTCGTCAAAAATACATAAAACTATAAAGATTTGCTTGTTTGAGGTTTTCGACTTATAATGGATATGATTTTCCATACTCCATTTCTGAATGTCATATTGTAAATCTTTTTTCGACTTAGAGCTCCTACAAGACCAATAATCTAATCTAGAATCATCGATAGTAGGAGCACCTTGTTTATCTACAAAAGCAACATCTGCTGCCTCTACAATTTTATGGTCAAATACATTAGGTAACTCTTCCATAGGCACTTCATCTGCATCATCATTATTGGCACAATAAGAGTTACCCCTATCTTCGTTGTCTAAGGCTAATGCTAATGAACCAAATCCGAAATCATGGCATGTGTAAGTATTCACATTTTCCTCATCAGATAAATCGGATTCAACTTCAATTTCCCCACTATCTTCTTAGGATGCTTGTGTCGACATATCAATGTCTTGGTTTAATTGTGAGGGTTCATCGATATTGTCAACCACCGAATTATTTGTTGGCTTGATTAATGTATATATTTGTTAGTTTATACGGTGTGAAAATATGATTATAACTTAATTTAAATATAACCATATTGCCTCGACAAGGACGACATGTTTTCTAGATCAAGAGGGGCAGCTTCGATGAAAAGGTGAATGAATCTCACTTTGTCAATGAATCCATCATCGCCAAAGTGGATTCGTCGTCATGAATTTGGGCTAGATAAAATGTTGATCCTTCATACAACCACTTACAAGTTAATGTAAGGATGTATAGATCGAGAGGAATACTGATGACCATGGAAACTCGACCCAGCATATCAAAATAGGTTATCTGACATGGGAATATAACCATACATTTTTGTCCTCCGATATAATCTATGTGCTCGTCGATCACATTCAATGCTTCATCCCAATATAATAAAATATGAACATTGTTAGATGCCATATCTAAAGATATATTAGAAAGATCGGTGATTAGATATGGTTCATGAATAAAAAAACATTATCAATATGTTTAGGAGAATAATTAATTTAAATTATTTATTTATTCTAATATAAAATTTATTTAAGTAAAATAAATTTAATTTTTAAAAGTATGTAAATTTTCAATTGTGTGTAAGAAACACATAGATGAATAATTATTTTAATTTATAATTTAATTTATAGAAATAAAATTATTCTTAAAATACTTAACTATTATAGATATTTCAATTATCAATTTATTTTATTATGTAATTTAATTTAAGAAAATAATTTTAATTTTTAAAAGTATGCAACTATTTTTAATTATCTAATGTTTCAATTTAATCTATTATGTTAATTATGAAGTTAAAATAAAATTTTATTTTAAAGTTAAATAACTATATTATAATTTTCAAATATTTGCAATACATTCATTCGCAAAGATAAACAATTAATTAAATTTACAAAATTAATATTTCTCAAATTATAAATTTAGTAAATTAGGTAATTTAATTAATGAAATTTGATTTTATTTTAAAGGTAAATAACGATATTATAATTTTCAAATATTTGCAATACATTCATCCACAAATATGAACAATCAATTAAAGTTCAATTTCATTTACGAAATTATTAATTCTTATTTTTTTAAATCTTAACTTTAGTAAACTAGGTAATTTAATTAAAGAAATTAAATTTTATTTAAAGATAAATAACTATATTATAATTTTGTAATATTTGTAATACATTCATTAACAAAGATGAATAATTATTTAAATGTTAATTTAATTTATGAAATTAATATTTTCTTGCAATACATAACTATCTTAATTTTTCCATCACTAACTAAAATTATAAATTTGAATAATTAATTAAAATATATGTATGCAGATATTATGATTTGATTGGTTAAATTACTATGTAATTTTTAAATGATCGAAATGTTTAAAGACATAAATTTTAGTAAATATTCAAATGGCAATAAAAAGTATTTAACTTAATGACCCATCTCATACATAACTAGAATTGAACTTTTATTTGTCTAAAATAAAAGTTACCTGGAATGAGGAATGTCTTCAAAGTAAATAAATAGATCTAAAAAGACAATAATCAGTCATCTGCCAAAAAAATTTCCTCTGTAGAGCAAAGACCTGCAATAAAACATACGAAAAAAATGAAAGTGTTCGATTCTCTCTTACTTGACTAAGAGCAGCACAAGATCGATTATCTGAGCCAAATTATGGAGTGGAGAGATTTAGAAAATTAATATGAGGGGAAGAAAAAAATGGAGGAGAATGTAGAGGAGGAAGGTGAATGAGTGAGGAAGAATGAGAGAATTGGGGTTTTCATATAGGGGAGATTGGGAGAGTTGTTGAAAATAGCTCTCTCCCCAAATCGGTACCTAAGGTGCTGATTTGGGAGGGGTGCCAATGGTCTCCCCCAAATCGGCACCTGACGTGACCGTTGGTACCCCACCCAAAATCGGCACCTCAAGTGCCGATTTGGGTGTGGCGCACCAAATTGGCACCTCATGTGTTGATAGATGGTGGTTTTTTTAAATACCAAATCACCATATATATTTAATTAATTCTGATTATTCTAATATTTATTTAAAGGAATGCACATGCCTCCCCCTCATTTTCCATTTTTATTTTTTTGAAAAAAGAAATCATGGAAATTCATTACTATATCCTTATATTATGTCATTCAAGTTTCATGCGAAACTAAGATTGTTACAATCCCCATTCAGACAAGGTCGACTTCAATAATTTTGTGTCTGCTAAAAAATGTCTTTCTAGATGTAGGCCATAGGAATCTCTATTTCGCACGAAATTTGAGTGATATAATCCAGGAAAATAGTGATGAATTTCTACAATATATTTTTCAAAAAATAAAAAAATGGAAAAATTAAGAATGGGAAACAAGTTAGCTCCCCCAATGGGCAGCCCCATTTTACCCTATATATAGACATTTTTATGTAATATCAACCTTGAGTAAACTTGATCAACATTCATAAACATCGTCTTAGGTCGCTTGGCCGACATTTACCTATATTGACTTAGGAAGTTTCATCAACATTAGGTAATAACATCGACCTAGATCGCTCGGTCGACTTTTAAAAATGTCAAATTAAGTTGATCGACTGACGTTAAGTGAAAATGTTAATTGAGGTTGTTTAGTCAACATTAAAAGTTTGAACATCGATCTAGATCTACATGACGTACTTTAGATGAAAAGTTATCTAGTTTCATATATGAATAGAAAACCTAGTGATTAATGAGGACATTGGAGTAGAGTGGCTAGTTTGGTTTATTTACAAGTTAAGATCGTTAGATCATAGATATTTATGATTATATTCTAAATATGTCAGATTGAATTTGCAAATTTTGTCTTTTGAAATTAATCAAAAACGATATATAATTCCACTCTTTCTCTCCCTCCCTCTTTATATAAATATAGGTAAGGTATATTTTCAATGTTAATTTTACAATAAAAAAATAAAAGTATACACATGTATATATTTGATCAAAATTTATTATTATTCAAATTAACAATTATAGAAAACCTAAGAATTTCTTTGATAAAATGTAGATGGGATATGAAATGAAGATTATAATAAAAATAATACTACCAACATGCTTTACCCCAAGAGGCCAGGAGCGACCATCATCTTCACTCCTTGGTATAAGAGACCAAGGACATATTTGATATACTATCATTTTTAAGTATTTTTTAATACATTTGACTATTTTGTGATTTTAGATACCATTGTTTTTATTTCTTGCAAAATTTCTATTTCTAGTATTTTGATTCATGCAAAGATTCTCAGAAAACTCTTGTGTGATCCTAATGATGTCTATAATATAATTACATAGGTTTCAACGCATTTTAATATCTCGGGAAGAAAAAGGAAAATAGAATTTAATTTGAACCAATAAAGTTAAAAATACTTTTATAAATAGAATAGATTAATTCACGTAAAATGACTGAGTTCTTGTTGATCGATCCTCTACTTGTCTATTTAATGTCTCTTAGGTTGTAGATAAACAAAAAATTATCTAAAATTCACTGTTAAGTGGGTGTCATTATTGGTTTGTGGCAGTTGATTATTACTCTCCTTTCACTTGAATTTTGTTCCTTACAACCAAATATTTAGTTTTTACATATTTTGAAAAGCTAGCTAAATGGATTCAAAATGAACGAGGAACTACCATCACTAAGTTAATAAGTGATCATGGTGGTACATCTGAGAATAACTATTTCTCTTAATGTTGTTCAAAGACTAGAATCAAACATAGATTCTCAACTCCAACAACAACATATCAAAATAGAGTTGTAGAATGGAAGAATCGCACACTATAGGAATGTGCCCCCTTATACTTTGTGAATATGATCTACCTCATTATTTCTGGGCAGGGGTCATAAATACTGCATGTTATATCTTAACAAACTTTAGTTAGACCATGATTAAAGAAGACATCCTTTGAGTTGTATTATGAATGCTTTCCAAGGATAGGCTATTCACGAATCTTCTGGTGTAAGTGTTTTATTCCGAACACAAAGGATAATCTTGACAAGTTTGACCCAAAAAGTGAAGAAGGTATCTTCATAGGATACTCTTCATGCAACAAAGCTTATAGGATCTTCATCTAGAAAACTATGATGGTTGCTGAAGTTGTCAATGTCTCATTTGAAGAAAAGTTGAATCAAATCTCTTAACCACATGATTTGGAAAATGAGGATAAGACTAGTTACCGATCTGTTTATTATACTTGAGAATATAAATTCACATTGTTGTGGCATGGATTGGAGAGAGGTGTGTAATGTCCGGTCTTGGAGGAGCGTGTGGTGTCCAACAAGTCAGATCTGACAATCATTATATCCACCCTTTCTCAGCTCTCGACACATCACCAATCAAATCAAGCAAACAATCAACCCATGATATAAATTAAATCATGAATAAGATTCGAGGTGAAATTTATTATACCCTACAATTAAATATTATACCCTACAAATAAATGTGTATAGAAAGCAAGTGTAGTGGTCGAACCACTGTAAGCAAACTGTGGTAAGTATAATTATTATTAATTAATAACTGAGTCCAACTCAATTATCCCTTGTATAATAGTAACAAACAAGTCTAATAAGCATGGATTCATCATATATATCCAAATCCGAGCATCTCTGCATACATAATTCATCTTTTTGGCCCTAAGATTCTGAATTGATGCGTTAGATAGGGATAGATTGATTGTACCTAGCAAATTTTATTTTCGTCTCCTTTGTCAATCGATCGTTCTTTTTATATTATTTTTGTATATCTTTAGCTTTTTATTTTTTAGTTTTTTATGATGTTTAATTTTTATGGATTTTAATTGTTTATATTTTTATATTTTTATTTTCTTTCTAATGTTTCATATTTTTAATTTCTTTTTATTTTTAAGATACATTAGGTGTATATCGTAATGATAATATTATAGATATTATAAATACTATATATATGATATATATAAAGGAAGATCCTTTTTGTTCTTTAAAGGGTTTTAAATATAGTATATTTTTATAATTAATAATGATATATAGTGTATAAGTATTATAAGATATATAGTATATATAAATTTTACCATTTTAAATATGAATAAACATGGAAAAAATTCAGAAAATAAGATGTTTTTATATTTTTTATTTTCTGTATTTTTATGATTTTTATATAATTTTTATAATTTTATATTTTTAAATTGTGTAAAAAAAAGCAAAACAAGGAATATAGTATATAGGATTAATTGTTCAGGATATTAAAAATAGATAGTAAATTTTCCCAAAATTATTTTAATATAAAATATATAATATAAAGAAAAATAAGAATTACAAAATTATTTTTTTATTTTTAATGTTTTTTACTAATTTTTATAATGTTTTTAGGTTTTACGAGTTTTAGTATTTTCTCTTTATATTTTTGTGATATTTGGTCTAGAGGTAGAATATATAAATATACTTATACTAACTTTTTTGGAATTTTTAAAGATATTTTTATAATTTTTTGGGTTCTAATACTTAAACAAGGACTAAATGGCTCCTAATTGATATTTAACAAATGAGAAATATAATAAAATGCTAAATAAAAATATGGATGTGCATAAGCTTGATTTAAGTCATCTATTATATTTTCCCCAACATTTAATAAGGACGAGAGCTATTTAACAAAAATAGAAAAAACATGAATAAAAATAAACTGCCTAAAAGGGGTATTTTTGTAATAAAATACACATCCAAGGGTCTTACGTGCAAATATCCCCAAAAGTTGACACTTACATTTACAAATTTTATGACTAAATATAAATTAAAAAAGCCAACAAGTATTTTGTGCAAAACTCATGGCGCCTCACGTGGCGTAACACGTGAGGCATAGGGACCTTTCTGTAAATATACAAGTGTTTGGGGAGGTCCTTGCAACTATTACATAAATATTTGAACTAAAGTTAATATTTACATGGTTAAAACATAATAAAAAAAGGTGTCCAGGGACATATGTAAATTACCAACCAATAGGCACGATCCAACGGTTGGCGTGGCGCGACGTCGAGGCCACTTACTCGATATGGCTCTCCTTGTGCACTGTTTAGCTACTGATCTAAGGGCCATGAAAGAATATGGCAATGAGGTTTGATCTGACAGTACCTGGGTGGACTGGAAGAATGCAAGAACACTGAAGAACAACTGCGACGGGCTGCTTCGATCACTGAATTTGCATGTTTCCGACCACTAATCTCTTCGTCGACGGGTTCCTTAGCTTCTTGGAGGTCAATCGCTTTTGCAAGAGGGCTTAAATGGGTCTGAGCCCCATAGATATTGGCATGAGAGGCACCTGGAGGTGCATGGTGAACTTCAACTCCTCAATCCAGTTCCTTGCGAAGCCACTGCTTTTGAAAAAAATATTGAGGGGCAAGAGTCGCTCTCGACCCTCTGTTGAAGCTGGAAGCAAGATGAATGAGTGGGGAATATGAGCTCTAGCAATGGTAACTAAAGGGAGCTCGATCGACATCGATTCTTGTATAATCGAGGATGAAAGATGGGGAATTTTGTGAAGAATGCGAAGATGATTGAAATGGGTATGAAAGCGAGTCGAAGAATAGTGGATTTCACGGGGAATTTGAGTTGGAACCTAAATCTCCAGATTACAAAATCCTAAAATTAAACTAACCTAATGATTAAATGCCAGAATTAAAGACTAAACTAAAATACTAGAAGGAAATGCAACGAATTAAACCTAGATTAACATCTCATACATGACAGGACACCAAGGAGCAGATGACTCATCGGAGAAACTCTAGTGAACTGGATCATGACCTCCATTGCCTTATCCTCACCAACAAGGAGGAGAAAGAGTTGTTGTCACCAAGCTCCTTCGATCCTAATATCTTATTGGGGTTATAGAGGTAAGAGGGGGATCAAAATCAAAAAGGTAAGGTTTGGGGTTTATTTATACACATTGTGAGAGGCAAAAGGGAGAAGGAGATGGCGTACAAGGAGAAGTGGGTTGGTGAGAGCTAGGGGTTGGGTGTGCATTAGAGATGACGGAGATGCAAGTTAGTAGAGGTCTCGAGAAGGAAGGCATATTGGAGGAAGAGTGGACATGGGGAGAAGAAGAGGGTTCTCATGACTCTGACAAGTGTCTGAGAGGAGGCAATAGTTGGAGTGCTCTGGTCGGTCCACATGGACCAACTAGGAAAAGGGAGGGGGAAATCCCTTATTAATTCAAAAATAAATATGAAATAAATTTATTAATTTTAAATCAAAACATAAAAATGTTTATTATTGTTTGTAGTATTGTATAGGTATTTTTATTTATTTTTACAATATTTTTTATTAGATGATAATATTTACATGTATATACACAGGTATAAATACATGAATTTTATGTATAATTTTGTATTTTATTATTGTATTTACATAATTTATACATTTGAAGTATATTTCAATATTTATTTACATATTTTTATTTATTTAGGTTTATTTTACTTATATATTTTAATGCCTTATTTATTTTAATACATTTTATGCTTTTATTTTATTTTATGTTTTAATGTATTCAAATAATATTTACAAATATTAAAAATATAAGAAAGCTAAAAACATAAAGAACGACTATATTGAATATAATAATACATATATATAGTATAATAGGGACCCGAAACCTAACTTTCGCATCTTAACTATATTTTTATTGAAACCATCTTCATTAGATAGATAATTCAATTCTAAGAACAATAAAGGTGAGTTTGGTCAATTTTGAGACTGTATGGCGGAGATACAGGTATGGGAGGTTTTTTTGCGATTTTTTATTTTGTGTGTCACAAGAACACTGTGTATTATAAGTTTTGTATTTCTTTGTATTTTTATTTACAACTTTCATATTGAGGGTTTTATTATTTGTGGTGTTTAAAGAGGAAAAAATAGGGCCCAAAAAGATTATTTATTGAGGAATAAAATTAGGGTTTTAAGTGTTTTGTACAATTAATGTGCCTATCTCTCCCTACTTTATTTCGTATCGACCAAGTCAATATTGACCTAGTCTTGTTGTCTAGGATCATTTAGTGTCTTTGACACTTCATTTCTTTTTCTTTTCTTCCTTTATTCTTTTATTTTGGAATTAAATATATGTAATTGTACAATGTTTATGAGTTAATAAATGATTGTTATTTTGTACAAGTTAATGTTATATGCATGCATTTAGCTAGGGATTTAAGGTCGAAATGAAATAATAAATGCGATGAAATGATGATTCATCAATGATCTATCGAAGGATTATAACTTTATTAGAGGCCATCCCAAGGAGTTGTTGATCGGAGATGTGTCTAAGGGAGTTCAAATACGATCACACTTAAACTCTATTTCTTTGTACACTTTTGTATCCCTTCTCAAGCTAAAATCCATTGATGAGGCGTGTAAAAATAAATCTTGGCTCTAGGCAATGGAAGAGTAACTTACTGAAAATAAAAGAACTCAAGTATGGGAACTAGTTCTGCCTCCTCAAAACCACTCAATAGTGGATTTTCAGAAATAATTTGGATGAATGAGGACAAGTTGTTGGGAACAGGGCCAGACGCATTGCTCAAGGGTATTGTCAACGGGAAGGCGTCTATTTCAATGAAACAAACCCATGTTATGCTAGGATTGAATCAATCAAACCGCTTCTAGATTTTGCTTGTTTTAAGAAGATAAAGCTTTTTTAGATGGGTGTAGAGAGCACTCTTCTTAAATGAAATACTTAAGGAAGAAGTCTATATCAAACAACCTCCAAGATTTAAAGATTCTATACATCCTGACTTTGTCTTTAGACTTAGAAAAGCTCTATATATATACATAAGCAAGCTCTGAGAGCGTGGTATGATGGCTGAGAGACTACCATATCACACCAGGCTTTAAAGTAGGTAAAGTAGATTGCACTTCGTTTCTTAACTCTATTGTTTGTGATTTACTTCTTGTTCAAGTTTATATTTGACGATATTGAATTTGGCTCTACTAATACACCTCTATCCAAAGAGTTCTATTATTTTATGTAGGATGCATTCGAGATGAGTTTAGTTGGAGAACTTAAGTTTTCTTAGATCTTTAAATATCTCAACTTGAGCACGAGACCTTCTTCTCACAGCAAAAGTTCACCAAGGAACTGCTAAAGAAGTTCGGGGTTGCTTCGTGTTCTGGGAAGCCTACTCCACTAGCTTCATCATCTTCTTGGGATCTAGATACACTAAGCATGTTGACACAAAAGAGTACTGAAGTATGATTAGATTCCTACTCTATCTAACATCAAGTAGATTTGACATTCTTTTCATCACTTGTCTAGCTGCACAGTTGTCATCTTCCACTAAAGAAAGCCACTTGAAAGATGTTAAAAGAAGCTTTCATTATTTGTATACTACTGAAAGATCTGTTTGTTTTATCCTAAGAAAAGTAGCATAGATCTCTTCACAAATAGCGATGCAGACTACGGTGGTAGTCGTATAGATAGAAAAAGTGATAACGGTATTTCTTAGTTTATGGGCAACACTTAGCATCTTTATTTTCCAAAAAGAAGAATTGTGTTGCACTATAAATAACTCAAGCTAAGTACATAATGGTAGCTTTAGATTATTCTAAGTTATTATGGATGAGAAACACTTTTACTGACTTCGATTTATCATTCTCAAAAGGTCAATACTAGTTCTATCAATCTAGCCAAAAATCATGTTAATCACTCTAGGACCAAGTGTATAGATGTCCATCATCATTTTCTTTGTGAACACATCTTATAGGGAGAAGCTTACTTGAATTATGTCTCAACAGATAAGTAGTTGGTTGACATATTGATAAAACCCTTATCTATAGCTTGATTTGAGCAACTCGTAAGAGAATAAGGTTTTTGTACTTTAAAAGATATGATTTAGTCCAACCTTTTTGTTGAGAAAGCTCCATTGGTCGATCATCAGGATTTGTCCTGATCGATCACTCTATGATCGATCATACAGTGTTGGCCTGATTGATTAATCCATGAATGAATATTTTGTTTTGATACAATTTTCTCAAATCTCATGTCACCTTGATCCTCGCAATAGCTACAAGTGTTGATTGATGCATAGAACATGTCAAATTACTCTTATCTCTCTAAAATTCAAATTTGAAAATTAAAATTTACATTTCCCACTTTTGGACCCCTCCCTTCATTTTTGTTTAAGGAGACACCTCCCATATGGTTTTTTTATTGATGAACACATAATTGCAACCATCCTTAATTATCCATACGAGGGTCCGAAAGTGAATTATTATCAAATGGGGGATATGTAAATTCCTCATGAGACCATTTGGGAGAATCTTCTCACTACTAGAGCTTTTGAAAAGGACCATCATATCTCTACCCCCTTCTTTCATCTTCTCCCTCGTTTTCTTAAATTAATCTTTTCTTGGACTTCTAAGAACATGTGTACAGACTTTGAGTATGTCTCCAATGATATGCAAACTCTCATTTACATCTTCGTAAATGAATTAGAGTCATTTCTTTCTTTCTATTCTAGCTACCACCTACCAACTATCTACCCCTTGGTGTCTTGGTTTGCCACATTATGACTTATTTCTCAATCGATGTTGTGGATGGACCTGGGAAGGTTAGGTGTATTCAATCTCTTGGATAAGACTCCATGAAGTTTTCGTGAACTACCTGAAATAACAAAAATCAAGAAGGTCGTCTCAATCCACAAAGTGGATCAACAACCGTTGGGTTGACCAGTCAGGAAGATCGTTAAATTCAACAATTATCCCACAAATATATATATATAGCAATGCAAAAAATGTTGATTTAAAATTTATTATAACTCTATAAATGATGTGTATAGGTGTAAGTATGTATAGAATGTCGAACACATGGAGAAAACTAGATAGATTGGGAAAATGAGTTCCAAAATTTGAGTTCCTCTTCTCGTCTAAGTGTTTTTGTGCGAGTTTTTATTTTATATTTTTATGGATTTTTTATTTTTATATTTTTCAATTATTTTTAATTTATAATTTTTATTTTTTATATTTTTTGATATTTAATTCTTTTTCTTTTTAAATATATAATATAGGAATATATAAAACTACATATACAATATAGAGTAACACAATTATAAATACAATAAAAAGAAATAAAATGCAGTAAATAAATTGTTTGGGGGTTTTATATAATTTTCTACTATTTTTTGACTTTTTAAATATTTTTGCTAATTGTTAGGTGTTTTTAAAGTCAAAAATATCCCAAAACATGGACTAAATAAATAAGTCGAATTGATATGAAGATTAAAAATAATAAATAAAGACAAAAGTTCTTCAAATCAATTTTAATAAATATTAATACAAAGAAAATTTAAAAAATAGGAATGATTATTTTTGAATTTTTTGTGATTTTCTCTTTTTATAAAGGATTTTGGAGCTTTTAAATTTTTATAGTTTTTCTTTTTCTATTTTTAGTGGTTTTTAGTCGAGAGTAGAAAATACAATAATAAACTAATACTAATTTTTAAGGAATTTTTAAATATGATTTTATAATTTTTAGGAATTTTTAATTCAAATATAAGTAAAATGTGCTCTTTTTTATTTTTAGAAAATAGGTAACATTGCTAAATTAAAATTCAAGAATACGACGTGAGTATAAAAGCAAGCAAGCATCTAACCTTATTTTTTTGAGAATTTATGGACACATTTACAAGCAAAACAAATAATGAACTAGGAAGGTTATTTTTATTATTAAAAAAAAAGATAGGGACTTCAGTGAAATTTACCCAAAACTTTACAGCTAAACTTTAAACTTTAAATACTAAAATGAAATATAAAGAGTTGCACGGGCTTCTGTGTAAAATGTCCACCTCACGTGGGATCGCACGTAAGATGATGTAGCGCGAACCCAAAAGAAATATGAATAAAAAATGAGGGTTTCCACGAATTTTTACAAAAACTTTAAACTGCTAAAAATAATCATAGGACAAAAATTAAATCAACCAAAATGGGGGAAAGGTTTGTAATTTACCCCCACTATGCGCTCGAGCAAACGGTTGATGCCATCTAACTTATCCATGTATCGATCCTAAGATGTAAGACACCTCTTCGGTGATGGATGATTGTGGTTTGATCCTCATATCGATCCAATGGTCTAAGCGAGCCGCGATCAAACAGCTTAGATTAGAACTGGGAGGTGCCTAAGATCCGGCAGTGGAGAGGGCACCTCGATGAACTGGGAAGATCATGAGCTGGAGTAGCTCCAATACAGCAATTCTCCTCACGCAGTGGGTCTCATGTGCTGCTGAAATGCTCAATAGATCCCCCGAAGGAACCTGCAGCCTCAGATGACTGCTGATAGGTCTAGGACCCCCTGGAGGTGGCCTGGAAGCTTGGAGAAAATGCATGACATGGAGACCTTGAGGTCAAGTCAATTTGATCCCATATGGGCTCCTTTTAGCATGGGACCTGCATAGATGAAACATAAGATCGAGGGGAAAGTGCCTCGACCAGTCAGCAGGGGGAATGGTGGCGTGGTGCGTCACAACGGCAAAGCTCCGATGAGGTTGTGAACATGGAGCTCGTGGGACTCGTCCAAGAAGTTCGAGGTGGTTAGGTGACGCAATTTGGTGGAGAAGCAGAGGGGGAACTAAATAGGATGACTGGTGGAATCTGTACGAGAGTAGTGACGATGAGACCAATGGCCGGAGATAGAGAGCTCAGGCGAGAGCTTAGATCTAAACTAGTCTAGTACAATAATTAAAACATGAAATAAAATGCTCAAAACAAAACCCAAGATCTAAATCTACCTAGAAAATGAATAAAATTACCTCTAGTTGGCCGGAGCCAACGAGATAGAACCTCGATGGCCAAGATGGCCTAAGGTGGCTGGGATATCCTTTTCCACACTCCTCCTCTTGTGGACCTAGCTAGAGGCAAGTTGTCACCTTCCTCGTTGTGTTTGAGTAGACCTGAGGGGCTAAGAGTGGGGTAAGTCGAACCAAAGATCAAAAATGTCAAGGTGGATTCTTATCTGCATATGGTGACGAGCGAAGTTCGAGGGCAGATTGCGATTGCAGGAGGAAGATATGGCACAAGAGGACTAATCGGCGTGAATCAAGGAGGAATAGTGGTCAACTCCTACGAAGGATGTACATCTCCTCGAGCAATGTATCAAGGCATAGAAAAACGAGAAGATGGCATGTCAGCTACTCCAAACAAGGCTAGGCCCGAGTCAGAAGAGTTGACTCAAGTCAATTGTTGGGGCTCTGCTATTGGTCCTACTGGACCACTAGAAGACAAAACCGACTAGAAAAATATAAATAAATAAAAGTAAAATAATGAATTAATTAATTAATTAAAAATATAAAATAAAAATTATTTATTCTTTCATGTTGGATTTTAATATGATTTTTATTTATTCTAATGGGTTTATTTATCACAAGTTATTTTTTAGGGTTTTATTTATATGAATATTTACCTTTGTTTTGTATCTATTAATTTTATTTTCAAATTTTAATTTTACTATTTTCTCTTCTCGATTTATATAATTATAACTTATTTTTATACACATACATATATTTTTTTATTTTCCTGATGTATTATGTATACTTAAATAAATAGAGGTATATAATATATAGGCATAAATATAGGTATTTCATCTATGTATTTTTTATACTATTTTATTTTTAGTATTTTTTATGGTTTTATTTTATTCTAAATATGTACATATATTATAAATAATATTTGAAAATTATAGAAATATAAAAATTATAAAGAATAAATAAAATTAATATTTCATTCATATAAAATATAAAATAGGGATCCAAAAGCTAACTTTTGTGTCTTAACTCCAAATTAAATGAAGCTACCTTCATTAAATAGCTTATTAAAAGTGATATACAATTAAAGGTGATTTTGGTACATTTTGAGTTTGATATGGAGAAGATATGGTCTAGGAAGTTTGGATTCTTATTTAGATTATAAAATATACAATTATATTATTTTTCTATTAAATCAATTTTGTATTTTTATGGGATTTTTACCCGGTAATCCCTCTAAACTTTATCAATTCCCTCCACAACCTTTGAAACAACATAATTCTCCCCTCAACCTCATAAACTTGCCAACTCTTACCCCATGGACCTTTCAGGTAGTCTGTTTGAAGCTCGTGAGGGTTCGTGGGGTAATTTACAGGGTCAATAGGGTAATTACATTGTGCAAAAGGTCGTAGAGATAATTTAAAAAGTTTATAGGATCTGCCAGGTAAAAATACCTATTTTTATTTGTATTTTTATCTATAACTTTCATGTACAAAGTTTATTTGAGGTATAAATAATAGAAAATAAAATAGGTCCTAAATAGGACCTATTAATGAATGAAAGAATGGGATTTTGTTGTCTTTTTGGCTCGTATCAATTCCTAATTTATTCCTTGTTGACTCAATCATCAGGATGTCTAGGTCTTGGGGTTTAGGGTCATAAAATACCTTTGACATTTTATTCTTTTTCTTTTCTTTCCTTTATTCTATTTTATAATTTTGACATTAAAAACTATATTTTATATACAATAAATGAAATAAATAATGAAAGTTAATTTGTACAAAATAATACTATTTACAAGCATTTCGCTATGGTTTTTAAGGTCAAAATGTTATAATAAAGATGATGAAATGGAGATTCAGATTCATCACCCCCATGTACTTGCCTTTGATAGTCCCTAGCAAACACTTATACAATAAGTGCAGAAAATAAAAAAAGAATAAGAAATAACTTAGATTGAATTAAATTTTCAAACTTGTCTTCACAAAATCAAAGTTTGCAGCTTAAGTTTGACCTTTGGATTTTAGGTGCGGTCGGAATCTTATTGGGAAACAGATTTGAAACACAACAGCCTCTGAGAATCACAAAATCCTGCTCAAGTCTCCTCAATAGCCATGTGAGAACAAATCAACTCATACACAAACCATTATGACTATGAATCTATCTTGGACAATGTGTGTGATATGTAGCTCTCCTCGGCTGAAACAATAAAGGTCAGACTTCTCCAACATGGTGTCCATAATTCCCCAATCCAAAAACTCTTTCCTTGAGAAGTGGAGTATTCCCTTCTAAGTTCAAGTACAACCAGCTCAAGAAGAGGAGGTGGAGAGAAGAATGGACGGTAGACAGTGTAGTTACCTATCATAGGTTGCTTGACCAGTATAGCCAAGTCAACCGGCTGCAGGCTCACATACATATGACTTTAAGGCTCAAGCTTGCTTCTATATAAATATGTACACTCCAGCAGACATTTTATTTTCAATCAGACCTATCCACTTTTTTGGAGTTTTTTATTTTTTTTTCTATTTTTTAAATACTATATACATCACCATTTACATAAGGACTTTTTCCTCTTGAGCCAGTAGACTATCCCTCTTTTGAAGCTTTATTGCAACCCATGACTTCTATCTTTAGACCTCATGGCTACTAGATTGGGTTGGTGTACAATAGCCACAAATGTGTGACTTTTGATATTCCCATTGGCTTGTTTCTCATGCCAGCAAATCCATCCCTCTACCACTTCAACTGAGGTGAGCAAAGTGTAAGGTGCAGGTGTACAAAGCTAGGTCATTATCAACAAGAGTTGTGTGTGTGATATGAAATGTTCTACTTAGGCAGTCAAGAAGACATTAAATCAAGTATCGTGATCTCAAAGAACTAAGTCTCAATTTCAGTTCCTATAAGGTTCCTATGATTAAGTATATTCAAGGTGCAATCAAGATCCAATCTTCGGATTGTATTTAGACTAGTTCAATTATCAAACTCAATCCCAAAAATGCAAATACTATGCAAAATGTAGAAAAATATTGTTGTGATGCAATTTTCTGATTTTGAACTTTTTATGGATTTTTGAAGAGGTTTTGTATATTTTTATGCAACTTTTAAAAAGATTTTGCAAATGTTTTTGAGATTTCTCAAAACAAAATTTATTTGGAAGAGGAAAAATAGGTACAGATATTTACATGGGAGTGCATCAATTAGTTACAAGAGTTGGGGTTTATAGGATTCACATGTGATATATTAGTTGTTTTTATATATACAGTTGGTTAGAAATGTTTATTTATTAGTATGATGTATATATTCCTCAAACCTATTTGAAAATAATTTTTCAAACAATTTTGAAAACTATAGTTTAAAATAATTTTTGCAAATAATTTTTACAAACATTTGAAAACCATTTTGCAAAGATTTTTCAAATGGTATATAGAGATTTTCAATTATTTTTGCAACATTTTCAAAACCATTTGCAAATAAATTGTAAAAACATTTATTTTACACAAGGAAAAGAAATTTTACAAACAAAACAATTTTACAAAGGTTGAAAATATTTTACAAAATATACAATTTTCAAAATATATAAAAAAAATGAAACCATTTTTCAAACATTTTGCAAAATATTTTTACCTGATTTATTAATCAGTATATACAAAAAGATTTTGAGGAATACTATGCATCTTTTTATTAATTGATTTAGTGAATTGTATATGTATATATATAGTATTTTATCCATACTTATTGAAAATATAAAAGTACAACTTATGGCTAAAGTATATACAAAGTATATGTGACCCCTTATACTTATCTTGAGTTATGTCCTCATAGACTAGAGAGAAAAAGAGAAGACATAACTTGTATTGAGTATAGAAAAGCCTATACTACAATGACGAATAAAGAATGAAAGAATGATGAAATGAATGAATGAGAAGTCGACCATCTCCCCGATACTTAGGATGAAATAATCCTAAGTATAGCAGACGGTAAACAATGAAGGGAAGGTTGAGGGTGGTAATGAACAAATCACAAGTCAGACTGTCTCCCCCCTATACTCATGGTAAGAAATCCCTAACTATAGACAATAAAAGGAGAGGAGACAATGGAGGGTATCAAATAATAAATGACTCAGGGTTTTCACCCCCCATACTTAGGACATAGTACATTCTAAGTATAGCAATGAAGAAGGGGTGACACCTTTTTGGAAGAAAAAAGAAAATGAAAATGAAAAGAAGAAAATAAAAAAATCATACAACTCATCCACCTCCCCTATACTTAGGACAAAATATGCCCTAAGCAAGGCAAAATACACAAATGAGGTGGATGAGAAAAACTGGTAGATGAAAAGAAATAAAATGAAAGCAGATATACAAAATGGTGAATGTATAGAGATCAAGAAGTTAGAAGGTAGACCTTCTTAGGTGGTCGTTGAGGAATGGATCTAAAAAGGTTCAAGTCGATATCGAGGTCGTCAACAGACATAAACCGATCAAGATCGACCGGATGAAGATTCTCAGCAATCTCAAAGTGGAAAGGCATGAACTGGTCAGTGGAAGTAATGTAGTCATGGTCGTCTTAGGAAGTCTCTGCTACGTCACAATCAAAAGGCCTAACTTCCTTGATTAAATAAAAAAGGTCAAATTCAGCATCTGCAGTCTCTACTAAACATGCCCTACGCTCTAAGGTGTCGATAGTGTAAATACCGCGGATGTCATCAATGAATCGCTACTCACCGGATGGGGAAATCCCAAGGTCTATGCTTTCCAAGTCTTCATCTTTGGAGAGGAATTCTTGGGTATCAATATCATCCAACATACATCAGAACTCTCTGATATCATTATCAAGGTCATAGTTCTTGGGGTCGGCTAACACGGGTACACTCTCATGGGATGGGGGTCTCTGTTCAATAGTGGATGCAGTGATCAACACATCGCTCCCGATATCAAAATGGGAGCGAATCTCTCTAGATCCACAATCAATAACGGCACTCATAGAGGTGAGGAAAGGTTGTCCCACAATGATTGGAGGATGTCCACAGTGGTGGAGGTCTCCATGGGCAATACAACAAAGTTAGTAATGAAGGTCTTTCCCTGAATATAAATAACATCATTCTGTAGAATACCCTGCAACCTCTTTATTGATCTATTAGCAAACTGGCAAATCATCCCGATCTTCTTGAGAGGCCACCGTACCAATGAGAAGGGTACGATATTAATGGAAGCACCGCCATCAAGGAGAATGTTTGCACAATATTAGTCAGAGATGGTGCAGCTTACAGGAGTTGTAATAGGTCCTAGTGTATGGATGGTGAGAGATGGCGTGGGAAGTGGCCATGGTCAAAATGTGTCGTTCAGATATGCTCCTTCGCTTTATCTTCTTGGGTTTAGGAGCATATAATTGGGTCATGGCCTAACAAAGTGGGGCCTCAATAATCTCATGTATAGATACCATCACTTCTGCTTCGGTTAATAGTTTTTAAGACTTTGGATCTCCTCCGTATAAGGGAGGAGATCAGAATCATCATCTAAACAAGGATGACTAAGAGAAAAATGTACAGTGTCATCCTTGGGGTCAAAAGTGGGAACGTTGGTGAGTATGTGTGTGGTCAAAGAATCTGGCAGGTGTGTCCTCTCTTCACAAGCTGACTCAATTGTGTGTCTCCCAAAATCTTTCGTATTTTTTATTTTTTCTCATTTTTTGTATTTTGAGTGATTGCAAGATCTCATAGAAATCCTCGAATGAACCCATGTCATCAAATGGTGAAGCATCATTGTGGCTCTTATTTATATTAGTGAGGTCGTCAATCCTCTTCTTCATTTGCTCTATCAGTTGGGTCAAGTGCTCAGGAGTGGACTCCATGAGAGGTGACTCAACATGTCAGTCTCCTCAAGTGGAATGGTGGAAAATGTGAGGGTGGTGGTGGTGGGTAAGAATATGAGGTCTGACACTATGGATGAGGTGGGTATGTACAAAAAGAAAAATCACGAGTAAAGTCCTCCTAATGGAGGTGGATCAGCTGGAGGGTACGAGGGATCCGCAAAGTGCGGATAAAAATCACTCCAGTCGACCATCTTCAAAATAAAAGAAATTGATCGAGAGAACAAGAAGGTCAAATCAAATATGTGAGCAAAAGATGCAAGTGTGCAGAGAGGATCTAGTATGCACAAATACAATCACAAACAAATACATAAAACAAACCCCCCAATTTGCCTACTCAACACAATGAGGACCGTGAAAGTTCGGTGTTTTTATCTTTTCAAATTTTAGAGTTAGGTTAATTTCACGAAGTTGTAAAATCACGTAAGAAGGCCTGGGATTGGGGCACTACTCCTTAGTGTATACGTATCAAAATAAAATGCACATACAATGAGGGGGTTATTCTCCCCAAACAATGATTTTTCCTTTTTTGATTTTAGGGTCGAGTAATCTTAGCAGTCCTAATTTTATTGGTTATCACTTTTTTGTATTTTTAATAAAAATACACAACCTAAAGAGGAGTCCATTCTTTTTGGATCCTATGTGGTCAAAATCAGAGGGAGAGAGCGGAAAAGCAATGCAAGCGAAATCGATGATGAATGCTAAGTAGAAATGTTGACTTTGCCTCCACCTATCTTCATGTAAGGATATTAAGCAGAATTGAAACCTATCTATATGATATGCAAAGCCGATGAAATCGCCCTAGAGAGGAATATACTATTAGCGTAAAGCACCAGATGCTAATTATCTAGATATGAACCTAAGTCCGATCTTGGGAACCTCTCGTTGCCCACCACATTGGTTCCTGCAAGCGTTGTGTGAGGTTCCTCACGGCATGAGGTCTCAAGTACAAACAATCAACAATTACGATTTGACTAAGTCGAAAAGTGAATCTATAGGTGCATACAAATATATTAGGACTTTGGATGTTAATCTATCGAGAAAGCAAATCCTAGAACTAGGGCTCAATCACACAAAACATATAAAAATAAAGTTGAAAAATGAATAAAAAGAAAGCGATGAAAACGTGATAAAAACCGATGAGGCCCCCAAGCGAACAATCACTCCGGCACTGGATCTCGTGAAGTGGTAGTGTCTTAAGAGTCCAAGTTGTTATAATAATGTCTCTCTCCTTGAATTGCACAATTAAATAAAATGAAATAAAAGACAAAAAGAACCATCTTCAAAATTTCTCCAAGTCCTCCTTTGTTCCTCTCTCCTCTCGGCTAGGTCTGAAAAAGTCGACTCCGCTTCATGTGGGTGTGTAGGTGCTCCTAAGAGTACCTCCCTCGATTTGCAGTCCCTTGCAACAAATTCAAACAAGGAAGATGATTAGACAATTCATAAATAAAATCAAATAAAATAGAAAATAAACAAAAGGGAAAAGTAGACAAGAAGGCACAAATAAACAAATCCAATCTATGCATAGTTGTTCCTCGACAATGACGCTATTTGAAATAATGAAAATCCATAGGGTCATGTCAATCCACAAGGCTAATCAACATTGTTGAGTTGACCACTCATGAAGATCGTTAAATCAGCAATTAACCCACAAATATATATAGCAATGCAAAAAAATGTGGAGTTAAAATTTATTGTGACTCTATAAAAGATGTACATATGTGTATGTATGCATAGAAAGTCGAACACATGAAGCAAACCAGATAGATTGGGAAAATGAGTTCCAAAATTTTTGTTCTTCTTCATGTCTAAGAGTTTTTATGTGGGGTTTCGATTTTAAATTTTTATGGATTTTTTAATTTTTAGTTTTTAAATTTGTTTTTAATTTTTAAATTTTTATTTTTTATAATTCCTAGTTTTTAATTATTTTCTTTTTAAACATATAATATAGGAATATATAAAACTACATATACAATATAGTGTAATACAATTATAAATGCAACTAAAAAGAAATAAAATATATTAAATAAATTGTTTTGGTAGTTTATATAATTTTATAGTATTTTGTAATTTTTAAAATATTTTTCTAATTTTAGGTGTTTTTAAAGTCAAAAATATCCCAAAACATGGATTAAATATATAGATTGAATTGATTTGAATATTAAAAATAGAAAATAAAGTCAAAATTTCTCCAAATCAATTTTAATAAATAATACATAATACAAAGAGAATTATAAAATAGAAATGACTCTTTTTTTATTTTTTTTAGTGATTTTTTATCTCTATCAATGATTTTGGAGCTTTTTAATTTTTATGGCTTTTCTTTTTCTATTTTTAGTGGTTTTTGATCTAAAGGTATAAAGTACGATAATAAATTAAAACTAATTTTACGGAATTTCTAAATAAGACTTTATAGTTTTTTGAAAAAAAATTTCAGACAGGGGAAAAATGTGCTCTTTTTATTTTTTAAAAATAAGTAAAATGGCTAAAATTAAAATTAAAAAATATATTAAAATCTACAAGCAAGCACACATTTAATCTTATTTTTTGAGAATTTTGTAGCGTGTTTGATATTTTTGATGATTGAAATACAAGAATAAAAATTAATGAACTAGGAATGGTATTTTAGTAATTAAAAATAAAGACAGGAACTTCAGTGCAATTTACCCAAAACCTTACAACTAAACATTAAAAATACTAAAATGAAATACAAAAAGTTGTGAGGGCTTCTACGCAAAATGTTCACCTCGCGTGGGGAGGTGACGTAGAACGGACCCAAAAGAAATATGAATAAAAAGCGAGGGATTCTGTGTAATTTTTACAAAAACTTTCAGTTACTAAAAATAATTACATGGCCAAAACTAAAGCAGCCAAGAATAGTTTGAAGGTTTGCAATTTACCTCCATTATGCCCTCGTACGGATGGTTGAGATCATCTAACTTATCCACATCTCGACTTTAGGATGCGTGACACCGCTTCAGTAATGGACAGTTGTGGTTCGATCCTCATATGCATCCAATGGTCCAGGAAAGCTACGATCGAACATCTCAGATTAGAATTGGAGATGCTTAAGATCTGACGGTGGAGAGGGCACCTCGATGAACTAGGAAGAACACGAGTCAGAGTTGCTTCAATCTGGTGATTCTCCTCATGCAGTGGGTCTCTTGTGCTGTGACATGATCAATAGATGCCTCGAAGGAGTTTGCAGCTTAAGATGGTCGTTGATAGGTTTAGGACCTACCGGATGTGGCCCGGAAGCTTGAAGAAGATGCACTACCCAGAGATGTTGAGGTCAAGTCGATTTGAGGCTAAATGGGCTCCTTTGAACGTGGGACCTGCATAGATGAAACATAAGGTCGAGGGCAAAGTGCCTCGACCAGTCAACACTGGGAATGGTGGCGCAGCTTGTTGCAACAATAGAGCTCCGGTGAGGCGGTGGATATGGAGCTAATAGGACTTGATCCAGGTGGGTCAAACCGTTGAAGTGGTTAGGTGGCGTGATTAAATGGAGAAGAGGAGGGGGAACGAAATCGAATGATCGGTGAAGTCAGTATATGAGCGGAGATGGCAAGAAAAACTATTGTAGCTAGGCTAGTATAGTAAATAAAACACAAACCAAAATGCTTAAAACAAAAACTAACATATAAATCTAGAAAATGAATAAAATTACCTCAAACTGACTGAAGCCAACGAGATATAACCTTGACGGCCAAGATGGTCAGAGATGGTTGGGAGCTCCTTCTCTACACTCCTCTTCCTATGGACCTCACTAGAGGCAAGTTATCACCTTGCTCGTTGTGTTTGAGTAGATCTAAGGGTCTAAGAGTGGGGGAAGTCGAACCAAAGATCAAAAATGGTGAGGCATATTCTTATGTGCAGATGGTGACAGGTGAAGTTGGAGGGCAGATTGCGATTGTAGAATATGGCGCAAGAGGAGTGCTCGGCGTAAATCATGGAAGAATAGTTCTCAACTCTTATGAAGGATTTACATACCCTCTAGCGGTGTTTCAATGTGTAGAAACGAGAAGAAGGCAAGTTACTTACTCCTAACAAGGCTAGGCTAGAGTCCGAAGAGATGACTCAAGTCAACGGTCGGGGCTCTTCTATTAGTCTAGCTAGACCACTAAAAGACAAAATAGGTTGGAAAATATATAATAAATTAAAATAATAATTGGATTAATTAATAGAAGTTATAAAATGAACATTGTTAGATGCCATATCTAAAGATATATTATGATGTATCTAAAGATATATTAATAGTCCAAATGTAGTTAGGACTGAACAGACATAGGTTAGGACTAAACTAAGATGGACAGAGATGGTTTGATCCTCTTGAGACTATTGTCCATGTGTGGTGTGTTTCAGAGCATCCGGAGCGGGCCCGAGCAGACAGGAAGATGGATACAATCAGTCCTTGGGTATATTAGAATAATATACATCATAATCTATAACTCTTCCAAATGAAAAGCAAGATAGCCCCACCAGAGTGATGCTCATCTTGCATGTCCTCCATCCGGAGAAATCCATTCATTCCCTGTTCACAAGTTGACCTTTCTTTATATGAAGAACTGACTTAGGGATTTGAGACCTTGTTCAAAATAAATGAGGGCTATTCGACTGAGTCTTCTCTTCTTTTCTGTCTTTATAGTCCTTTCGCTTTGAAAGAGTGAGTCCTTCGTTGAAGCCTACCTGTTGGGTCAATCCGCTAAGGTTACTTGAGTGGCCCTTGTCTCAGTAGTGAAGTGCCAGGCAGGAGCAGGAGCGTGAGCGCCCGCCCATGTCCAGTACATGGGAGCTAAAGCAGCAGCACCCCATGCCATTTGAGTATAGTATTCTAATTCACGTAAATGAAGCAGGTATCTATTTGAATAAAAATGCATTATTAGTGTGTATTAAAATTAAATGAGATACTCATGTTTAGGATTGCATATGCTTGCCTGAGAGGGACCATATCTCTGCAGCTATCTACGAGAACACTACATCAAATATGATAAAAAATCAAGGCCCTCACCTTACGTATTGCTTCCTGCTCATCTTCAATAGCTAGTTGTGGATCATTATCTGTAAATAAGGTCTCTCTGATCCATGATAACTTCACCTTAAGCTCTTTATGCGAGCGGGAATAACACCTAACAAGATAAGACACACCAAAATGTAGATAATTCAAAAAGTCTTTCTATTATTATACTCTTCTCCTGAATAATTTCTTTTAACGTCTCATTATATTCAATGAATTAAATCTACATAGTAGTAGAAATCCAATATTTATAATAATCTCACATGTGTAGCTATTATATTAATAATAAAAATATCAGAATGAATTTAATTACTAACCGAGCTGCTGGGTACTTTATCCATGTACTTTATCCATGTGTGTCATCCACTAGACCAGGTACTTTATCCATGTGTGTCATCTATATTTAACAATGTGTTAGATTAATAAAGAAATGACAGTAATTTTTAAAAAAAAGGTATTTATTAAAAATATGAGAGTAATTAAACCTTGATTCGCATCGATGGTGGTGGCAACGTACATATGACCAATATATCTCCCGTTCAAATGTGTTCCATCAGTACTTAAAACCGGAAGACAAAATCTAAATGCTTTACGACATGGACTAAACGAAACAAACAATCTATTGAAATATACCTGGGTCATGGCTTCACCAAGTTTAGTTTGAAACCATGTATACGTTCCAGGATTGTGTCATTCGAAGGCACGAATGAATCTCCGAATATTACAATAAGACACATTCTCATTCTCGTAAACAATATCCATTGCATGTCTTCTTGCATTCCAAGTTATTATGTAGTTAATCTTTGTTTGCATGTCATCTTTTATTTTATACATTATTGCATCCATAGTCATACTAACTTGTTCTCTAAATGAGGATAGTATGTATTGCGCTACAAACACTGACGTGCATTGGTGGTGTTTGAGTAAGAGAACAGGGTTCCGATATGTATGCTTTCCTCTATATCCTGAAACATACCGATCTTCATAATAATTCCTCTCAGATGCATGTAGACATCATCCATAGTCGTCATAAATACATAAAATTATAAAGATTTGCTTCTTTGTGGTTTTCGACTTATAATGGATATGATTTTCCATACTCCATTTCTGAATGTCATATTGTAAATCTTTTTTCGACTTAGAGCTCCTACAAGACCAATAATCTAATCTAGAATCATCGATAGTAGGAGCACCTTGTTTATCTACAAAAGCAACATCTGCTGCCTCTACAATTTTATGGTCAAATACATTAGGTAACTCTTCCATAGGCACTTCATCTGCATCATCATTATTGGCACAATAAGAGTTACCCCTATCTTCGTTGTCTAAGGCTAATGCTAATGAACCAAATCCGAAATCATGGCATGTGTAAGTATTCACATTTTCCTCATCAGATAAATCGGATTCAACTTCAATTTCCCCACTATCTTCTTAGGATGCTTGTGTCGACATATCAATGTCTTGGTTTAATTGTGAGGGTTCATCGATATTGTCAACCACCGAATTATTTGTTGGCTTGATTAATGTATATATTTGTTAGTTTATACGGTGTGAAAATATGATTATAACTTAATTTAAATATAACCATATTGCCTCGACAAGGACGACATGTTTTCTAGATCAAGAGGGGCAGCTTCGATGAAAAGGTGAATGAATCTCACTTTGTCAATGAATCCATCATCGCCAAAGTGGATTCGTCGTCATGAATTTGGGCTAGATAAAATGTTGATCCTTCATACAACCACTTACAAGTTAATGTAAGGATGTATAGATCGAGAGGAATACTGATGACCATGGAAACTCGACCCAGCATATCAAAATAGGTTATCTGACATGGGAATATAACGATACATTTTTGTCCTCCGATATAATCTATGTGCTCGTCGATCACATTCAATGCTTCATCCCAATATAATAAAATATGAACATTGTTAGATGCCATATCTAAAGATATATTAGAAAGATCGGTGATTAGATATGGTTCATGAATAAAAAACATTATCAATATGTTTAGGAGAATAATTAATTTAAATTATTTATTTATTCTAATATAAAATTTATTTAAGTAAAATAAATTTAATTTTTAAAAGTATGTAAATTTTCAATTGTGTGTAAGAAACACATAGATGAATAATTATTTTAATTTATAATTTAATTTATAGAAATAAAATTATTCTTAAAATACTTAACTATTATAGATATTTCAATTATCAATTTATTTTATTATGTAATTTAATTTAAGAAAACAATTTTAATTTTTAAAAGTATGCAACTATTTTTAATTATCTAATGTTTCAATTTAATCTATTATGTTAATTATGAAGTTAAAATAAAATTTTATTTTAAAGTTAAATAACTATATTATAATTTTCAAATATTTGCAATACATTCATTCGCAAAGATAAACAATTAATTAAATTTACAAAATTAATATTTCTCAAATTATAAATTTAGTAAATTAGGTAATTTAATTAATGAAATTTGATTTTATTTTAAAGGTAAATAACGATATTATAATTTTCAAATATTTGCAATACATTCATCCACAAATATGAACAATCAATTAAAGTTCAATTTCATTTACGAAATTATTAATTCTTATTTTTTTAAATCTTAACTTTAGTAAACAAGGTAATTTAATTAAAGAAATTAAATTTTATTTAAAGATAAATAACTATATTATAATTTTGTAATATTTGTAATGCATTCATTAACAAAGATGAATAATTATTTAAATGTTAATTTAATTTATGAAATTAATATTTTCTTGCAATACATAACTATCTTAATTTTTCCATCACTAATTAGAATTATAAATTTGACTAATTAATTAAAATATATGTATGCAGATATTATGATATGATTGGTTAAATTACTATGTAATTTTTAAATGATTGAAATGTTTAAAGACAAAAATTTTAGTAAATATTTAAATGGCAATAAAAAGTATTTAACTTAATGACACATCTCATACATAACTAGAATTGAACTTTTATTTGTCTAAAATAAAAGTTACCTGGAATGAGGAATGTCTTCAAAGTAAATAAATAGATCTAAAAAGACAATAATCAGACATCTGCCAAAAATATTTCCTCTGTAGAGCAAAGACCTGCAAAAAAACATACGAAAAAAATGAAAGTGTTCAATTCTCTCTTACTTGACTAAGAGCAGCACAAGATTGATTATCTGAGCCAAATTATGGAGAGGAGAGATTTAGAAAATTAATATGAGGGGAAGAAAAAAATGGAGGAGAATGTAGAGGAGGAAGGTGAATGAGTGAGGAAGAATGAGGGAATTGGGGTTTTCATATAGGGGAGATTGGGAGAGTTGTTGAAAATAGCTCTCTCCCCAAATCGGTACCTAAGGTGCCGATTTGGGAGGGGTGCCAATGGTCTCCCCCAAATCGGCACCTGACGTGACCGTTGGTACCCCACCCAAAATCGGCACCTCAAGTGCCGATTTGGGTGCGGCGCACCAAATTGGCACCTCATGTGTTGATAGATGGTGGTTTTTTTAAATACCAAATCTCCATATATATTTAATTAATTCTGATTATTCTAATATTTATTTAAAGGAATGCACATGCCTCCCCCTCATTTTTCCATTTTTATTTTTTTGAAAAAAGAAATCATGGAAATTCATTACTATATCCTTATATTATGTCATTCAAGTTTCACGCGAAACTAAGATTGTTACAATCCCCATTCAGACAAGGTCAACTTCAATAATTTTGTGTCTGCTAAAAAATGTCTTTCTAGATGTAGGCCATAGGAATCTCTATTTCGCACGAAATTTGAGTGATATAATCTAGGAAAATAGTGATGAATTTCTACAATATATTTTTCAAAAAAATAAAAAAATGGAAAAATTACGAATGGGAAACAAGTTAGCTCCCCCAATGGGCAGCCCCATTTTACCCTATATATAGACATTTTTATGTAATATCAACCTTGAGTAAACTTGATCAACATTCATAAACATCATCTTAGGTCGCTTGGCCGACATTTACCTATATTGACTTAGGAAGTTTCATCAACATTAGGTAATAACATCGACCTAGATCGCTCGGTCGACTTTTAAAAATGTCAAATTAAGTTGATCGACTGACGTTAAGTGAAAATGTCGATTGAGGTTGTTTAGTCAACATTAAAAGTTTGAACGTCGATCTAGATCTACATGACGTACTTTAGATGAAAAGTTATCTAGTTTCATATATGAATAGAAAACCTAGTGATTAATGAGGACATTGGAGTAGAGTGGCTAGTTTGGTTTATTTACAAGTTAAGATCGTTAGATCATAGATAATTATGATTATATTCTAAATATGTCAGATTGAATTTGCAAATTTTGTCTTTTGAAATTAATCAAAAACGATATATAATTCCACTCTTTCTCTCCCTCCCTCATTTATATAAATATAGGTAAGGTATATTTTCAATGCTAATTTTACAATAAAAAAAATAAAAGTATACACATGTATATATTTGATCAAAATTTATTATTATTCAAATTAACAATTATAGAAAACCTAAGAATTTCTTTGATAAAATGTAGAGGGGATATGAAATGAAGATTATAATAAAAATAATACTACCAACATGCTTTACCCCAAGAGGCCAGGAGCGACCATCATCTTCACTCCTTGGTATAAGAGACCAAGGACATATTTGATATACTATCATTTTTAAGTATTTTTTAATACATTTGACTATTTTGTGATTTTAGATACCATTGTTTTTATTTCTTGCAAAATTTCTATTTCTAGTATTTTGATTCATGCGAAGATTCTCAGAAAACTCTTGTGTGATCCTAATGATGTCTATAATATAATTACATAGGTTTCAACGCATTTTAATATCTCGAGAAGAAAAAGGAAAATAGAATTTAATTTGAACCAATAAAGTCAAAAATACTTTTATAAATAGAATAGATTAATTCACGTAAAATGACTGAGTTCTTGTTGATCGATCCTCTACTTGTCTATTTAATGTCTCTTAGGTTGTAGCTAAACAAAAAATTATCTAAAATTCACTGTTAAGTGGGTGTCATTATTGGTTTGTGGCAGTTGATTATTACTCTCCTTTCACTTGAATTTTGTTCCTTACAACCAAATATTTAGTTTTTACATATTTTGAAAAGCTAGCTAAATGGATTCAAAATGAACGAGGAACTACCATCACTAAGTTAATAAGTGATCATGGTGGTACATCTGAGAATAACTATTTCTCTTAATGTTGTTCAAAGACTAGAATCAAACATAGATTCTCAACTCCAACAACAACATATCAAAATAGAGTTGTAGAATGGAAGAATCGCACACTATAGGAATGTGCCCCCTTATACTTTGTGAATATGATCTACCTCATTATTTCTGGGCAAGGGTCATAAATACTGCATGTTATATCTTAACAAACTTTAGTTAGACCATGATTAAAGAAGACATCCTTTGAGTTTTATTATGAATGCTTTCCAAGGATAGGCTATTCACGAATCTTCTGGTGTAAGTGTTTTATTCCGAACACAAAGGATAATCTTGACAAGTTTGACCCAAAAAGTGAAGAAGGTATCTTCATAGGATACTCTTCACGCAACAAAGCTTATAGGATCTTCATCTAGAAAACTATGATGGTTGCTGAAGTTGTCAATGTCTCATTTGAAGAAAAGTTGAATCAAATCTCTTAATCACATGATTTGGAAAATGAGGATGAGACTAGTTACCGATCTGTTTATTATACTTGAGAATATAAATTCACATTGTTGTGGCATGGATTGGAGAGAGGTGTGTAATGTCCGGTCTTGGAGGAGCATGTGGTGTCCAACAAGTCAGATCTGACAATCATTATATCCACCCTTTCTCAGCTCTCGACACATCACCAATCAAATCAAGCAAACAATCAACCCATGATATAAATTAAATCATGAATAAGATTCGAGGTGAAATTTATTATACCCTACAATTAAATATTATACCCTACAAATAAATGTGTATAGAAAGCAAGTGTAGTGGTCGAACCACTGTAAGCAAACTGTGGTAAGTATAATTATTATTAATTAATAACTGAGTCCAACTCAATCATCCCTTGTATAATAGTAACAAACAAGTCTAATAAGCATGGATTCATCACATATATCCAAATCCGAGCATCTCTGCATACATAATTCATCTTTTTGGCCCTAAGATTTTGAATTGATGTGTTAGATAGGGATAGATTGATCGTACCTAGCAAATTTTATTTTCGTCTCCTTTGTCAATCGATCGTTCTTTTTATATTATTTTTGTATATCTTTAGCTTTTTATTTTTTAGTTTTTTATGATGTTTAATTTTTATGGATTTTTAATTGTTTATATTTTTATATTTTATTTTCTTTCTAATGTTTCATATTTTTAATTTCTTTTTATTTTTAAGATACATTAGGTGTATATAGTAATGATAATATTATAGATATTATAAATACTATATATATATATATGATATATATAAAGGAAGATCCTTTTTGTTCTTTAAAGGGTTTTAAATATAGTATATTTTTATAATTAATAATGATATATAGTGTATAAGTATTATAAGATATATAGTATATATAAATTTTATCATTTTAAATATGAATAAACATGGACAAAATTCAGAAAATAAGATGTATTTATATTTTTTATTTTCTGTATTTTTATGATTTTTATATAATTTTTATAATTTTATATTTTTAAATTGTGTAAAAAAAACAAAACAAGGAATATAGTATATAGGATTAACTGTTCAGGATATTAAAAATAGATAGTAAATTTTCCCAAAATTATTTTAATATAAAATATATAATATAAAGAAAAATAAGAATTACAAAATTATTTTTTTATTTTTAATGATTTTTTACTAATTTTTATAATGTTTTTAGGTTTTACGAGTTTTAGTATTTTCTCTTTATATTTTTGTGATATTTGGTCTAGAGGTAGAATATATAAATATACTTATACTAACTTTTTTGGAATTTTTAAAGATATTTTTATAATTTTTTGGGTTCTAATACTTAAACAGGGACTAAATGGCTCCCAATTGATATTTAACAAATGAGAAATATAATAAAATGCTAAATAAAAATATGGATGTGCATAAGCTTGATTTAAGGCATCTACTATATTTTCCCCAACATTTAATAAGGACGAGAGCTATTTAACAAAAATAGAAAAAACATGAATAAAAATAAACTGCCTAAAAGGGGTATTTTTGTAATAAAATACACATCCAAGGGTCTTACGTGCAAATATCCCCAAAAGTTGACACTTACATTTACAAATTTTATGACTAAATATAAATTAAAAAAGCCAACGAGTATTTTGTGCAAAACTCATGGCGCCTCACGTGGCGTAACACGTGAGGCATAGGGACCTTTCTGCAAATATACAAGTGTTTGGGGCGATCCTTGCAACTATTACATAAATATTTGAACTAAAGTTAATATTTACATGGTAAAAACATAATAAAAAAAAGGTAGCCAGGGACATATGTAAATTACCAACTAATAGGCACGATCCAACGGTTGGCGTGGCGCAACGTCAAGGCCACTTACTCGATATGGCTCTCCTTGTGCACTGTTTAGCTACTGATCTAAGGGCCATGAAAGAATCTGGCAATGAGGTTTGATCTGACAGTACCTGGGTGGACTGGAAGAATGCAAGAACACTGAAGAACAACTGCGACGGGCTGCTT
This sequence comes from Ottelia alismoides, assembly GCA_037367405.1. Taxonomy (NCBI): domain Eukaryota; kingdom Viridiplantae; phylum Streptophyta; class Magnoliopsida; order Alismatales; family Hydrocharitaceae; genus Ottelia; species Ottelia alismoides. The sequence goes on along the minus strand of JAZKJV010008650.1, from coordinate 305,868 downwards.
CGATCACTGAATTTGCATGTTTCCGACCACTAATCTCTTCGTCGACGGGTTCCTTAGCTTCTTGGAGGTCAATCGCTTTTGCAAGAGGGCTTAAATGGGTCTGAGCCCCATAGATATTGGCATGAGAGGCACCTGGAGGTGCATGGTGAACTTCAACTCCTCAGTCCAGTTCCTTGCGAAGCCACTGCTTTTGAAAAAAATATTGAGGGGCAAGAGTCACTCTCGACCCTCTGTTGAAGATGGAAGCAAGATGAATGAGTGGGGAATATGAGCTCTAGCAATGGTAACTGAAGGGAGCTCGATCGACATCGATTCTTGTATAATCGACGATGAAAGATGGGGAATTTTGTGAAGAATGCGAAGATGAATGAAATGGGTATGGAAGCGAGTCGAAGAATAGTGGATTTCACGGGGAATTTGAGTTGGAACCTAAATCTCCAGATTACAAAATCCTAAAATTAAACTAACCTAATGATTAAATGCCAGAATTAAAGACTAAACTAAAATACTAGAAGGAAATGCGACGAATTAAACCTAGATTAACATCTCATACATGACAGGACACCAAGGAGCAGATGACTCATCGGAGAAACTCTAGTGAACTGGATCATGACCTCCATTGCCTTATCCTCACCAACAAGGAGGAGAAAGAGTTGTTGTCACCAAGCTCCTTCGATCCTAATATCTTATTGGGGTTATAGAGGTAAGAGGGGGATCAAAATCAAAAAGGTAAGGTTTGGGGTTTATTTATACACATTGTGAGAGGCAAAAGGGAGAAGGAGATGGCGTACAAGGAGAAGTGGGTTGGTGAGAGCTAGGGGTTGGGTGTGCATTAGAGATGGCGGAGATGCAAGTTGGTAGAGGTCTCGAGAAGGAAGGCATATTGGAGGAAGAGTGGACATGGGGAGAAGAAGAGGGTTCTCATGACTCTGACAAGTGTCTGAGAGGAGGCAATAGTTGGAGTGCTCTGGTCGGTCCACATGGACCAACTAGGAAAAGGGAGGGGGAAATCCCTTATTAATTCAAAAATAAATAGGAAATAAATTTATTAATTTTAAATCAAAACATAAAAATGTTTATTATTGTTTGTAGTATTGTATAGGTATTTTTATTTATTTTTACAATATTTTTTATTAGATGATAATATTTACATGTATATACACAGGTATAAATACATGAATTTTAGGTATAATTTTGTATTTTATTATTGTATTTACATAATTTATACATTTGAAGTATATTTAAATATTTATTTACATATTTTTATTTATTTAGGTTTATTTTACTTATATATTTTAATGCCTTATTTATTTTAATACATTTTATGCTTTTATTTTATTTTATGTTTTAATGTATTCAAATAATATTTACAAATATTAAAAATATAAGAAAGCTAAAAACATAAAGAACGACTATATTGAATATAATAATACATATATATAGTATAATAGGGACCCGAAACCTAACTTTCGCATCTTAACTATATTTTTATTGAAACCATCTTCATTAGATAGATAATTCAATTCTAAGAACAATAAAGGTGAGTTTGGTCAATTTTGAGACTGTATGGCGAAGATACAGGTATGGGAGGTTTTTTTGCGATTTTTTATTTTGTGTGTCACAAGAACACTGTGTATTATAAGTTTTGTATTTTTCTTTGTATTTTTATTTACAACTTTTATATTGAGTGTTTTATTATTTGTGGTGTTTAAAGAGGAAAAAATAGGGCCCAAAAAGATTATTTATTGAGGAATAAAATTAGGGTTTTAAGTGTTTTGTACAATTAATGTGCCTATCTCTCCCTACTTTATTTCGTATCGACCAAGTCAATAATGACCTAGTCTTGTTGTCTAGGATCATTTAGTGTCTTTGACACTTCATTTCTTTTTCTTTTCTTCCTTTATTCTTTTATTTTGGAATTAAATATATGTAATTGTACAATGTTTATGAGTTAATAAATGATTGTTATTTTGTACAAGTTAATGTTATATGCATGCATTTAGCTAGGGATTTAAGGTCGAAATGAAATAATAAATGCGATGAAATGATGATTCATCAATGATCTATCGAAGGATTATAACTTTATTAGAGGCCATCCCAAGGAGTTGTTGATCGGAGATGTGTCTAAGGGAGTTCAAATACGATCGCACTTAAACTCTATTTCTTTGTACACTTTTGTATCCCTTCTCAAGCTAAAATCCATTGATGTGGCGTGTAATAATAAATCTTGGCTCTAGGCAATGGAAGAGTAACTTACTGAAAATGAAAGAACTCAAGTATGGGAACTAGTTCTGCCTCCTCAAAACCACTCAATAGTGGATTTTCAGAAATAATTTGGATGAATGAGGACAAGTTGTTGGGAACAGGGCCAGACGCATTGCTCAAGGGTATTGTCAACGGGAAGGCGTCTATTTCAATGAAACAAACCCATGTTATGCTAGGATTGAATCAATCAAACCGCTTCTAGATTTTGCTTGTTTTAAGAAGATAAAGCTTTTTTAGATGGGTGTAGAGAGCACTCTTCTTAATGAAATACTTAAGGAAGAAGTCCATATCAAACAACCTCCAAGATTTAAAGATTCTATACATCCTGACTTTGTCTTTAGACTTAGAAAAGCTCTATATATATATATATATATATATATATATATATATACATACATAAGCAAGCTCTGAGAGCGTGGTATGATGGCTGAGAGACTACCATATCACACCAGGCTTTAAAGTAGGTAAAGTAGATTGCACTTCGTTTCTTAAATCTATTGTTTGTGATTTACTTCTTGTTCAAGTTTATATTTAACGATATTGAGTTTGGCTCTACTAATACACCTCTATCCAAAGAGTTCTATTATTTTATGTAGGATGCATTCGAGATGAGTTTAGTTGGAGAACTTAAGTTTTCTTAGATCTTTAAATATCTCAACTTGAGCACGAGACCTTCTTCTCACAGCAAAAGTTCACCAAGGAACTGCTAAAGAAGTTCGGTGTTGCTTCGTGTTCTGGGAAGCCTACTCCACTAGCTTCATCATCTTCTTGGGATCTAGATACACTAAGCATGTTGACACAAAAGAGTACTGAAGTATGATCAGATTCCTACTCTATCTAACATCAAGTAGATTTGACATTCTTTTCATCACTTGTCTAGCTGCACAGTTGTCATCTTCCACTAAAGAAAGCCACTTGAAAGATGTTAAAAGAAGCTTTCATTATTTGTATACTACTGAAAGATCTGGTTGTTTTATCCTAAGAAAAGTAGCATAGATCTCTTCACAAATAGCGATGCAGACTACGGTGGTAGTCGTATAGATAGAAAAAGTGATAACGGTATTTCTTAGTTTATGGGCAACACTTTAGCATCTTTATTTTCCAAAAAGAAGAATTGTGTTGCACTATAAATAACTCAAGCTAAGTACATAATGGTAGCTTTAGATTATTCTAAGTTATTATGGATGAGAAACACTTTTACTGACTTCAATTTATCATTCTCAAAAGGTCAATACTAGTTCTATCAATCTAGCCAAAAATCATGTTAATCACTCTAGGACCAAGTGTATAGATGTCCATCATCATTTCATTTTCTTTGTGAACACATCTTATAGGGAGAAGCTTACTTGAATTATGTCTCAACAGATAAGTAGTTGGTTGACATATTGATAAAACCCTTATCTATAGCTTGATTTGAGCAACTCGTAAGAGAATAAGGTTTTTGTACTTTAAAAGATATGATTTAGTCCAACCTTTTTGTTGAGAAAGCTCCATTGGTCGATCATCAGGATTTGTCCTGATCGATCACTCTATGATCGATCATACAGTGTTGGCCTGATTGATTAATCCATGAATGAATATTTTGTTTTGATACAATTTTCTCAAATCTCATGTCACCTTGATCCTCGCAACAGCTACAAGTGTTGATTGATGCATAGAACATGTCAAATTACTCTTATCTCTCTAAAATTCAAATTTGAAAATTAAAAATTACATTTCCCACTTTTGGACCCCTCCCTTCATTTTTGTTTAAGGAGACACCTCCCATATGGTTCTCTTCACACCAAAGATGAGTTATGCTTTCAAATTTTAAGTTTTCCAAGTTTTACAGCTCTGATTGATCAATTAGTCTGCAATCTTTCTTCCCTATGCTTTGAGAACTTGTAAATAATATATATCTCTTCCATCGTCATCATACAGTTCTTTGCGAATTTAGGGTGATCGGTGACTCGCACAGCTACCAGCTTCACTCTTGCATCCATAGTAGGTTTTTTTATTGATGAACACATAATTGCAACCATCCTTAATTATCCATACGAGGGTCCGAAAGTGAATTATTATCAAATGGGGGACATGTAAATTCCTCATGAGACCATTTGGGAGAATCTTCTCACTACTAGAGCTTTTGAAAAGGACCATCATATCTCTACCCCCTTCTTTCGTCTTCTCCCTCGTTTTCTTAAATTAATCTTTTCTTGGACTTTTAAGAACATGTGTACAGACTTTGAGTATGTCTCCAATGATATGCAAACTCTCATTTACATCTTCGTAAATGAATTAGAGTCATTTTTTTCTTTCTATTCTAGCTACCACCTACCAACTATCTACCCCTTGGTGTCTTGGTTTGCCACATTATGACTTATTTCTCAATCGATGTTGTGGATGGACCTGGGAAGGTTAGGTGTATTCAATCTCTTGGATAAGACTCCATGAAGTTTTCGTGAACTACCTGAAATAACAAAAATCAAGAAGGTCGTCTCAATCCACAAAGTGGATCAACAACCGTTGGGTTGACCAGTCAGGAAGATCGTTAAATTCAACAATTATCCCACAAATATATATATATATAGCAATGCAACAAATGTTGAGTTAAAATTTATTATAACTCTATAAATGATGTGTATAGGTGTAAGTATGTATAGAATGTCGAACACATGGAGAAAACTAGATAGATTGGGAAAATGAGTTCCAAAATTTGAGTTCCTCTTCTCGTCTAAGTGTTTTTGTGCGGGTTTTTATTTTATATTTTTATGGATTTTTTATTTTTATATTTTTCAATTATTTTTAATTTATAATTTTTATTTTTTATATTTTTTGATATTTAATTCTTTTTCTTTTTAAATATATAATATAGGAATATATAAAACTACATATACAATATAGAGTAACACAATTATAAATACAATAAAAAGAAATAAAATGCAGTAAATAAATTGTTCTGGGTTTTATATAATTTTCTACTATTTTTTGACTTTTTAAATATTTTTGCTAATTGTTAGGTGTTTTTAAAGTCAAAAATATCCCAAAACATGGACTAAATAAATAAGTCGAATTGATATGAAGATTAAAAATAATAAATAAAGACAAAAGTTCTTCAAATCAATTTTAATAAATATTATATAATACAAAGAAAATTTAAAAAATAGGAATGATTATTTTTGAATTTTTTGTGATTTTCTCTTTTTATAAAGGATTTTGGAGCTCTTAAATTTTTATAGTTTTTCTTTTTCTATTTTTAGTGGTTTTTAGTCGAGAGTAGAAAATACAATAATAAACTAATACTAATTTTTAAGGAATTTTTAAATATGATTTTATAATTTTTAGGAATTTTTAATTCAAATATAAGTAAAATGTGCTCTTTTTTATTTTTAGAAAATAGGTAAAATTGCTAAATTAAAATTCAAGAATACGACGTGAGTATACAAGCAAGCAAGCATCTAACCTTATTTTTTTGAGAATTTATGGACACATTTACAAGCAAAACAAATAATGAACTAGGAAGGTTATTTTTATTATTAAAAATAAAGATAGGGACTTCAGTGAAATTTACCCAAAACTTCACAGCTAAACTTTAAACTTTAAATACTAAAATGAAATATAAAGAGTTGCACGGGCTTCTGTGCAAAATGTCCACCTCACGTGGGACCGCACGTATGATGATGTGGCGCGAACCCAAAAGAAATATGAATAAAAAATGAGGGTTTCCACGAATTTTTACAAAAACTTTAAACTACTAAAAATAATCATAGGACAAAAATTAAATCAACCAAAATGGGGGAAAGGTTTGCAATTTACCCCCACTATGCGCTCGAGCAGACGGTTGATGCCATCTAACTTATCCATGTATCGACCCTAAGATGTAAGATACCTCTTCGGTGATGGATGATTGTGGTTTGATCCTCATATCGATCCAATGGTCTAAGCGAGCTGCGATCAAACAGCTTAGATTAGAACTGGGAGGTGCCTAAGATCCGGCAGTGGAGAGGGCACCTCGATGAACTGGGAAGATCATGAGCTGGAGTAGCTCCAATACAGCAATTCTCCTCACGCAGTGGGTCTCATGTGCTTCCAAAATTCTCAATAGATCCCCCGAAGGAATCTGCAGCCTTAGATGACTGCTAATAGGTCTAGGACGCCCTGGAGGTGGCCTGGAAGCTTGGAGAAAATGCATGACATGGAGACCTTGAGGTCAAGTCAATTTGAGCCCATATGGGCTCCTTTTAGCATGGGACCTGCATAGATGAAACATAAGATCGAGGGGAAAGTGCCTCGACCAGTCAGCAGGGGGAATGGTGGCATGGTGCGTCACAACGGCAAAGCTCCGATGAGGTTGTGAACATGGAGCTCGTGGGACTCGTCCAAGAAGTTCGAGGTGGTTAGGTGACGCAATTTGGTGGAGAAGCAGAGGGGGAACTAAATAGGATGACTGGTGGAATCTGTACGAGAGTAGTGACGATGAGACCAATGGCCGGAGATAGAGAGCTCAGGCGAGATCAATAACGGCACTCATAGAGGTGAGGAAAGGTTGTCCCACAATGATTGGAGGATGTCCACAGTGGTGGAGGTCTCCATGGGCAATACAACAAAGTTAGTAATGAAGGTCTTTCCCTGAATATAAATAACATCATTCTGTAGAATACCCTGCAACCTCTTTATTGATCTATTAGCAAACTGGCAAATCATCCCGATCTTCTTGAGAGGCCACCGTACCAATGAGAAGGGTACGATGTTAATGGAAGCACAGCCATCAAGGAGAGTGTTTGCACAATATTAGTCAGAGATGGTGCAGCTTACAGGAGTTGTAATAGGTCCTAGTGTATGGATGGTGAGAGATGGCGTGGGAAGTGGCCATGGTCAAAATGTGTCGTTCAGATATGCTCCTTCGCTTTATCTTCTTGGGTTTAGGAGCATATAATTGGGTCATGGCCTAACAAAGTGGGGCCTCAATAATCTCATGTATAGATACCATCACTTCTACTTCGGTTAATAGTTTTTAAGACTTTGGATCTCCTCCGTATAAGGGAGGAGATCAGAATCATCATCTAAACAAGGAAGACTAAGAGAAAAATGTACAGTGTCATCCTTGGGGTCAAAAGTGGGAACTTTGGTGAGTATGTGTGTGGTCAAAGAATCTGGCAGGTGTGTCCTCTCTTCACAAGCTGACTCAATTGTGTGTCTCCCAAAATCTTTCGTATTTTTTATTTTTTTCTCATTTTTTTGTATTTTGAGTGATTGCAAGATCTCATAGAAATCCTCGAATGAACCCATGTCATCAAATGGTGAAGCATCATTGTGGCTCTTATTTATACTAGTGAGGTCGTCAATCCTCTTCTTCATTTGCTCTATCAGTTGGGTCAAGTGCTCAGGAGTGGACTCCATGAGAGGTGACTCAACATGTCAGTCTCCTCGAGTGGAATGGTGGAAAATGTGAGGGTGATGGTGGTGGGTAAGAATCTGAGGTCTGACACTATGGATGAGGTGGGTATGTACAAAAAGAAAAATCAGGAGTAAAGTCCTCCTAATGGAGGTGGATCGGCTGGAGGGTACGAGGGATCCGCAAAGTGCGGATAAAAATCACTCCAGTCGACCATCTCCAAAATAAAAGAAATTGATCGAGAGAACAAGAAGGTCAAATCAAATATGTGAGCAAAAGATGCAAGCGTGCAGAGAGGATCTAGTATGCACAAAAACAATCACAAACAAATACATAAAACAAACCCCCCAATTCGCTTACTCAACACAATGAGGACCGTGAAAGTTCGGTATTTTTATCTTTTCAATTTTAGAGTTAGGTAAATTTCACGAAGTTGTAAAATCACGTAAGAAGGCCTGGGATTGGGGCACTACTCCTTAGTGTATACGTATCAAAATAAAATGCACATACAATGAGGGGGTTATTCTCCCCAAACAATGATTTTTCCTTTTTTGATTTTAGGGTCGAGTAATCTTAGCAGTCCTAATTTTATTGGTTATCACTTTTTTGTATTTTCAATAAAAAAATACACGACCTAAAGAGGAGTCTATTCTTTTTGGATCCTATGTGGTCAAAATCAGAGGGAGAGAGCGGAAAAGCAATGCAAGCGAAATCGATGATGAATGCTAAGTAGAAATGTTGACTTTGCCTCCACCTATCTTCATGTAAGGATATTAAGCAGAATTGAAACCTATCTATATGATATGCAAAGCCGATGAAATCGCCCTAGAGAGGAATATACTATTAACGTAAAGCACCAGATGCTAATTATCTAGATATGAACCTAAGTCCGATCTTGGGAACCTCTCGATGCCCACCACATTGGTTCCTGCAAGCGTTGTGTGAGGTTCCTCACGGCATGAGGTCTCAAGTACAAACAATCAACAATTACGATTTGACTAAGTCGAAAAGTGAATCTATAGGTGCATACAAATATATTAGGACTTTGGATGTTAATCTATCGAGAAAGCAAATCCTAGAACTAGGGCTCAATCACACAAAACATATAAAAATAAAGTTGAAAAACGAATAAAAAGAAAGCGATGAAAACGTGATAAAAACCGATGAGGCCCCCAAGCGAACAATCACTTGGCACTGGATCTCGTAAAGTGGTAGTGTCTTAAGAGTCCAAGTTGTTATAATAATGTCTCTCTCCTTGAATTGCACAATTAAATAAAATGAAATAAAAGACAAAAAGAACCATCTTCAAAATTTCTCCAAGTCCTCCTTTGTTCCTCTCTCCTCTCGGCTAGATCTGAAAAAGTCGACTCCGCTTCATGTGGGTGTGTAGGTGCTCCTAAGAGTACCTCCCTCGATCTGCAGTCCCTTGCAACAAATTCTAACAAGGAAGATGATTAGACAATTCATAAATAAAATCAAATAAAATAGAAAATAAACAAAAGGGAAAAGTAGACAAGAAGGCACAAATAAACAAATCCAATCTATGCATAGTTGTTCCTCGACAATGACGCTATTTGAAATAATGAAAATCCATAGGGTCATGTCAATCCACAAGGCAGATCAACATCGTTGAGTTGACCACTCATGAAGATCGTTAAATCAGCAATTAACCCACAAATATATATAGCAATGCAAAAAAATGTGGAGTTAAAATTTATTGTGACTCTATAAAAGATGTGCATATGTGTATGTATGCATAGAAAGTCGAACACATGAAGCAAACCAGATAGATTGGGAAAATGAGTTCCAAAATTTTTGTTCTTCTTCATGTCTAAGAGTTTTTATGTGGGGCTTCGATTTTAAATTTTTATGGATTTTTTAATTTTTAGTTTTTAAATTTGTTTTTAATTTTTAAATTTTTATTTATTATAATTCCTAATTTTTAATTATTTTTCTTTTTAAACGTATAATATAGGAATATATAAAACTACATATACAATATAGTGTAATACAATTATAAATGCAACTAAAAAGAAATAAAATATATTAAATAAATTGTTTTGGTAGTTTATATAATTTTATAGTATTTTGTAATTTTTTAAATATTTTTCTAATTTTAGGTGTTTTTAAAGTCAAAAATATCCCAAAACATGGATTAAATATATAGATTGAATTGATTTGAATATTAAAAATAGAAAATAAAGTCAAAATTTCTCCAAATCAAGTTTAATAAATAATACACAATACAAAGAGAATTATAAAATAGAAATGACTCTTTTTTATTTTTTTAGTGATTTTTTATCTCTTTATCAATGATTTTGGAGCTTTTTAATTTTTATGGCTTTTATTTTTCTATTTTTAGTGGTTTTTGATCTGAAGGTATAAAGTACGATAATAAATTAAAACTAATTTTATGGAATTTCTAAATACGACTTTATAGTTTTTTGAAAATTTTTATTCAGACAGGGGAAAAATGTGCTCTTTTTATTTTTTAAAAATAAGTAAAATGGCTAAAATTAAAATTAAAAAATATATTAAAATCTACAAGCAAGCACACATTTAATCTTATTTTTTGAGAATTTTGTAGCGTGTTTGATATTTTTGATGATTGAAATACAAGAATAAAAATTAATGAACTAGGAATGGTATTTTAGTAATTAAAAATAAAGACAGGAACTTCAGTGCAATTTACCCAAAACCTTACAACTAAACATTAAAAATACTAAAATGAAATACAAAAAGTTGTGAGGGCTTCTGCGCAAAATGTTCACCTCGCGTGGGGAGGTGACGTAGAACGGACCCAAAAGAAATATGAATAAAAAGTGAGGGAATCTGTGCAATTTTTACAAAAACTTTCAGTTACTAAAAATAATTACATGGCCAAAACTAAAGCATCCAAGAATAGTTTGAAGGTTTGCAATTTACCTCCATTACGCCCTCGTACGGATGGTTGAGATCATCTAACTTATCCACATCTCGACTTTAGGATGCGTGATACCGCTTCAGTAATGGACAGTTGTGGTTCGATCTTCATATGCATCCAATGGTCCAGGAAAGCTACGATCGAACATCTCAGATTAGAATTGGGAGATGCTTAAGATCTGACGGTGGAGAGAGCACCTCGATGGACTAGGAAGAACACGAGTCAGAGTTGCTTCAATCTGGTGATTCTCCTCATGCAGTGGGTCTCTTGTGCTGTGACATGATCAATAGATGCCTCGAAGGAGTTTGCGGCTTAAGATGGTTGCTGATAGGTTTAGGACCTACCGGATGTGGCCCGGAAGCTTGAAGAAGATGCACTACCCAGATATCTTGAGGTCAAGTCGATTTGAGGCTAAATGGGCTCCTTTGAACGTGGGACTTGCATAGATGAAACATAAGGTCGAGGGCAAAGTGCCTCGACCAGTCAACAGTGGGAATGGTGGCGCAGCTTGTTGCAGCAATAGAGCTCCGGTGAGGCGGTGGAGATGGAGCTAATAGGACTTGATCCAGGTGGGTCAAACCGTCGAAGTGGTTAGGTGGCGTGATTAAATGGAGAAGAGGAGGGGGAACGAAATCGAATGATCGGTGAAGTCAGTATATGAGCGGAGATGGCAAGAAAAACTATTGTAGCTAGGCTAGTATAGTAAATAAAACACAAACCAAAATGCTTAAAACAAAAACTAACATATAAATCTAGAAAATGAATAAAATTACCTCAAACTGACTGAAGCCAACGAGATATAACCTTGACGACCAAGATGGTCGGAGATGGTTGGGAGCTCCTTCTCTACACTCCTCCTCCTATGGACCTCACTAGAGGCAAGTTATCACCTTGCTCGTTGTGTTTGAGTAGATCTAAGGGGCTAAGAGTGGGGGAAGTCGAACCAAAGATCAAAAATAGTGAGGCATATTCTTATGTGCAGATGGTGACAGGTGAAGTTGGAGGGCAGATTGCGATTGTAGAATATGGCGCAAGAGGAGTGCTCGGCGTAAATCATGGAAGAATAGTTCTCAACTCTTATGAAGGATTTACATACCCTCTAGCGGTGTTTCAATGTGTAGAAACGAGAAGAAGGCAAGTTACTTACTCCTAACAAGGCTAGGCTAGAGTCCGAAGAGATGACTCAAGTCAATGGTCGGGGCTCTTCTATTAGTCTAGCTAGACCACTAAAAGACAAAATAGGTTGGAAAATATATAATAAATTAAAATAATAATTGGATTAATTAATAGAAGTTATAAAATGATTTCTTTTATTATTTTATGTCGTATTTTACTATGATTTTTATTTATTTTATAGGTTTATTTATTATAAGTTACTTTTTAGGGTTTCATTTATAGGGTATATTTACCTATGTTTTGTATCTATAAATTTTATTTTTTATTTTTTATTTTATTATTTTCTTTTCTCAATTTATATAATTATAACTTATTTTTATACACATAAATTTATTTTTGTTGTAATTTTTTATATAATATATATACTTAAATAAATATAGGTATATAATATATAGGTATAAATATATGTATTTCATCTATGTATTTTTTGTACTATTTTATTTTAGTATTTTATTTATGGTTTTATTCTATTCTAAATATGTATATGTGTTGTAAATAGTATTTGCAAAATTATAAAAATTATAAAGAATAAATAAAATGGATATTTTATTCAAGTAAACTGTACAATAGGGGTCTAAAACCTAACTTTTGCATCTTAACTCCAAATCAAATGAAAATCACCTTCATTAGATAGGTTATTAAAAGTTACATACAATTAAAGTGATTTTGGTACATTTTGAGTTCACATGGAGAAGATATGGGTATGAGAAGTTTGGATTTTGGATTCTTATTTAGATTATAAAATGTACATTGTATATTATTTTCTATGAAATCATTTTTGTAATTTTATTTATATTTTTATCTACAAATTTCATGTATAAAATTTCTTTATTTGAGGTATAAATAATAGAAAATAAAATAGGTACCAAATAGGACTTATTGATGAATGAAAGAATGGGATTTTATTGTCTTTTTGGCCTTTATCACCCCCTACTTTATTCCTTGTTGACCCAATCATCAAGATGCCTAGGTCTTGGGGTTTAGGGTCATAAAATACCTTTGGCATTTTTTTCTTTTTATTTATTTTCTTTATTCTATAATTTTGGCATTATTTATATACAATAAATGAAATAAATAATGAATATTAATTTATACAAAATAATTCTATTTATATGCATTTATCTAGGGTTTATAAGGCCAAAATGATAGAATAAAGGTGATGAAATGGAGATTCATCACCACCACTGACAATCCTCCTCAACTCCCTACTTCCCAATCAAATTTCTTCCTCCCTAAACCAATACCCCACTTTCATGGGTATGTACCCCATCCTTACCACCCTAGGTCGGCTTCCTTCGACTACTCTTGGGAAAACCAAAACCAATATCTTGAACCAGGTCTGGTTCTTGCCCCTTAAGATGTAGTTGACGGGATCTCCCTCCTCCTAAATCACCAACTTGAGAGTGTGGAGCATATGATGTTGCATACCATTCTCATTATGTCAATGATTTCATGACCTATTGGAATGAGTAGACCGAGCTCCTTTATCATCTCAATGATATAATGGAGAAACTTGAAGTTTCCAAGAATCCCTCCTCCTATCATAGATCCTCTAGGGCAGCTCTTACTCCACCTCTTCCACGTGTAAGGTCACATGAACTTTCTCCTCCTCCCTCCCCTCGCACCAGGCCCTCTACTCCTACTTCATCATCTCATCGTGGAAATAGAATCCACATCGAGAACATTTATGATGATGAAGAAGTAGATGATAATGAGTTCGATTCAGATTATGAAGATATGGTTGATTTTCAGTATGACTCAAATGCATAGTTGTCTATCTTTTCTCTCATATATATGAGTTACTGTACTATGTAATGGTTTACTATTTTCAGTATATTATTCTAATGCTACTTTCTTATGAATAAAGTTTGAAGTTTCTTTCAAGTTTTAACCCTTGGGCTTGTTTGTGATCTTTTTAAATTATGACGAAAAGAGGGAGAATAAAAAAAGATAATATAAGAGATTAAAAGAAAAACTTTGAAGGAAAAAAGTCTAGTTTTTGGAATCTTAGTTTTAGGTAGAGAATTAATTAAAAGATTGTTAAAGTTTAATTGTTTCAAAGTTTAATTGCAAAAAGATTTCAAGTGTAAATTATATTGTTTTATCATCTCTAAAAAGGGGGAGATTGTTAGAATCTTGATTACTCTTGTTTTAGAGTTGACACATTTAGAATCATGGTTACTCTTGTTTTAAAGCTAACACATACATTAGATCTACTTGCACTTGTGTATTGATTTTGCAGGTCTTTGGACAAGGCTCAAGACCTCAGCAAAAGCTCTTCAGAAGTTTATTTCATATTATATGTTGTTGTTAAGTGCTTTGTCCATGCACTTATTATGTAATGATTGAATATACTATAAATAATATTCAATTGTTGTATCTTTAATAATCTATACAAGAGTCAGCGTCACTACTTGTCAAGTCAAGCTTATACAACAAAGTCTACTTCACGTCAGACCATCAATTGATCACTCATTGCAATTCTTGTTGATCGATCATTGATCGATCGATCATCTATATCTTACTAAAGAACACTTTGAATCGATCGATCATTGCTTTTTGTATGATTTGTAAGTGATATGGTCACTTATCACTTACTTCCTAATAGATCATTATTTAAATATTATATATCTTTGAGTGTTTCATTTTAATGATCGGTAAGTCCCTTTTTATGATCGATCATTTATTTGAATTTTGAATTTTGTAGCCGACCATATGATCGATCACTGGTCATTGACTAACCAATCATATGAACATTGATCGATCAATGCTTTTTGTTGATCTATCATTCCAGATTTGAAAGTTACTATTTTTGACTCAAGACATTTGAATGGTAAAATCAATAAAAAAGAGGCCTATACCTCCTCCTTTAAACACACAACTCATTATAATATTCCTCTCTCTCTCTCTCTCTCTCATTCTTGAGTGTTCATATTTTCAAGAGAGAAGATTTCTTAGTTGAATGCTAATCCCCATCTCTAGCAAGCTCTTCAAGCTTTTTGTGTTCAGTAAGAGATCCTCTTATAGATACTTAGAAAAATTCAGTGGTATTTTTTTATTATATAGCTTTCATTGCTTTAGAGATAAAATCTTATTGAACCAAGTATTTGAATATCATGTTGATGTAATCGCTCTACTGATCGGATTATTGAGACCTAATAATTTTATCTAATATAGTCATCCCAACTCAGATAATTATTTTATCTTGTTCAACTAATGTTGTTGTGCATATATGATGAACCTCGATTTCATCGTATTAATTTCCTTATATTAACCCCCTAGCTTAAATTGGTGTCAATAAAAGCCGCAGTAATCGTTGTATATGTCTGAGTCTTGAAATAAATTTAAAATACAAAAAATAATAAAAGAAAAATTGTAGTGTTTTTATACCTTTAAAAATGCTCACAAAATTATTTCTCTCTATGTTTGATCTCTTTTACATTTTTTATCAGCATGAAACTTGTAGATCTCATCGAGAACTACAATTTTCATGTTTTGAGTTTTTCCAAATTCGGCCTCTTCCTTCTTTTTTGTGATTTATGTCTGAATAACCCGGTTGGGCCACGAGGCTCTTTCTAGCTGAGCCATGTGGCCCGCTTCTCGTTGTATCACGCTCCCTCCTTTCTACTTCGCCCGATCACCGTAGGGTGCCTTCATCGTGGCCTTTGGTACCCACTTCGCTCTCTGCCCTTCGATCCTCTTCCAAACTGCATCCGATGCGTCCACATCCACTCAAGCCTAGACTGATGGATCTTTATATTCAACGTCACCACGTACCTCGCCCACGGCCCTTGGATGCACCCTGATCGATTAGATCAGGGCCACTCCTTAACGCCTTCACCCGAACCGTTGAATTGCAAGATCCAACGGTCGAGCCTCTGGCTTCCTTCTTTGGCTGCTCACTCTCTTCCATGTTCGCCACATCATGCACGCCACCCCCTTTCCATTTACCCCATCTCCTCATCATCTCCCTCACCTCTCTGAACGTGCTCTACCCAAACCCACTCGACCATGACCCTCGCAGACTTCATAACTCCCCACGTACTCATCTCACCCGCTCCATAGCATACCCGCAAACCATGCTGACTACCACCTGCACGTCAACCTCACCCCTTAAAATACACCTTCTCCTCTATCAACCCACCTTGTCCACATGTATGCAAGCCTTGGCCCAGCATCTCTCCACCTCCCATGAAAGGGGAGGTCGGATCGACGACGCCAAGACTACCAAGGCCCCGGTGATGGCATATGGCCATGGTAGGCCATGCTCCAGCCTCCAACACTGGCGAGCTGCTTCACTTGGCAGCTGGAGCCCAGCGAAGACCCGAGATCCTCCTTGGAGCTCAAGCCCAGGTTGCCGCATCCACCAAATCTCCCCGTAAGTCACTAACGAACCTGAAATTTACCCTTTTAATTTGTGGAATTAATGTTCGAAAGCTGTTTGAATTTCTTTGTAGGTGGGCAATTCAGGGTTGATCAAAAATCAATTTTCTAATTAATATCAACTAAAGCAAGCGATTATATTTTTTTACTTAGGTGAGTTTAAAGTCGAACTCAAGGAGACAGTTGTCTCCTTAGGTTGGCTTAAAGTCAATCTCAAAGTTAGGTTTTTAAAGAGGAATTTTTTGGTATTTTTAAATGTAATAGATGAGGTAAATGCACTTTTCGACAAAGTTTAAGGGCTTAATTGCAAATTTCAATTAAATGAAGCCCAAAATTCCTCGATCTTGGCCAGAGTGTTAAATATGATGAAATTAGGCTACTATAATGGGAATTTTCGGATGCAGGATGAATTTTCTGTGAATGAAATAATGCAGCCAGCTAGCCTTTAACTAATTAATTATAATAAATATTAAATATAATTATATTCAGGAAATAAAATTATCTAAGATATGTCACTAGATAATTATCTCAGAAAAAATCCTGAACCCTAAAAATGTTGGATTTAATACATATTAAAAATTAATTAATGAAATGCGTAAAATAATTTTTCTAGAGAAAAATATGCATGCAACTATAATTCTTTTTGGGCACAATTTAAAACACAATTAATCCTCTAATCCAAAATTTTTAGAAATTTTTAAAGCTATGGTCAAGTACTTATGAATTTTTAAGCACGGATTGGGTAAAATATATAATTTATTATAAAAGCCATTATTAATAATTAACCACAAAGTATAAAATTATGATAAGCATGCCACAATGTAGAGAATTAATTAAAGAATAAAATGCAATTTTTGAAATAAATAAAATGATACTGAATGAGAGTTCAACGTAAATCATGAACATAAGGTTCTAACTACAATAATACAATAATAGAATAAAGAAATAGTTACAGAGAATAGACTCAGATGTAATTACCTAGAGTTTGGGGGGTATGAATGCAATTTTCCCAAGTGCTTACATCACCTTACGCGGTGGATGGCACTGTTGTGATTTGGCAAAAATCTTGGGGCTTCATTTGCAAAGTGTCCTCCCACCCACATGCGTGACACGTGTGCAAGGGTCGTCGGGTGATATGGCAGAATGTTGAGGGCTTTTCACAAGATTCACCACCCCTCACGTGTGAAGCACGTGAGGGGGATTAGATCTTCGGTAAAGGAGATACAGAGAGAGAACCTTGTCCCAGGTAGAGCTCCGTCCGCAGAGGGCACGGCTGATGGCACGAGAGACTCATAGCTGCACGAGGAGCAGCGGAAGGTCGCGCTTCTTTGGAGATGCGTTGTTGATAGGGCATCCGTGATGCAGTAGCCGACCGGTGAGCTGGCGATCTATTGAGATGTGCGAAGTGGTGGGGCATGACTCGAGGTTCCTGGAGGAGGCACGTCCTGGTGGTGGAGAAGTGATGTCGGTGAAGCACTAGCACGGTCATTGGTGGTGAAGCAGAACATGGAGCGTGTCAATGCAGATGGCGGGCGTGGAGCTGCTCTCTCGAACTGAAGGGAAGGAGCCATTTTTGGACCATGTGTGGTTGGGGATACGGTGATGTGAGGTATATGATGAAGCTCGTGGCGAGGCGGTAACCTGTTGATGGAGGTGCGTTGGTGGATTGGTCGCCCGCTGGCGGAGGCTGAAGGCGAGATGAGGGATGTGATATACGGAACAAGGGGTTTAAGTTGAAACAGGGGAACAAAGTGGATGAGGGAATAAGGGAATGTTGCGCCTGGGATGGACGGCTAGAGGTACCGCTCGCTATTGTCGCCCCGAGTCATGTGACGTATGCAACGAGGCTCAGATGATCTCGCTGGAGGGAGGATTTTGTGGCGGCGGAGTGAGGGTTGTCACCACCTCCTCCTCATGCTACCCCTAGATATAGCGGATACTCTAGATGGTTGATGACGATGGGATTTTATAGGAAGGATATAGAGGCGATAAGGGTGAGGAGATCGGACGCGGCGTTAGCGAGTAGCGTGAGTGGCCATTAGGAGGACGGCGAGATAAGGGGAAAGAGGTCGCGAAGGGTTGGCGATGAAGTCGGGTGGTGGTTTGATGGTTGGGAGAGAGGAGGGATAGATCCTCACGTGCAAGGCACGTGAGGTCTCTTATTATTTTTTATCATTTTTATTTTTTTTAAAAAAATGAGATAAAAAGGGTTAAGACGAGTAACATGTGGTAGCTCCAGGAGCGGCCACGTGTCAACTCCAAAAAATCGAAAATAAAAAGACAAGATAAATCAAATAGAAATACTAAATAACCTTGGATCGAAAAGTTCTCAACATGAAAATTGCTCATCTTGATAGGATCAACAACTTTTATGAAGGGACTATGAGCAAATGAGGTCATTTGTGCAAAATAATATTTTTGGGGTACACTTACATAGAATACTGATTTTTAGGGGTTTTGTATTTTTTTATGATTTTTAATGAAGGGAAAAATCGAAAAAAAACAACGATAAAATAAAAGATAAATATTTACACAATAATTTATTTTTTTTTGGGTTTTTAGCAAATAAGAAAATAGTGAAATAAAATAAAGAAGAAAAAGTGAGACATTTGTAAAGAATCGCAAAGGACACTCAAACTTGGTCCGTTTCTTTGATTTCAATCTTAATTTGAATTTGGATTTTTGTGGATTTTATTAAAAATTTCATCAAAGAATATAGATGAAAAAGAAATAAGAGAAAAGGAGTTAATTATGTACATGAAATATTAAGTCAAAATCATGGAAAACTCAAAACGCGTAAAAGAGGCCGAAAACCCAACTTTCACATATGAGCTCCGATTTTTATGAAATTGATCTTATTTTGAAGGTCTTTGAATATGTATTATTTAAAAGTGAGTAGACCTAAATCGTACACTGTATGAGGAAGATATGAACGTTTTAGTATGTCTAGTCTGAAATTGGGATTTTAAAATCTCATGGGCCAATTATTTGAGTTAGTAATTTTTTTGTATTTTTTCTTTAATTATGTTAGTAATATGTACACAATGAAGGTGGCTTGAGGTTAATTAGAGTTAGTGTGAATTTGTTAAAAATGCATGAAATTAAGTGAGAATGAGATGATTATGAATGCAATTATGAGTGTTAAAATGCAAATATTAATTTTACATGCATGAATGATAAAAATGCAGAATAAATGATGCAATGCAGTTAATTACTCAGGAAGGAAGCTCCATTTTCATCTTTTAGTATGTTGAATCACATATTCATCAACCCCCTATGCTTAAACCTTGTTCGTCCATGAGCAACTAAAATGAAATACAAAAGTGAAATAATTTTGCATTCCATACCAAAGTCATGAACAAAAGGGAAAATGGAGATAGACCTGAACTTTGGATTAATAGTGTGGCAGAACTTCTATGAGACTTAGGAATTTAAAATCAACAGCCCACAAGTTCTACATATCATTGTAACATATTTAGGTCAGAAGTCATCTTATATCAATCCTTCTCCCAAAGAATATCCCATGAACATTGAACAGTTGTCTCATGTGTGTCAAAGGTTTTAGCTCTCCCCATCAAGAATGTCAGACTACCATGCAATGCCCCTTCCCACTAACTCGTCCTCAGGGAGTCATGTATTTCCTTCTAAGGCCTATCGCATTGTGTTCACAATCGAAAGGGAGAGAAATGAGAAGAAGGGGAAAAGAAATGGAGGGTGACCAGTGTGGTCACCTCTCCTTGTAAAGCCCATCAGTTTAGCCAAGTGTTCAATAAGATCTGTAGGTTTTCTTGAAGATTGGACCTTTTTTTTCAGATATTTATTTGGTAATTTGGCTTATTTTTGTATGGATTTTTGGTAACTCTGCATGGATCTTTTTGTGCCTCTACGGATATGGAATCTTTTTTCGTACATGTTTTGGGATCTTAGAAAAAAGTGTGCCAAGTCATCCATCCTTTTTCTGAAGCTTTATTTCAACCCATGCTCTATTCTTTAGATGTCCACACTACCAGAAAAGAGACTCTCATAGTCTTCCAACACCCCGTCTGAGTTGAGCTAAGTGCATAGTGTGAGAGAACAGATTCATTCCTTACTCAAAAGCTATATCCAGAATTAAGAGACCATGTTAGACACTAAGAGTCAAAGGTTGCACATTGTCATGCGAAACTCAAAGATTGCAGTAAAAAGGCCTGAAGATTCGAAAATCCTCTTTCTTAGTGAAGTTCTTCTAGAAATTAGGTAGATTAAGGACAAGTCAAGATTACTCTCCACTTCTACTCACGACTCAGTTCAGAACCCAATATCTTTACACTATGCATATACTAGATATGCAAAATGCAGATGCATATGAGGTGCAAAATGATTTTCTTTTTTTATTTTTGTGTGTTTTGTTTTCTTTTTTTTTTTGAACTTTAACCCATTCCATAATTAATATATATGAAAATACGTGAAAGTGCGAGCTATGGGTAAAGTATGTATGTAATACATACAAGCCCCCGTATACTAAGCGTGTGTTATGTCCTCAGAGCACAAGAAGCAACAAGAAGACATAGCCCATGCTAACCGTAGAGAGAAAAATAAAAATAGAAAAACAAGTCAACCGCCCACCTATACTTAGGCTCTGGATAGACTAAGTATAGAAGAAGATCAAAAAGTGGAGCAGTCGAGGACAAGAGGAGAAATGGATGAATATATACAAGGCACGCATCGGTCCCCCCTATACTTAGGCTTTGGTCAGACTAAGTATAGGGCAAGAGTGAGTGTAAGAACCAATGAGATCTGGAGAATATACAGATTAAATGAGAAGTAGATTGATGAATAAATATAGATGGCATCGGTTCCCCCCTATACTTAAGCCTTGGCCTAAGTCTAAGAAAAACATATACAAGGAAATCGATGGGGGCGAGGGAAGGGTTGTTGGTGATCAAGGTGGTTTATGATCGATGGGGGCGAGGGAAGGGTTGTTGGTAAATGTAGTGGAAGGGAATATTAATTGGGAGAAGATGAATCAGATGATTCCTAATCACCATCGGAGTTGTCATCAGAATAATAATCAAAGATCATGTCACTCCAACTATTCTTATTTTTGAGCTTTTTTCTCAGAGCACGTTCACTTTTCGAATCTACCTTTTCTCCCTCTAAATATTCAGATGAACAAGTGTCAGTCTGGTCATAACGTATTGTTCCAGTATATTGAATGGGACTAGGGGAGTCGGCCTTAGATGAAAAATAGAGAGGGACAGGGAAGTTCGACGTGGGTTGACATAAGACTTCTTGTTCTGATTAGGTTGTAGATTCTCTAAACTGAGCTCTCTCATACTGTCCTTATCCTCTGAACTTGCTAAGTAATCCTCAGGAGATGATTTATCTAAAATTTTGGAAGTGACATTTTTAGATGGTTTAGGAGGTATTCTTTGTGAGGTGCTTACCATGAGTTCCCTATCAAATTAGTCTCCATATAAATAGCAATATTCTTATAGGGTCAACATATGTCCAGTGTATTTAGTCTCTATTAGATTTGCGTGTATGAACTCAGGGAAATCCGACATAGCCTTGTCCATATGTGGTGAATTGAGTGTGTCTCGTTTGATATCATTCACCTTTGTATGCTCGTCCGTCGTTTCATAAGATGTCTCTCCTTCATTTGAGTTTGTGATAAGTGGAGAGCTCTGAACATATGAAGATTCTTCTATGTCACGACTGGTGGTTGTTGGTATGGTTGTCTCAATGTTTGGTGTGTCCTCGAGAATTTGATAAATTTGGTTTGTGTTCTAAAAAATAATGTCTTAAGTCTCACAGTTAAAGTCACTATAGCAGAAGCTAGAAACGACTTTCCCAAAATAATGGGAGACTCATATATATCTCCTTGTTGTTCAATGTCCAGGACAATGAAGTCCACTCTATGTGCGACACCTTGGAAATTAATGGTGGCAAAATGATTCATCTCAGTTTTTTTGTGGATCGGTCAGGAAACTGAATGATCAATCAGGTCTTTCTGAGCAGTTCGAGTTCGAAACTATCAAACACAGACTTTGGTAGGATATTCAAGGTAGAATCGTCATCAATCCGAACATTATTAAATTCTGTATTCTCAATTTCACAGGTCTCCTTGGTTAAATGTTTAACTTTCCGGACCATGTTTGTTTGGGTTAGCACCATTGAACTGGCCATAGTCTGTTCGAAATCTTTTCTTTCCCGTCGTCTTAGGTGATAGTCAACTCTTCACAAATATCTGAAGATCAAGAACATACTCTATGGCCTTGATTATCGAAGCTCTAATATCAAACTTTTGCAAAATCCTTCCATATTGATGTTGCCCATTTTTTTAATTTTCTATTTTTTTTATTTTTTTGGAATTTTCACTAAAGTCACTATGAGGGTCAGTGGTTTGTGGTGATTGTGTGTAGGTATCGGGCACAAGGTGATTTTTGGGTTCGCTCTGTGATTTTCTTGACTCCTCTTGGTTGATTATCATATCTTTGACTATTTGGATGACATTATCAAATTTTTTAGTCAAAGCCTCAGTCCTCTTATTTATACGAGCTATGTCATCCATTATCATCTCATGACTTGGATTTAAGTGACTATACTTGATATGCCGCAACATTGGCATTTTCTCTTGAACCGAGATATAGTCAGTTTCTATGACTAGGCTTTGGTCATGAGTTCAATTTCCTTGACTATGGGTGTCATCTTTGTGGTCAAAGGAAAAGGGATCGGACTCTCCTGAGTAGAGGATAGTTCAAACAGTGAATTTTGTGTTCCTCGATCAAAGTTGGTTACGTCTATATTCATCCTCAAATCCGCTTGCTCCATTGTATCTTCATAGAAAATTTTCAGTTCTGTGAGCGGCTTGTATCTCAGATTTTCAACCAAGGATGGGTGAAGAGAATGGTGGCTGGAGATAAACTACCTCAAAGAGAGGGCTCCTCTAAAAAGAAGGAGTTTATGAAGATTGGGAATTTGTCATGTGAGTATGACCCATGGAGTCTGGGTATGAATGCCATTATTCCGTCATCATCGAATGGAATGGAAATATTGATTTGCGAAATCATGATCCGTGTGTGCAAGTGCACTGCCACACAATTCGATACACAAATGCAAACCCCGATTTCACCAACTCAACTCAGTGAAGGCCGTGAAGGTTCGGCCATATTATCTTATCTGTTTTAGTTGGTGATAAATACAAAATTGGAAAGAGTTAATGAACTCTTAGGTGCCCGAACTTTCCTAAAGACTAGCCTGGTTCTTACGACTGGTTGGACCTACTTTCAGCCAGTATAGGAGTAAGTACGGACCGTATAAATATAGCTACTTGTTACTTGAGGACGGAACCTTACGCAGTGTCCTCTAAACCTCCCACTCTACTAAGGAAATCCGGACCATTTACTGTCTACCCGTAGATCCTCACTAAAAAGTAGCTAATCATCTGAAAAGAAAGAACTAGTAGTCTTGTAAGAAAATTCTAGCTTGGCACTATCCTAGTTTCATCTCTCTCTTACTTGCAATAAAATCAAACAATGACGGGGTTGCTCTCCCGAAAATAATGATTTTCAAATTTATTCGATTTTAATTAATCAATAATATTAGCAGTCCCCTTATTTTAATTTGATTATCACTTGAATTTGAGTGAGGAACAATGCACTTCTACACGGGGATTCCAATTTCCTTTATTCCTATAAGAATGAAAACTGAGGGATAATCGAAAAAGCTGTACAGCAGGAAACACGATGATGAACATTGAGTTAGAAATACTTACAGTGCTTCCTCGCAATATTCGTGCAATATGCTAGACATATTTGAAATTTTTACACTATATGAATTGCAAGCGATAATACCGTACCTAATAGATAGTTCTACACAGCGGGAAGAAGTGAGTTGAATTTGACTAAGTGAAAACGATCTATGGTGCGTATAATTATAATGTAAGTGTGGACCTAAATTACGATGGGCACAAACAAATTTGAATTTATACTACCATGTGCCAATCCTAATTTCGCCACTCAAGTCGAACCCCACCCTCACCAGAGGGTGAAACAGGCTGACACACCATAAAAAAAAGTTCAGTATCTTTTTTTACATATGCGAGAACCTGATCGGGAATCGTTGGAAATTAGTGGTCAATTAAAAAATCTCTCTCTTCAAAAATTAAATTTTCGAGCAGTTAGATGCTTCGAGTTGCTTCGACTTCCAAGAGAGTCACTCCAAGTTCACCGGTACCTCGTACGAAAAATAGAAGATCAAATATTAGAGAGAGATTCACAAAAAAATAAAAGAAATAAAAATACTAAAAAAAGACAAGAAAAATGGAGAAATAATTACATGAAGATAGGGGGTCATACTAACCACGGAAGGAAAACCTAAAAACTTAATTTTCTTAAAAACAACCTAAGTCATGCCTCCCTAGCAACGACACCATTTTATGAAACTGAAATTTACCCTTTAAATTTACCGAATTAATGTTCAAAAGTTGTCTAAATTTTGTTATAGGCGGGCAATTCAGGGTTGATCAAAAATCACTTTTCACTAATATCAATTAAAGCAAGCGGTTATATTTTCTACTTGGGGAAGTCCAAGGTCAAACTCAAGGAGACAGTTGTCTCCTTAGGTTGGCTTAAAGTCAATCTCGAAGTTAGGTTTTCGAAGAGGATTTTTTTGGTATTTTTGAATACAATAGATGAGGCAAATGCAATTTTGGACAAAGTTTAAGGGCTTAATTGCAAATTTCGATTAAATGAAGTCCAAAAATCCTCAATCTTGGTCAGAGTGTTAAATATTATGAAATTAGTCTACTATAATTTTTTGGAATTTTTGGATGTAGGATGAATTTTCTGTGAATGAAATAATGCAGCTAACAAGACTTTCAATAATTAATTATAATAAATATTAAATCTAATTATATTCATGAAATAAAATTATCAAAGATATTTCACTAAATGATCCATCTCAGAAAAAATCCTAAACTCTAAAAATGTTTGATTTAATACATATTAAAAATTAATTAATGAAATGCGCAAAATGATTTTTCTAGAGAAAAATATGCATGCAAATGTAATTCTTTTGGGCACAATGTAAAATACAATTAATCCTCTAATTCGGAATTTTCGGAAAATTTTTAAAGCTATGGTTAATTACTTGTGAATTTTCAAGCATAGATAGGGTAAAATATGCAATTTATCACAAAATCTGTTATTAATAATTAACCATAAAGTATAAAATTATGATAAGCATGCCACAATGTAGAGAACTAATTAAAGAACAAAATGCAATTTTTGAAATAATAAAATGATATTGAATTAGAGTTCAAATTAAATCGTGAACAGAGGGTTCTAACTGCAATAATACAATAATAGAATAAAGAAATAGTTACAGAGAATGAACTCAGATGTAATTACCTAGAGTTTGGGGGTATGAATGCAATTTTCCCAAGTGGTTACGTATGTAGCACGTGACCTTGGGCGGTGGTTGGCATTGTTGTGATTTAATAAGAAACCATGGGCTTCTTTTGCAAAGTGTCCTCCCACCCACATACGTGACACGTGTACAGGGGCCTTCTAGTGATACGGTAGAATGTTGAGGGCTTCTCAAAAGATCCACCACTCCTCACGTGTGAAGCACATGAGGGGGATTCGATATTTGGTAAAGGAGATGCAAATAGAGACCCTTGTTCCAGGCGGAGCTCCGTCTGCAAAGGGCACGACCGATGGCACGAGCGGCTCACAACTGCGTGAGGAGCAGCGGTAGGTTGTGCTTCTGTGGAGATGAACTATCGACAGGGCACCCGTGATAGAGAGGACGACCGGAGGGCTGGTGATCTGTTGAGATATGCGAAGTGGTGTGGCACGGTTCGAGGTTCCTAGAAGAGGCATGTCCTTGCGGTGGTGAAGTGATGCCGGTGAAGCATTGGCACCGTCGCAGGTGGTGAAGCAAAATCTGGAGTGTGTCAATGCAGATGGTGGGCGTGGAGCTGCTCTGTCAAACTGAAGGGAAGGAGTCGTTGTTGGACCATGTGTGGCTGGGGATATGGTGATGTAAGGTATATGATGAAGCTCGTGGCGACAGCAACCTATTGGAGGAGGTGCGATGGGGGATTGGTCGCCCGCTGGCGGAGGCTGAAGGCGAGATGAGAATGCAATATAGGGAACATGAGATTTGAAATAGGGGAATAAAATGGACGGGGGAATAAGGGAATGTTGCGCCTAGGATCGAGGCCTAGAGGTACCACTCTTTGTCATCGCCTCGAGTCGTGTGACGTTCAGAACGAGGCTCAGATGATCTCGTGGGAGGGAGGATTTTGCCACGATGGAAAGAGGGTTGTCACCACCACCTCCTCAGGCTGCCCCTGGATATGGCGGATACTCTGGATGGTTGATGGTGATGGGCTTTTATAGGAAGGAGATAAAGGCGATAAGGGCGATGAGATCGAACACGGTGTTGGCGAGTAGTGCAAGTGGTCGTTAGGCCGCCGATGAAATAAGGGTAAGGAGGTTGCGAAGGGATGGCGATGAAGTCGGGTGGTGGTTTGTTGATTGGGAGAGAGGAGGGAGAGGTCCTCCCGTGCAAGGCACGTGAGGTCTCTTATAATTTTTTTATTTTTTTATTTTTTATTTTTTATTTTTTATAAAAAATGAGATAAAAAGAGTTAAAACGAGTGACACGTGGCGGTTCCAAGAACGGCTAGTGTCAACTCCATAAAAATAAAAAATAAAGGCAAGATAAATTAGAAAGAAATACCAAATAACCTCAGACAGAAAAGTACTCAACACAAAAATTGCTTGTCTTGATGAGTTCTATAACTTTCATAAAGGGACCTAGAGAAAAAGAGGTCATTTGTGCAAAATAATATTTTTGGGGTACTCTATGTACATAGAATACCGATTTATAGGGGTTTTGTAATTTTTTAGTGATTTTTAATGAAGAGAAAAATCAAGAAAAATAACGATAAAATTAAAGATAAATATGAAACAATAATCTAATTTTTTTAGTAAATAAGAAAATAGGAAATAATATAAATAAGAAAAAGTGAGACATTTGTACAAACTCGCGAAGGACACTCAAACTTGATCAATTTCTTTGATTTCGGTCTTAATTTGAATTTGGATTTTTGTGGATTTTATTAAAACTTTCATCAAAGAATATAAATGAAAAATAAATAAGAGAAAAGTAGTTAATCATGTATAGGAAATATTAAGTCAAAATCAGTGAAAACTCAAAACTCGCAAAAGAGATCCAAAACCCATCTTTCACATACGAGCTTCGATTTTTATGAAACTGATCTTGTTTTGAAGGTCTTTGAATATGTATTACTTTAAAAGTGAGCAGACCTAAATCAGATATTGTATGAGGAAGATTTGAGCATTTTAGTCGGTCTAGTATGAAATTAGGATTTTATGTCAAAGGCCAATTATTTGAGTTAGTAATTTTTTTGTATTTTTCCTTTAATATTGTTAGTAATATGTACACAATGGAGGTTATTTGAGGTTAATTGAGGTTAGCTTGAATTAGTTAAAAATTCATGAAATTAAGTGAAAATGCGAAGATGATTATGAACGCAATTATGAGTGTTAAAATGCAAATATTGATTTTACATGCAACAATGATAACAATGCAGAATAAATGATGCAATGCAGCTAATTACTCGAGAACGAAGCTCTATTTTCATCTTTTAGTATGATGAATCACAGATTTATTAGTCTCATATCTTCCCCTGTCTTTTTTCCTTTAGATTTCTCGTAATTATTTAAGTACTACCATGCACAATCACCTTCCATTGGTCATCCTTCTTGCTCTGCTTCGCTTCCACCTTCTTCGTCGTGCCCTCAGATTACCTTCTCGCTCCTCTGTAACCTCCATCTACCCCTCCCCCCTTCTTCATCGCCTCACCGAAGAAGATGACCAGGGTCGCCGCCTTCTCTGCACATATGTCTCTCCAGTCACCCTCACCTCACTTACACTTAACACGTGCATGCTTCAGCTACTATCACTAACACTTGCAGGTGAATGCCTTCATTGGCCAGAGCTTCGACAGAGTGACTTCCCAAGACCTGCCTCCGGCGTAGGGACGTCGATGCCCTCCTCTAGATGGTCCAGTGCCATCCCCGTGCTCCAAGCTTGGTCGTCGTCCTTCCAGGGATCTTCCTGGATCGTCATCGAGCGTTGAGGATGGCGGTGAAGCTCGCAAAGATCCATCGGAGATCCAAAATTGCCCTCAGCCCTCGACGGAGGAGGAGCCCCCTAGAGCGTACATGTGTCCTTGGATGGCACCCTCCTGGTGCTTATCCAACAGCCCACATTCAACCACGTCACTGCCCCGAGTTGCCATTTTAAGCCTCCAAGATCGAGACTCATGAGTTAAGATAGATATCTAGCTGATAACATGTGGCCTAAACCTCCAGCCGTCCGCCCGAGCCTAGCACTCGAACCTGAGCCAGCTCCCGAGCCTAGCCTCGCGTACTTACATCACATGAGTGCTGGGTAATTTGCAGGGTTGTCCCGTCGGTTTCTCTAATTTGCAAAAAGGTCCTCCTATAACGTGAAGAACATGAGCGCATGGGGTTAACTGCACCTGACCCCCTCTGGGTTTCAATAATTGCAATTTAACCCCCGTTCTTGTGGGAAAGTTATAAGGAAGGCATCGCACTTATTATAATTACATTTAAGTCCTCCTAGGGACCTGTTTGCATTATTTTATTTAGTTATTTTCATATTTTCTTTGTGTTATGCCCCTGGACTCTTTTGTGAATATCTTGAGCATTTGACCTCTATTTTAGTTGATTTCAGTTTCATTGTGAAGCTTGCTTCATCATCTATCACTTGGCATTATTGGTTGTGACATTTAAATCTAGATTATATGTTTTAAGTTATATATTGTCACTTGTCTCCTAATTTCAATGCCATTTATTAGTTCTTTGATTAAGCTTGCTTCATAAATAAATCCTGAAGTTGATCATATATTTTATTGCTCAATGATTTCATCTAGGTAGGGCATATTTGTATTTATTTATACTTGCATCCCATTGCATTATAAAAATCAAACAAAAAGTGTCCCCATGTGTCCCTGCATCATGTGTCCTTGTGTTTTTTGACATATGAGTTCTTTATTAATCGCTTAATTTGATTAATGAGAGTTTAAATAGATACTTAAGAGGATCATGTATCGAAGTTCGACCTTGGGATTACCTAAGTAAAATAAATTCGACCGCTTGCATTTAATTAATAAATCAATCCAAGTGGTTTTTGATAGCCCGACTGCAATTACATGAGAGTGTTAATTCGGGGCTTGAGAGGTCCCCTCCAACAAAGCTCCGGTCAATTAAGGCATTCACCTGCAAGTGTTAATGATCGTAGATGAAGCGTGTCAGTGTTAAGTACAAGTGAGGTAATAGTGACTGGAGGGCCATATGTGCGGAGAAGGCAGCGACCCTGGTCATCTTCTCCGGCGAGGCGAAGAAGAAGGGGGTGAGGTAGATGGAGGTTATGGAGGAGTGAGAATGTGATCTGAGGTCACAGTAAAGATGGTGGAAGTGAAGTGGAGCAAGTGGGATGACCAATGGAAGGTGATTCTGCATGGAAGTACCTAAATAATTACGAGAAATCTAAAGGAAAAAGACAGGAAAGATAGGAAACTTACCGGGAGATTTGGTTGATGCGACGGTCTGGTCTTGAGCTCAAAGGAGTAGCTTGGGTCTTCGCTGGACTCCAGTAGCCAAGTGGAGCAGCTCGCCGATGTTGGAGGTCGTAGCATGTCCTACCATGGCCATGGGTCGTCACCAAGGCCTTGATCATCTTGTCATCGTAATCCGACCTCCTCCTATCATGGGGAGGCGGAGAGATGCTGGGCCAAGGCTCGCATACAGGTGGACAATGTGGGTTGATGGAGGAGAAGGCATATTTGAAGGGTAGAGGTTGACGTGCAGGTGGTGGTCGGCATGGTTTGTGGGTGTGCTATGGAGCGGGAGAGAGGAGTACGTAGGGAGTTCTAAAGTCCAAAAGGGTCATGGTTGAGTGGGTTTGGGCGGAGCACGTTCGAAGAGGTGAGGGAGATGATGAGGAGATGGGAAAAATGGAAAGGGGGTGGCATACGCGATGTGGCGAATGTGGAAGAGAGAGAGCGGCTGGAGGAGGAAAACGGAAGCTCGACCGTTGGATCTTGTGATCCAACGATTTAGGTGAAGACGCTAAGGATCAACCCTGATCTAATCGATCAAGGTGCATCCAAGGGTCATGAGCAAGGTACGTGGCGATGTTGGATCTAAAGATTCAACGGTCTAGGCTTGAGCGGACGTAGATGCACCAGATGTAGGCTGGAAGAGGATCGGAGGGTGAAGAGTGAAGCGGAAACCAACGGTCATGATGAAGGCATCCTACGGTGATCGGACGGCACAGAAAGTAGGTCACTTGGTACGAAGAGAAGCGGGCCATGTGGCTCAACCAGAAAGAGCCACGTGGCCCAACCAGGTTATTTGCACATAAATCAAAAAAATAAGAAGAAAGAGGTCGAATTTGGAAAAACTCGAAACATAAAAGTTGTAGATCTCGATGAGATCTACAAGTTTAATGTTGACCAAAACTGCAAAAGAGGTCAAACAAAGAGAGAAATAATTTTTTGAGCATTTTTAAAGGTGTAAAAACACTACAATTTTTTCTTTTGTCATTTTTTTGTATTTTAATTTATTTCAAGGCTCAGATATACAACGATTACTCTAGTTTTTGTTTACACCAATTTAAGCTAGGGGTTAATATAAGAAAAGTAACCTGATGAAATCGAGGTTCATCAATATACTCTTGGAGTTCTCTTTACAGGAATCTAGAACTGAAGCCTCAAGAGTGTTGCAACTAGCTCAGTTGTAGTGGTGACTTTGATGTTTGATTCAAAATTGTTAGTTTGATGTGTTATTCAAGGTTGTAAGCTTCATGCTTGTAATTAGTTGAGATATCTATCTAAATATCTCAGTATATAGTGGAAAGTTGGTTGGCTCGATTTACCAGAAATCTTAAGTCGGGAAGGCTTCGATGATGGTTTTCACCCACTTGGGTTTCCATGTTAATATAATGTATAGTGTGATTGTTAGTTTGTTGTCTATGGCTGGATTTCATTACTTTTCTTATGCTTCCGCAAAAAAGTTTCTAATCTGTCACACCTCTTTTCACCACCCTCTGAAGTGTATTCAACCCACAAGTCCTATCAAAGTCAACCTCAAGGTTCATATTCATGTTAAATGGTGATGATGTGAGCTAAAGAAGTAAAAAATGGGACATCAAAGTCAATTCACAAACTGAAGCAGAGTACATGACCTCATCTGATGATGCAAAATAGATTGTATGGTTGCACAAGTTCATCTTGGAGATTGGTATAGCTTCATCATCAGAATCTCCCACCCATTTATCATGCGATGCCATGAGTGATATAGCTCAAGAAAAGGAGCATCATTGGCATAAAAGTAGCAAACGCATGGAGAAGAAATACCACATAGTCTAGGACATACAAATATATGGTGGTATCACCAACAATAAGGTTGCCTCTGCCTACAATGTTGCTTATCCACTTAATAAGTCTTTAACATAAAATGTCTTGACCATCGTGTAATGATTATGGGTTTAAGATGTACATGAATAGCTTTGAGGGCTAGTGGGAGAGTGTTATACTTATAAGACTTTGGCAACAAATTAAATGCAATAAAAGCCATTTTTTCTTCTAAGTTGAATGTTTATGTTCACACTTAATTAAAGATCCCTCTATACAATTAAGGTTATGTACATCTTGAATACCATGCAATTGAGAAGGCACAAATGACTTTATCATGTGATATTCAAGAAGTGATCTTTAGTCTAAGAAAGAGATGGCAATCTTTCTCTAACGGTTTATTTTTGATCGACCTCTTGATGCAAGTCCTATACATAAGAGTAATAATTCGGAGGTGTTTGAATAGTCAAGTCAAAGGTGTTGACTAGAAATTCAAGTGTTGACTTTTAGATTAAAGTGTTGACTTATTAAGGTTGAAATAAATTAAGATATAAATCGTAATTGTTAAATTATAATTGTCACGATTAGGCATACATACGTTGACCTAAGACAGATATACATCTATATTTCTAAGTATGTGCATTAGACAGGCCATTAGGTTGAAGACCCAGCCAAAGTCCATACACCGTCAGTTGATGTGCATATAAGGACATATGAGGTGTATGATAGATGAAGTGCTAATCGGCTATGACAATTCATATTCGTTGTAATAGGTCCAGTTAACAATTCGTCAGAACCACATTAATAATATCTCAATGAAGAGAATGTGGCTAAATTATCCTAGATAAGTCCAGAGTTGATCTCAAGGACACGAGCTACCATCATGATTAATTAATTTATAACACCTAAGTTAACTGATGATTGAGGCATCTAGGTCAAAAGGCACATAATACGATGCAAAACATGGTGAATGAACTGAATGTATTTTTTATTTTAATTTCATGCAAGTTAAATTAAAGATAACAATGCTACAGAATGATATGTTATGCAAGCATATATTAATGTACAAATGTTCCCTTGAATTTATCAAGTTAAGGAGCAAGAATCATGTGGTTAATTTCATTAACAATTGATGTGACAACAAAGCCCCAATTTCAATTATTGGGGCTCAAATAAGAAAGCAAGGTGACACAATAAATCTCAAATAAAATGTCCCATCCCATTTGTCAAATCAAAAAATTAAATATATCATCAGATAGATAATTAAACATGCATTCAAATGAAATTGAAATCAATAAATACTGAGTCCAAATGCTCAAGATATAAGCATAATAGTCTAGGAGCATAATTGAAAGAAAAAACAAAGAAATAAATAGAAGAAACATCACAAACATGCCCTAAGGGACATTTCTGCAATAAATATAAGTCGTAAAGGCCTTCTCTGTAAATATCCAAGCATGCAGGGAGCATAGTTGCAATTATCTCAAATCGGCAAGTCCCTCATGTAATTTCTTCAGGCACGCCATGTGAGTCACAAGCATGGGAAGGACATGTATGCAATATGAAGAAGTTGTGGGCATGCGGCTGCAAGAATCCCAAGACCTCGTGTGTTGGGCACATGGGGTAGAGGCATGGGGGTGGATTGGGTCGAACAAGGTACCTTGGGCCATGTGGGTGGTCCGAGGTGACTCGGGAGAGGCTCGGTCCCACTAAACCAAGTGTATCTTTGACTAGCGACGTGGTGCTCCATCAACCCTCGGATGACACCAGGAGGGTGCCATCCAATAGCAAATGTAACTCGAGGCTCCTCCCCTTCCTCTACATTGTGGCGGTGCCAAGGGGACCTTTAGCAAAGCAACTATAGCTCCTTCATGGTCCCATGATGCCGCTAAATATCCAAGAAGGCTCCTGGAAGGTTGGCGAAGAAGCTCAGGCAGTGGAGGGAGGCTGGAGATCTCTGACTTGGGCTGGTGATGTACACTCATCGTAAGTGGAGCTCTATAACAGGCTCTACCTGAAATCCGATCATTGAAGGAGTGTACCTACAAGATGGGTTAGGGGAGAATAGTCTAAGCTCTGTGCATACATGAGATGGAGTTGGGACCTAGAAGGTCAAAGAAGATGGAGGCTGAGCTCCTTGGAGGAGCTCCAATCTTCACTCGACCTGCGTAATCTGCCAGGGAACTCGGATAGCAGTCGTGAAGTCTTTATAGCTTGGCCGAAGACCAAAAATCGACACCTGCGAGATGGCCCACCATTGCACATCAACACCTTCCTCATTTGTCACCAGGAGGAGGACGGTTGGGCCCCCACATGTGAAATGGTAGACAGACGTGGACAGAGCTATAGGAGGTGGTTAATAAGGGGTGGCTCGATAGTTTCATGAGGTGAATCGTGTTGGCTTCAACCATCATGTTGTAGCCCTAGGGATTAGGATGTGATGATGAGAGGGATATGTATGGAGGAAAGATGTGTTGTCAACATCAGAGGATGATTGGTTAGTGGAGAGGTGGTCGGAGGCGGTTGAGAGAAAATGGAGAAGAAGAGGGTTCGGCGAGGTGAGCATTGGAGTGAGCGGTTACGTGATGAGGAATATGAACGGGAGTTGTTTGATCTGGAAATCCAACGGTCCTGCTGGAGTCAGGTGTAGGCGGCTATAGTGGACTTGATGGATCAAATCAAAGGGCTGATTTTTGAGGCATGATCAAGAGTGTAGATCGAAACCATCAGAGCTAATCGGACGACTCGCAAGAGATGTGAGTGTAAAGAAGGGACGAGATACGTGTCTTAACCAAAGAGAGCCACATGGCCTAATAGGAAAATAGAAAACGAAAAAATATAAAGAACATTAAAATTAAATAATAATAAATGTGTAAAACATGAAAGTTGTAAATCTTTTTGAGAACTACAAGTTTCATGTTGAACACATAGTCAAAAAAGGCCATATACACATACATGTATTTTTGTAAGTATTTTAAATGGATTAAACACACTTGTTTTATTTCTTTTGTGATTTTTTTTTCTTTTTTGTATTTGTATTTGATGTCAAAATAAATATGTACAATATTTATCTATTTTTATATGATTTTTATGAAACACAGAAACGAAACACATTAATATAATTATTTATATACATTAATTAGGGTTAATTATATACATAGGGTTAGTTTCTAATTAATGTTAATTAGTTATATAATTTATTGAAAACTTAAGTAAATGGGGTAATAAATAATGATTATAATGATAAATTCTGGATTTACCAATGATCTCTCAAAGGGAACATACAATATACTTAATGAACCAGGAAACATAGATTATTGATAAGATAATTGGGGTCAAAAAGTATTCCATGCACAATCATCTTATTTATGAAAGAAGACATGAAATATTAATAAATGTTGTTGGAAAGTATATGATTAATATTGTCACAAAAACTATCTATTGAAAAATCTACCGATATACCCCTCTTCAAGTGAGTATCTTGGTGAACATGTTTGCAATCTCATCTATAAAGGGTATGCCGATGACACATAGCAACCCTCTATGTATCATGTATCTGATGTAATAGCAATCAACTTCCACATCCTTGGTGTGGTCGTAAAGCATGGGGTTGTTGTTTATATGTTGCAACTTGATTATTGCATATTGTTGAGAGTGACATGAAGATATTTTAGTAGGGACCGAATCTATACTGGTTTTGTTGATGTGTGGAGCATAGCTCTATATTCACTCTCAGCACTTGAGCGGGAGACAATTGCTTGTTTCTTTCTCAATGTTTCATGCAAGCAAGTGCATAACTCGGTAATAGATCTTTTGCTTATCATGTATCCTCTGTAATCTACATTATAATTGGTTATGAGGTCAAAGACATTGCCTATGGTGAACATTAGGACCTTCCATGAGGAAGACTTGATGTACCTTAAGACCATCATGCTTGCGTCGAAGTATATTGAAGTGGGAGAATCCATGAACTGAATAGTGATTCACCCACTAGTCATCTATATCTTCAATAGTTACTAGTCCATAGATGTGTGCCTTAGCATCTATAGATATTTGTACCAACCTAGATCCTCGCACCCACATCTCTTAGAGGAGATCAATGGCATTTTGTTGGGACATAACCAGACCTCATTTTGAACTATATTTTTCGATCTATAGAAAGTATCCTAATGGACCCAAGTATTTGATCACAAACTATTCTACTAGTTGCTTTTTCAGTATTCCCATTAGAGTCATAACATGTGAGGATGATATCATCTATGCAAATCAATGTTGACACAATTGTTAGTTCATGCATAAGTGGGGAGATTGTTAGCACATGAGCATGCATATTTGATGATAACAAAAGCTATGTGTAAAGATTTTTGCTTGGTCAAGAGTAGGAAAGCTATTGGACCAAGAATAAGATCAATTCTGAGGATCTCAAGCTTAACTGGAGAACATGCTAAGAAGATCAAAGGAGTTCAACGCAAAGGAACTTCAGCTCAAGCTCAAGGAAAGGATTTGAAACTCAAGGAGAAGAAGCCTTTTCTTGTATTGAGTCATGCATTTCATAATTGTCTTAGAATGTAAAAGACCACAAGAATCATGCATCTCGCATCTAGCATCTTACATCTCAAACTTTGACTTTGACTTTAACTTTCAGGTCAAGGTCTCAAAAAGGTCGATTGTTAAGTTATCATCGATCGTTCATGTTATTGAATTCTGATCGATCATTAAGTTTTCACTGATCGATCATATTTTTGAATATGATCAATCATCAAGTTTTTATCAATCAATCATTTTTTTATATGGCATTTTAGGAAATTTTCCTTGCCATTTCAACCTCCAATGGGTATGGGAATCCGACACCTATAAATGGGACCCCATACCTCACATGTTCAATACACAAGAAGAGCAAGAATATCTCTTCTCTCTACTCTCCACTATATACTTTGAAAGAAAGAAGACAGGGCCATTTTCTGCTCCATTCTTCATGCATGCAGCTTTGGTGTTCTGGGGTCAATTTTTACAAGAATGCACATCACTTTGTCTTGCATATTTACTTTCATATTGAGGTTATTAGGATTATTTACCTATATATAATTGAGATGATTGTATAATCAACTCAGAATGTATTGTGATTGTGTTTCCCATGTAAGCAACTCAAGTTAGTAGAAGATATGTATGGGTAGGTTGAAATCTCGGGACAAGAGACTCATTATTGAATTCTAAACTTAGGGTTTTTATTTCGATAAATTAATCACAAGTATTGTCACAACCCAAAGAAACGTCAAACAAAAAATTATTAATTCTCAAGCAAAAATAAATACAAAAATTTAACAAGAGAAATTGTTATTTAATTTACCTGTATAGCTAACAAGATCGAACTCAGGGAGGCTACAAAAATCCCGAGGGTTATTCTATGCAATAAAATCAAAGAAAGACTAAACGAATTTCTATTCACACTATGCTTGGATGTTGTATTTTCTTTCTGGATTTCTATGTTTTTAAAGAATTTTAATTTTATAATTTTCATTTGGTTTTCTGATTTTTAAATTTTTAATAATTTACAAAAGATTTAGTATTTTTAAAAATACTAAGATAAATAAAAAGAATTCAAAACACACAAAATCAACACTTTTTTGTATTTTTCAATTATGTTAAAACTATCTAGAAAATTAAAAAAAATAACTGTTGGGTTTTAGATAAATATTTAATGTTTTTTTTTAATTTTTCTATATTTTTCCACCGTTTTTAAAGACTTAAAATAAATCAAAAATAATGAATTAAAGAACAGAAAATAAAATAAATGTTTTGGGTATTAAAAATAATAAATAATGTTAAAATAAATAAAATATATGCAACATAAAAGATATATTTTATGTTTTTTAGAAAGCAATTTTTTGAGTTTTTGGGATGTTAAATTTTTTTAATCAATTTTTAATGTTTCTAAGAGTTTTATGCTTATGGGTTTTATAAGGGATAAAAATGCGGAAATGAATAGAAATTAAAATAAAACAATAGAAACACAAATATTTTTTAAAATTTTGGAAGTATTTTTATACTTTCTATTGATATTTTAGTGCAAATAGGACATTTTATGAAGTTTTTATTTGTTTTAAATAATAAAAATGATGAAAATGTAATATGAAATCTATAGAAGCAAGATGAATGTGTCAGAAGCTTATGTGATTTTTTGTCAAATTTTTAAATGAGATTTTCTAATTTTTATTTAATTTAAATAGGTAAAATAAAATAGACTCATAGGGACTGATATGCAATTATTTAATGTATGCAGGTTGAATTAATAAACATAAAATGTGCGGCACAATATGCAATTTTTCCAAAAACTCACGAGCACAAGCACGTGAGCCCCGCTAGACTAGACTAGCAAGCAATTACAAAACTTCTAGGAGCTGAACAATAACACGTAAATAAAATATTTTTATTGCAATTGACACAACAAATCATGTGCGGTACATGAGCTATAATTGAAATAGGACTGAAACACAAATAAATTAAATACCAAGGCTGAAAGTGAAAATGTTCAATTTAAGGCAACATGGCATGTGTCCTCGTAGGGGCTAATTTGCATATAAATTAAAAGATAAGGATAAGGGGCAAAGTTACCCTTTATTGACGTGGCAGAAAGAACAGATGGATGGAGACGTGGCTTGGATCTAACAGTGAAGATTAAAATCTGGAGCGAATGGTGTCCATCCTATCTAAGATCTTAATCTACATCCGAATTTTGGAGATTAACGGATTGTTGAGATGTAAATTGGGGCCCATTTTTAATTATGTGGTTGGGAGACGATCTAGATGAACTGGGAAGCAGGTCTTCCCCCATTGAACTTTGATCGGTTGAATCTCCCTCGTCCGAGCACTATTCCTCTTCTAATTGGTCTGAAATCCAAGCTCTTGTAAATCCTCGTTTGACGTATAACTTGGATCGATTTGAAACAACCATATGGTCGATCTAGAAGGTGTTCTTCTTGGCTTCTCCAGGAACCAGCTTCAGTCTCGATGATTGCTCTTCATGTTATTTATGGAGCTCATTTGACCTACAAGTGATTGTTGATGCTCGGTCAAAATAGTATGAAATGATGGGTGAATGGAACTCCCCGATGAAGGTAGTCCGGATGGAGATCGAGCTCCTTATCTAGAGTGATCTGGAGATGAGCAAATGGTGGAAAAGGTGAAGAAGTTCGAGGTGAAGGTGTCGGCGTAGTCAGGAGGTCAAAAGTGATCGGCGTGCCTCTGATCGTGTAGATCATAGGTTGAAGATGATTAAGGAGTTTTATTTATAAGATGAAGTACAGTGTGGTTTGAATTTTGAAATAGGCGAGATCGATGGTGATTTGAGTTAATAGGATAAAGTGTCGTGGAAGAGGAGTGAATGATCTTGAAGGTTGACGAAGGATGCAGGAGGCATTATGAAGTGATGCACAGGAACAAATGCGAGAAGAGACAGATGGAGGCGAGGTTAGCGGGCATTCGATGCAGACCAGCCAGTTGACCCGGGTCAATAAACCTAGGTCGACCAATCAGGTCGCGCCTAGGATGCGTTCAGCATAGGCTAGAAGACAAAACATGTCAAAATTTCTAGATAATTCGATAAAAAATGAAAATGGATAAATTTAATTGAGTAATATAAATAAAAAATGTTAAGATCAAATTAAAGTTAATTCAAGTGATTTTTAATTAAATAAATAATATACATACATGGGTTAAAATAAATACAATGTTGTTATTTACATGTTTGTATACCTATATATACAATATTTGGATTTTTAAATAATTATAAACATAAATATGCAAAATTCAATATTTTATTTATTTACAACATTTTTAAGGGTTTTAGTGGTATTTTTATTTAATTTTTAAGAATCAGATTATTGGGTTAAATATTTATGTATAAGTATAGTATAAACATGATGATACATATACAATATATACATGATTTTATTTTTGTTTATTTTTAATTTTGTAATTATTATTTTTATTTTATATGAGTTAAATAGAATATTTACAAGTAATGAAAATACAATATTCACAAATATGCACAAGAAATTAAATAATATATGGTGTATATATGTATAATATACAATAATACTCCAATTGGCCACATTCACACCTTAACTCAGAATTTTATGAAATCACCTTCATTTTAAAGATAATTTAATTTGGAATACAAATGAAAGTGAGTTTCCTTAATTTGGAGTTTATATGGAGAAAATATTGATATGCAACTTTTACTTAGTGGCTTTTGGAAAGTGATATATACACTTAGTTTAATTTTTTATTATTTATAAGAGCATTTTGTTCACAAATGTCCAGAAGAAATAATGGTTATTTACAAAGTATTTGGTGATGAATAAATTAATCAAAGAATGTATAATATTGTACACGTTATGAATATACAGGTGTTAAGTAAATTGTATGAATTTTCGGGTAGTTAGGCATTATCTCCCCCTACTTCTTCCTTGTCGATCAGGCCAAGTCTTGGCCTTCTCTCGGGGTCTGATTTAGCATGTATATATTGAATAGATACAATTCTTTTCTTTATTTTTCCTTTATTTATTTATTTTTGGTTAAAATAGTGATAAATATACGATATTTTCACAAGAGTTAGAGTTGATAAAAGAATGAACTTAGTGATATTTACAAGTGTTTTATAAGGTATTTTAAGCTAAAACAAATGAAAAAGATGATGAAATGTGGATTCATCACTCCCCTATGCTTTACCTTTGCTAGTCCCTTAGCAAACACTTATTTGAAAGAATAAGTTAATAAAAGAATAAAAATAAATAAATAAAAATAAATAACTTTGAACAATATTGAGTATGAAATTTATCGTCATAAATTTGTAGTGTGGAGCTTGGTCAGTGAAAAGCGAAGAAATTGGAATTACTAAATGAGCTGATAAATCAAATTCACTATCGTTGAAGCGACTCT
The DNA here is from genome assembly GCA_037367405.1 of Ottelia alismoides. Classification (NCBI taxonomy): domain Eukaryota; kingdom Viridiplantae; phylum Streptophyta; class Magnoliopsida; order Alismatales; family Hydrocharitaceae; genus Ottelia; species Ottelia alismoides. The sequence goes on along the minus strand of JAZKJV010008650.1, from coordinate 265,347 downwards.
CAAATCTCTCGGCTATTTCAACAATTAAACCACATAAATAATTAATCAGTTAATAGAAGGCGTTAAAATTTATTATATCCTACTAAAGATGTAAAGTGACAAGCTAGTAGCGGTCGAACACAGGAAGTAATGGTATAGAGCAATGTGAAAAAGAAAATCAAAGCACCATAAGCCTCTCAAATACTTAGCCAAATTATGGTTTTAGTGTGTTTTAAATTTTATAATTTTTATGGATTTTTTGTTTTATATTTTCACATTATTTTTAAATTTGTATTTTTATATTTTTAGATTTTTAATTTCTTTTTCTTCTTAGAAAATGTAATATAAATATATAGATCAATATGTGTATAATATAGGTAATATATAGATAGAATATATAATAAATAAGCAAAAAATAAGGTAATTAAGTGTTTTGTGTTTTTAAGACTTTTATAATAATTTTTAAATTTTTAGGGTATTATTGCAAAATTTAAGGATTTTTATTGGGATAAAAAGATAAAATAGAGAAAAATTAAACTAAGAGGAGTATTTTATTTTTAAAAATATCAAGCCACCATAGCAAATCCCAAAACAGTTTTTAAGTCAAAATATACTCCAAAACACAAAATGCTAAATAGAGAAACTATTTTTGGATATTTTATGAATTTTTTAATATTTTTATAAGATTTTGAGAGTTTTGAGATTTTTCGTCTTTTCTTTTATATTTTTGTTTTATTTTTGGATAGATGACGAAATAACAAAAAGCAAACAATATTTTTTAGGAATTTTTCAAAACAATTTTATATTTTTTTAGATTTTTCTAAGTAAAATAGTGAAAATAGTACTATTTTATTTTTTCAAAAATAAAAATAAACTTAAATCATTTGACGAAAAATATATGTGTTAAATATGGTTGTAGGGTGTTTTAAATAATTTTTCTTAGAATTTTTAGGTCGAAGTGGCTATTTTTCATGAAATAAAACAATAAAGAGAAAATTCTTTACTAGTAGGGTCCTAAATGAAATTTCTAGAAAGTTATCCGTGATTTTTGAACCCTTAAAATAAACCTTAGGGTTAAACATGTAGCTTCTCCACACAAATAAAATACTCACAACTTGATAGGGGTGTTTTTGCAATTTGTAGAGATGTTTGGCCAAACATGGAATTCACAAAACTTTATACTGATTATTCAAAAATTTTGATTAAACAACAATAAAGTAAACCTATAACGGTTTATGTGCAAGATCTCCAAGGTCTGTCGGCTGAGCTGGTAGAGGAAGTAAGTGCAAATATCATAAAGTTCATGGTTAAAACATAAATATTACAAACATTTTAACACTTCAGATGAAAGTTTATGTCTTAGAAAATAGAAGCAAAAAGGAGCGAGGGTTCAAATGCAATATACCTAGAAGGTGCTTGTTGGCATATGACTAATATCTTCCCACTTATACACGTGTAGCCCGTGGGTGCTCTGATGATGATTCGCGATGAAGGGAGAGGATTAGATCCTCATAAAAGATTGATCGGTTCTGGTATGCTTCATCCGATGGTCGATGTATGTCTGGAAGAACCGGGGAGATTGAACGACTTAGAAGTGTTGAGGAAAAACGGCTGAAGAGCTCAACTTGGATGGACTTTGATCTCCAAAACCTTCACGCCCAGCGCTCCTTCTCCCCTTCTAGGGGTCCCAGAAGCATCCAGGGATCCTCGGTGTGGTGGATGGCATCAAAATGGCCCAAGTCTAGCTGGAGTGGCATGACAAAATAGGTTGACTTGGGACTTGGTCTTCTGGTTCGATGAGGCTCAAGGAGCCTCCTTTCTTTGGTATTTCCTGTAGGAGATGTTAGAGGAAAAAATGGAGAAGCCACATGAGGCTCCAGAGGTTGGAATGGATGCGAGATGCGGCGGTGCAAAAATCTTCGGCGAGCGGTGGAGGAAGAAGATCCAATCTCCGATCTATGCAAGATCCGAGGGAATGGAGGCATGTGGGATGATGAGAAAGCGAAAGGAGAGGCTATGGGAGTGAGAAGAAAGGCATAGGATGTCGGTATGGGTCGGAAATATACATTGGAGCTGGAGTTCCTACAAACGATGAAGTCAGGATGTATGAATAATAAAATGCAATCGAGCAAAATAGGACCCCAAATTACACTATGGCTATGATAAAGGGTAGAAAGAATGAAGAAACGGGGACAACCTAACATGCACGAAAGAAGACAGAGGTTTCTGACGGAGAGGTAGCGGCGACCCTGGATCACCTCAATTCTACACCGAAATCATCGGAAACGCCTCCTGAAGACTCCCACTATCACTGAGAATTTCTTAGGTGCATTAGGGTTTGGAAGAATTAGCGGAAGAAGGATCAAAATTCAAAATAGGTGGACGACGATGTTATATAAAGGCGGATCTTTGACCCTGACATACACGAGGCATGAGACTCCTCAGATCGAGGATTCATGCTGACGTGAATCATCAGTATATGAGTATCAAAAGTCACGAAGAGATCTTGTCAAATGGATGCAAGTATCGATCAGCACAAAATGAAGTAATCGAGGTCAAATGCGACTCTGACATGGCCTAGAACCGAGGTCAGGTCGTTGACTTCGGGTCAACCAACGACGGCAAAATCGAAATTGATTTTATTAAAAAAACTCAAAACACAAAAAAGTTGTTATTTTATATGGTATTTAATTGTGATTTTTATTTATTTTTATGACTTTATTTATTACAAGTTAGTTTTCAAGGGTGTATTTATAAGTATATTCATCTATGTTTTAGATATTTTTATTTTTATTTTATATTTTTATTTTATTATTTTATTTTCTTATTTTATAAATTATAACATGTTCCTATATACATAAATATATTTTTATTGTATTTTTATGATATAATATATGCACTTAATTAAACATAGGTGCATATTATATAGGTATATGTGTTGTATATTCATCTATGTATATAATATACTTATTTCTTTAATGTTTATTAATGGTTTTATTTTAGTTTTAATGTGTACATATGGTATAACTAATATTTACAATTATAAAAATTTAAATTATAAAAAGGGTTCAATGGGGTTGCCCCTTGGGGGGCTAACTTGGCTCCCCCCGTGTAATTTTGCCCAGTTTTTTTTGAAATTTCCTCCATGAAATTTCATCACTATTATGTAATTAAAATTTCATGCGAAACAGAGACTCCTACGGCCTCCATCCATATAGTCATTTTTAACGGTAACAGAATTGCTAAAAACGACCCCGTCTGGATGGAGGTCGTAGGATTCTCTATTTCACACGAAATTTTAATGACATAATATAGGGATATATTGATAAAAATCCACGGAAGAAATTTTCAAAAAAATTAAAAAAACGAGCGAAATGGGGCACCCCCCATGGGGGCAGCCCCATTTTACCCTTATAAAATAGTAAATAATAGATAAAATGAATATTTTATTCGGGTATATTGTACAATAGGGGTCCAAATACTAACTCCTAAAAATATGAAACCACCTTTATTAAATAACTTATTAAAAGTTATATACAATTAAAGATTATTTTGATAAGTTTTTATGTAGAAGATATGGGTCTGGGAAGTTGAAATTTGGGGATCTTATTCAGAGTATAACTTGTATAATGTATATTATTTTGTATGAAATCAATTTAGTATTTTTATATGTATTATTATCTACAACTTTAATGTACACATTTTCTTCATTTAAGGTGTAAAAAGTGGAAAATATATAGGTCCCAAAAATGAATTATTGATGAATTAAAGAATGAGTTTTATTGGTGATTTTTGTTACTTATCTCCCCCTACTTTATCCTTGTCGACCCAATCATCAAGATGCCTAGGTCTCAGGGTTTAGAGTCATAAAATTCCTTTGATGTTTTATTATTTTTCTTTTATTTTCTTTATTCTACAATTTTGGCATTAAAAATAGTATTTTACGCACAGTAAATGGAATAAAGAGTGAATGTTAATTTGTACAAATTGATGTCATTTACATGCATTAGATAGGGGTTTTGTGGCCAAAATGGTAGAATGGATATGATGAAATAGAGATTCATCAGTTAGAACTTTGGATTATTAGGGTGGTGGAACCTTAATGGAAAATGGATTTAAAACCTAACAGCCCTGGAGTTCCATAAGACTCCTATTTAGGTCACTTGAACAGTCAGGTCAGAACAAGTATACATAAATAAATTCTTATGACTATGAATCTTTATTTGTACAATGTAAGTTAAATATAGCTCCCTGCCTCAAAAGTGACAAAGTAACAACCTCCCTCAACAAGGTAACTCTAGTACCCTAGTCTAGCGACTCTTTCCTCAAGGAGCGGGGATATTCCCTTCTAAGTTCAAGTGCAACCAGCTCGAGAAGAGGACATGAAGAAAAGAATGGCTCGTAGCCAGTGTATCTACCTATCCTTGTATGCATGACCAGTAGCCAAGTCATTCAGCTGCAAGGTCACAACAATCTAACTTTGAAGCTCATCTTTGCTATTTTACTATACATGTATATACACTCCGGCGGGCATTTTATTTTTCAATTAGGTATGTCCACTTTTGTAGACTCTGTATTATTTTAATATATACACAGATACAACATGTACATAAGGAGTTTTTCCTCTTAAGCCAATAGACTATGTTAGACATGGGAGCCCATGGCGAGCCATTATGCAATAAATGTTATTGCAATTATCATTCTCATATCTGCAATGAAGAATAACTAATTTGCATAATTGTTCCCTTAGTACAACTAGGATTATGTACCATGGTCATCTTAATGATCATAAAGTTATTGATTCAACTATTGAATCATAGAGGCTAGTGCTTGGATGAATATCTAAAGAGTTAGATTTAGGACTCATCAAGCACCGTCAAATGATTATTAAGAGAGGATCTCCAGCTTGAGAAGGAAATGGAAATCCTTTCTCTAAAGGCTGATATGTGACCGACCTCTTGATTCAAGTCCTCTGCATAGGAATAGAGATTCAAAGGTGTCAGATAAGTTAGATCAAAGAGTTGACTTAACGAGATTGAGATAACCAAAGACCTATGCCGTATGTTGTCACGATATAGGCAGGCATCTTCTAAACAGAGACAGATCATTACTATATATCTAAGTATATACATTTAGCAGACCAATAGGTTGATGACCTAACCAAGGTCTATACACCGGCGCGTTGGTGTGCATGCAAGGGCATATGAGTAATACGATCTCCCAAAGGGATCATGCAGGTTTATTGTTGAACCGGAAGATGTGAGGTCACTCATGAGATATTGGAAAGAATCAAATTCCGTGTACGGTCTTTTCACTTTGGAAGCTTGACTGAATTTGTAGGTTTGATATATACTTTTGGAAAGTATATGATTAACACTTGGGTATGATATATGCTTTTGGAAAGTATATGATCAATACCAACTCCCAATGGTCAAATGAGAAACTTAATGATAAAAACCTGAAGAAGATAGTGTAAAATTGATATAATACTTCGGGTTTATTCTTGGTCTTCCAATATGCAGCATGTACAGGTATTAGGAATACCTGAGGTGATGTGACCATAAACAATTGTATAACCATGATGCTTCCATTCCTAGGGAGTGATGAAACGGGTCTGCATTTTAGTGACTCCTCCTAGTAGAGAAGTGATCTGATCTTGGTCCAAATATTGTTAATTGATCTAAATGTGATTTAGATGCAATGAGAAAATTAGATTTACGGTCTTGATTTAATCAAACATCTATGAGAGGTCCACAAGATCTGGATTTGAGATGTGATCTCAATATCCAAGTCACTATACATGGAATAATACAATCACCATGTCCTTATCTCCAAGTATCCACGAAGAAAGCGCATTATCCTTGAAAGTATTCATGGATAATATCATTGTTGATATTATATATCCAAGCATTGAGAAAACTGATAATTAAATGTGATTTAATTGTCATGAGTAATATGAGATAATTAAATGTGATTTAATTATTAAATATGAAATAATGTGAATGCGATTCATATTATTTGGGCACATGAGAATAGAGGTCCAAGATGATTAAATACGATTTAATTATCATGGATATGAATAATGTGGATAGCATTATCCATATTATTCAAATATGTTATAAATGTGGTTTATAATATATAAGAGAAAGCTTATTGTAATTTATATTCATTTATTAATTATTAATGTGAATTGGATTCACATTGAATGATCAACTGAAAATATAATTACATTTTGTTTTGGGTTGTGAATGTGATTCACATAACTCTAATGACATGATTGCAATATTCACAAGATAATTATGAATTATTTTTGTGAAATTATTTACAACAAGTGTTGTTATAAATCTTGGAGATATCATGAGATAACGAGATCTCATGAGAATTGAGGAGATAGACTCATTCCACCCCAAGAGGGTGGACGACCACTTATCTCCATGAAGAGAAGGGTGCCCCCCCCCCCCTCCTTTTAGGGGACGAGGTTAGTCTCCTCATTATCTCAAGACTAGTCAAATGATTTGAATTTGAAATTAATTATATTGATTTATCAATATAAATTAATCTAAATTAAATCAATTGTTGTTGTGTTTTTTACAACAACATCTTGACCATTGAAAGAAACACAAATCAATCTTAACCATTGATTGTGTGATGTCCATGGATTGGGATCCATGGACTCCCAAAATCCTGTATAAGAAGAGGCATCCCTTTCTCTTCAAGTTACATCAATCCACATGCTCTCTCTCTCTCTCATTCTCTACACGCCATCTATATCTCTCTCCTTGGGTCGTTGTCCTCTCTATACTAGAGAGAAAGTCACCACAGCTGCAGCATCATTGTTATGCTGCCGAATTGCTTGCTCATGGATCTCCATCTCCTTCAATATGCTTCGCTCATGAAGAAGATGTCAGATCTCGTGCGACGAGATAAGGAGATTCATCCCTTGGGTCATCAACATGGATTGCGAGGAGCACGCTTCTCATCAACGCGCTCAAGCGTCTCCTCCATTGGATCGGACTTGAGACAAGAGGTCTTTCGTTTAGAGACTCAATCGCAACTATGCTTTAAAAGGTAACCTTAATACGTAATTGTGGTTTAGATGAAACGATCCGAGAAGTGTTCTTGGATCATGGGGTTTCATCATTTAAAAATTTAAGTTCCGCTTCCCAGAGCAACTAGTGTGATTAGTCGCTCCCGATCGCATTCGATGCGATCCTCATGCTTCCATGATGCGCTTAAAGATCTTTCCATATACTTCAAGTGGTATCAGAGCCTTAGGTCGAACATTTTGGATACAATCCATAAACCTAAGAAGACTTGGGTTCATTAGGGCTTGAGAAATTTTCATCGCATTTCAATTTCGCATACCTATTTTGTGAATATTTTCGGTCCTATTTAAAATATTTAAACACAAAATTATCACTTGCATAATGTTCCCCATTAAATAAGGAAACTATGGGATTTGAGTTTGCATGATTTAAAATATGATTGCTCAAGATATTTCATTTTAATGAACAAATATATGTTGTTTCGGGAATGACGAATATTGATGTGATTAAAGACATAGTTATGGTCTTTTAAACACCTAGAAATACGTGTTTATCACTTGGGTTCTATTTTAAGTCAAATTATAAATCTTTGAAAACTAATTTTGCATGATTTGGATTTAAAATGAATGAGATATGCTAATTTTAGTAAGTGAGGGTCACTGTTGGAAATTACACTCTTAATCAAGAACCTTGTGATTGTCATTTAAGAAATTAGTGAAATTAGTGGTTAATTTTCTGAAATAATTATGTATAAATATTTTAGAAATATTTGATGATAATTATTTCCTTAAATGACATTGCATTAACCAATAATTGATTAGATAAGATCTAGATCTCAAATTTGTTACATCATATACTTTTCAACAAACAATGTTGCTTGAATAGGTTTGGGATTTTGTTTAGAAAATTTCCTTATAATCAAAATAGTTTTGATTATTATTATTATATGTTATTACTTCAGTTGAAAAACCTATTATCATCTCAAGTACAAAGTGATCAATTTTGCATTATCCTTTCTCGAGGTGGATATGGTATCTAGTCGGAGAGCGTTGGGGTAGCAGGTTGCACCATGTGCGGTCTGTCCCACTCCCGTCGGTACTAGTCATGACAGCAGGTAGGGTTGGTATAATACTTGAGAAATCATGATGTAATTTTCTAATTATATATATTCGAAATAATACATATTTGAGATAATACCATATTTCAAGTAACAATGAAGAATATTTGTCAGATATTAATTGGACCATTAATTTAATGTATACAGATTAATTGGAATCCAATTAAAATTAAAACATTCTGTTATGAATAGAGTTGTTTTTTCCTTGGAATAATTAATCATAATGAATATGATTCATAATGATTAATTAAATTTTGATCATGAAATGGAGGATCACATAAGTGCCATCCATGGTCTCTTGTCAAGGCAAAGGGTTCCATCGCTAGAGATTTATGTAGGAGACATCTATATGAAGTGACAGCTCATGCATACAAGCACATCTGGATCGGGCTCTTTGCTTCTCAAAAGAGTAAGGATTTATGCGTAGTGACCCCAATATCGGGTCCTCATATTATTGGGGCGATATTGTATTGTGCATAGCGAGTTGTATTCCCATTGACGGTTGATTCAATTAATGATGGGTCAACATCACCTTAGAGGTGGTGGGCCCGGGTGTTTAAGACTAAATTGGGAATGCAAGTTGGACTTGCAAGATGTAATGTATTCCTGCTTCTTTTTATCCAAGTTACATGTTCTCATGTTATTGGGATGTGACAAAGATTAGGAAGGAGATCCCAGATCGTGCTTGAGATATAATGGTAAGTATATCTCTTACATTGAAAGTGACTAAGAGAATGAACTTTCAAAAGTTGACAACGCAAGACAACTTTGATATAAAAATTCTGATATCAGAGTAATATATTTATGCAAATTATCTTATTTCAGATAGTCCTTCATTAAACTCACTCAATAATTTACTCAATAATAACCAGTAAAATTCTCATGAATTGGATTCGTGATCAAGATATTGTACTTGCTAGGGATGAAAATGGTCGGGTACAGATACGAATATATGTATAATCATATTCTTATCCATTTTAAAATATGATTACTAATGCGGATATGAATATTGACGAATGTGAAAAATGTGTTACCATATCCTTAAAACGAATATGAATATAAGACATATACGAATCAGATACGAATTATAACGGATATATTTTATAAATAACTAAAATATACACGTTTAGGATGGTTTAAACATAAAATAAATATACATAATATTGTAATTTCAAAACAAATATATCAATAATGGTGAATGCAATCATAAAATATTGTTAGACATCTTTATAAGTTAATCTATTAATATACTTATGCTCGAAAACGAATATAGGAGTACGCATGAGAATATTAGCGAATGTCAAAGTGATATCCATATCCACATCCATTTTAAATGAAAACGATTGTGAATGTCAAAATATGTATAAAACAAATACGATAGAGAATCGGATCGGATATATTCACATTTGTTTTCATCCCTAGTACTTGCAATTGGACACATAATGTATGTGCCGGCAATGTGCAAGTTTCTGCATAACAATGAGGAGTGATAATTAAATAGATAATAAAACAACAACCTAGGATTTGTATGTCTCTATAGTCTTTGATTTCTCATCGAATGTACTTTGGAAGTGGCACGTCGATGATGATCGTAATTGTCAGATAATCCTTATAAAATCTAAGAAGATGTTCCGGCATACATATGTGCTCTTAAAATTTAATCGTGAATGACATGCTTCACTGCATCAAGCAGAATGGTGGCTCTGTAAGAGATGTTGTATTCAAAGTGTTTGAGTACCTACCTGAACATACGTCTCTAAGAGTTTAGATGGATGTAGATACAATGAGTGTCATCATTCTATTGTCTATACTCAAGTATTCCATGAAGCTTCATAATATTCGTATTGTATGAATTGGGTGAAGCATGCATAAATGTTGAAATGCTCTTACATTGAATTCTTTTTTAGCTCAACATAAGAGATCTTTTATCTTAAGCAATGGTTACTTATAGATGAAGAGAGCGCAGTGGAAGCATGGGTCTGACCCATGCAAGAAGAAAAGTCAAGAAGTTGGTTGTACTTCTATAACTTCCATATGACATCCAAATAGTTGGATAAATGCCAATACTGAAATAGGTTAATGCATTGATAGTATGACTATCAAGTTTTATCTAAGATCCTTAGAGAAGGACCCTGATAGTGCATCGGAGTAATCTACAATCTACATATAATCACTGAAATTGACTTGCTTATTGGATAAGATTAAAAGTCTAATAATTATATCTCATTCTTTTAATAACACTTACAATTGGTTGCACGTGTATTAGAGACTAGAAATTTGATCTTAAGTTTAATAGTCATCTACAAGTATGTTGATGCAATTGTTGCAACAACCTCTATTGGATAGATAGACCATATTTTCAGTGGGAGAGCCCTTAATCTTAGAGAATGTCTCTATGACCTAGATATTATATTACACTCATTGTTTATTTCTAAATATTGGGAATAAACATGAATTCTGGAATAGACCTATCATAAAAAGTTATGATGGATATACATCAGATAGTAATCTGATGTCTGGAGGACTTTACTAAATTAGAAAATCAATGAATGATTCATTAACATTTCTAATACTGAAAATTCAAAACCTTAAAAGATCAATAGGAGGATGAAGATCATTTGACAATGATCTAGCATCAAGTCTAGGACATATGCCAATTGATGAGATCAATAGACTAATAAGAGATGAAACTTCAAATGTCTAAAATTTCAAATCTTACATACTTGTGAATATTGTATTCAAAGTAAAATGCCCAATACACCCTTCTCTGGGAATGGTGTAAGATATCGAGGTATTCAAGATCTAATACATATTGATGTATGTGGATCATCCATGTCATGATAAACATTAATGATATGTGATATCATTCGATGATTATTTGTGATAAAAGTTTCTTCCTTAGAAAACTTTGAAATGTTCAAAGATTTCATAATTTTGGCTTAAAACCAAAGTATGAAGGAAGATGAAATGAATTTGATCTAATCTAGGTAGTCAATACATATTAGATGAATTCACGGAATACCTTATGAAGAAAGGAATATCATTCCTATCTCACTTCTCTTGATACACCTAAACTCAGTAGAGTTGTAGGGAGATACAGTTGATCATGCGTGACATGATTTGATCAATGATGAATATTAGCATAACTACCTCTTAGTTTCCAAGGTATATATGTAGTAGAGACTACAATATATATCATTGATAAGATTTCATGCAAGTAAGATGGAATCTAGCACTAGAGAGTGTTACTTCATTAGGAAAATAAAGTATGGTATTGGATACCTACTTTATGATCTTGAGATTCTTGAAAGATCTCATCTCTAATGATATGATTCTTAGAGCATGACACTCTTGAGAATCAAGATGAAAATGAAGTGAAGGAACTCATTTAATCTTGAGAAGGTAATGAGGATCCTGATATCGGAAACTAAAAGGACAATTAAAGATGAAACACTAATACCTCTTAAAATGAGTTTGAGGATGTATTCCATGTGTCAGCTGAGTTTGCCCATGATCTAACTTCATATAATGAAGCGTCTGAGGATCATGACATGGAAAGATGGATGTTAGAAATAAAGTCTAAAGTAGACTCCATATACAAGTGTTGTATATGGACCCTCGAGGATCCACCTATATGGGTAAGATCTATTAAGGTGTAAATAGATCTTCGATAGAAAAAGGGAACCTGATGAGAAGGTAGAGACCTTCAAAGCGCGACTCGTATCCTCAAGATACACACTGAAGAGAAGACATCACTTATGATGAGACCTGCTCTTCAATGACCTTGTTTAAACCCATCAGAATATTGCTAACTATAGCTACACAACTTGACTTTGACATCTTTGAGATGGAAGTCAAGATTGTATTCCTTTATGAATACCTCTCCGAGGATATTCATATGAAGTAGCCCCATGATTTTATGGATGAGGAAATAAAGGTGTGCAAGCTAAAAGAACTTCGTCTATGGACTCAAATAAGCTTCTTGTAGTTGGAACATAAGATTTGATAAAATTATAAATGTTATGATTTCAAATAGAATCTTGATGAACCATGTGAAGATTAGTGGGAGTGCCATTGTGTTCATCATGCTAAATGAGGATGATATCCTAATCATTTGGAATGATATAAGGATGAAAGTGAGTGGTTTGTAGTATGGCTATTCCATACCTTGAGATATGAACTCAAGGACACCTCTTAGATCTTAGTTCTGAAGGTGTTCAGAAGCAAAGAGAAGAGGGTATTGGGACCGTCACATTAGTGACACACGTAGGACATTTTCATAATATGGAAAATTCCAAGAAAGGCTTCTTTTTCCTTAAGATATGGTATTGATCTGTCTAAAGGCATAACACACCTCAAGGAGTTGAGGAAGTGAATGCTAGAACTGCTTGCCTTTGTTCATCAGTTATGAGAAGCCGAGTGTATGCTAGATGTGTACAAAAGGCCATATGTCTGCCATGCAGTGGGGAGTAGTAAACTGTTAGTAATTCTATTATGGAGATAAACCATTTAGTTATATTAATGACAATATCTTCAAAGAGGACAAGACTTTTAAGATAGTGATCTCAAAGTCTTATCTTCAAGAATTAAGGCTTTATAGATAGTGATCTAAAAGGTCTTAATTGAGGATACCTTAGGAGATAGAGATCTCTAGGAATAAGGGTGTTCTGATAAATATTATGGAAATAAATGTTATAATAGTAATTGAGTTGTAGTGTCAAGGACACTATAGCTAACAAAATTGAGTATTGGTTGCATAAGATGCAACATTCGTACTAGATGTGGGCACTGTAACTGGGGAATATGCAAGTGTCGTAAAAGGACTTATCGTAGTCTCTCAGGAACAGAGTGACTTATCATCTTACCTATCTATTTTTATAAATAGCATATGATTGTCACATAAGTGAGGATTTAAAGATTAACCTATTAATGACTCTTTGGGCTAGCAGAAGGTTGTTGGACATGCGAGCCCACAGCGAGCTATTATGCAATAAATGTTATTGCAAATATAAATTCCATATCTGAAATGAAGAATAACTAATTTGCATAATAGGTCTTTTATTACAATTGGGGTTATGTACCATGGTTATCTTAATGATCATACAACTGTTGATTCAACTATTGAATTATAGAGGCTGGTGCTTGGATGAATATCTAAAGAGTTAGATTGAGGACTCATCAAGCACCGTCAAATGATTATTAAGAGAGGATCTCCAGCTTTGAGAATGAAATGGAAATCCTTTCTCTAAAGGTTGATATCTGACCAACCTCTTGATGTAGGTCCTCTGCATAGGAATAGATATTCAGAGGTATCAGATTAGTTAGATTAAAGAGTTGACTTCACGAGATCGAGATAACCAAAGACCTATGTTGTATGTTGTTACAATATAGGCATGTATCCTCTGACTAGAGACAGATATGTTACTATATGTCTAAGTATGTACAGTTGGCAAACCAATAGGTTGATGACCTAACCAAGGTCTATACACCGTCATGCTGGTGTGCATGCAAGGGCATATAAGTAATACGATCTCTCAAAGGCATCATACAGTTTCATTGTTGAACTGAAAGACATGAGCTCACTCATGAGATATTGGGAAGAATCAAATTTCGTGCATGGTCATCTTGCTTTGGAAGATTGACTGAATTTGTAGGTTTGATATATACTTTTGGAAAGTATATGATCAACACCTGGGTATAATATATGATTTTGGAAAGTATATGATCAATACTGTCTCCCAATGGTCAAATAAGAAACTTAATGATAAAATCCTGAAGTAGACTGTGTAAAATTGATCTAATACTTCAAGTTTATTCTTGATCTTCCGGTATGTAGGATGTACAAGTATTAGCAATACCTGAGGGTGATGTGATCATAATCGATTGTATAAGCATGATGCTTCCATTCCTAGGGAGTGATGAAACAGGTCTGGAATTTAGTGACTCCTCTCAGTAGAGAAGTGATCTGATTTTGGTCCCAATATTGGACATTGATCTGAATGTGATTCAAATGCAATGAGAATATTAGATTTGTGGTCTTGATTTAATCAAGCATCTATGAGAGGTCTGCAAGATCTGTACTTGAGATGTGATCTCAATATCTAAGTCACTATATGTGGAACAATACAAGCACTTTGTCCTTATCTCCAAGTATCTGCAGAGAAAGTGCACTATCCTTGAAAAATTTTATGGATAATTCCATTGTTGATTATCCCAGCATTAAGAAAATTATCAATAATATGAATTTGATTCATATTATAAGGAGAGTTATCTGAGATAATTAAATACGATTTAATGATCAAAGATGATAATAATGTGAATGTGATTCATATTATTTGGGCGCATGAGAATAGAGATCTAAGATGATTAAATACGATTTAATTATCATGGATATGAATAATGTTGATATCACTATCCATATTATTTAGATATATTATAAATGTGGTTATAATATATAATATTTTATATTTATTTATTAATTATTAATGTGAATTGGATTCACATGAATGATCAATTGAAAATATAATTATATTTTGTTTTGGGTTGTGAATGTGATTTACATCATTCCAATGGCATGATTGTAATATTCACAAGATAATTATGAATTATTTGTGACAACAAGTGTTATTGTAAATCTTGGAGATATCATGAGATAATGAGATCTCATGAGAAATTGAGGAGATAGACTCATTCCACCCCAAGAGGGTAGACGACCACTTATCTCCATGAGGAGACGGGTGCCCCCCCCCCCCCCCCCCCCCCCGCTTTAGGGGATGAGGTTAGTCTCCTCATTAACTCAAGACTAATCAAATGATTTGAATTTGAAATTAGTTATTTATCAATATAAATTAATTTAAATTAAATCAATTGTTGTTGTGTTTTTTACAACAACATAATGGCCATTGAAAGAAACACAAATCAATCTCACCCATTGATTCTGTGATATCTATGGATTGGGGTCCATGTACTCCCAAAACCCTATATAAGAAGAGTTACCCCTTACTCTTCAAGTTACATCAATCTACATGCTCTCTCTCTCATTCTCTACACATCATCTATCTCGCTCTCTCTTGGATGACTGTCCTCTCTATACTAGAGAGAAAGTCACCATAGTTCATAGTCGGCGTTATGCTGCCGAATTGCTTGCTCATAGATCTCCATATCCTTCAGTGCACTTTGCTCATGAAGAAGACGTTAGATCTCATACGGTGAGATCATGAGATTCACCGCTTGGATCATCAACATGGATTGCGAGGAGCACGCATCTCATCAACGCGCTCACAAGTGTCTCCTACATTGGATCAGGCTTGAGATAGGAGGTCTCTTCATTTAGAGACTCGATTGCAACCACGCTTCAAGAGGTAATCTTAATACCTAATTGTGGTTTAAATGAAACAATCTGAGAAGTGTTCTTGGATCATGTGGTTTCATCATTTGAAATTTTAAATTCTGCTACCCGGAGCAAGTAGTGCGACTCCGATCACATTCGATGCGATCCTCACACTTCCATGATGCGCTTAAGAATATTCCCATATCCTTAAGACCATCCCTCTTTTGAAGCATTATTGCAACCTTACAACATCATGTCTTTAGACCTTAATGCCACTAGACCAGGTTGAATGGATATTCTCACTAGTTGTTACACACCCGCGTACTACCCTAAGTCAAAGGATTCTGCCTCCTCACCACCTCATCCATGAAGAGCTACATGTATAGTGCATGTCCAAGTTAAGTCACGGTCTAGAAGAATCGTGCATGTGTTGTTAAATATTCTACGTAGACTGATCAAGATGACATGTGAACATAGTCTTGTGAACTCAAATAATAAAGTCTCTAGGATCTGAAAAGTCTTAACTCCAATTATTATAAGGTTCCTTTAAAATTAAGTGGATTAAGATCATAACCAAGCTCCATTCTTCAATTTTATACCATACTAGATTAAATGTCAATACTATTCTGAAAAATACACATGCATATGCAAGAAGTATATACAAAACGTTTTTTAAGGGTCAGTAAATATATTTACAAGTATATACAATTTTTACACAAGATTTTACAAGGGAATTTTAGATACAAGTTTTTATAAAAAGAATATTGTAAAGAATTTTACAGGAGGGAAGATAATCAAAGTTTTTATTCACTTGTGATTTTTACGAATATATATACATCCCTTAATTTGTATCCCTCGTGACAAAATATTTTTTACAAATATTTTACGATTGTAAAATTTCATAGCCATTTTATTAATAGAAAGTACGAGTTATTGCTAATGTATATATACAATATATATGACACCTCCTATACTTAACTCGAGTTATGTCCTCATAATGATTAAAGAGATACAAAGGACGACGTAACTCGTGCTAAGTATAGAAAAGTGAAAAAGAAAACTATACAACAAGAATAGAAGTCGGTGGTCCCCCCATATACTTAGGATCAAGTAATCATAAGTATATAAGATTGTACAAACGGGGAAATCGAGGAAGAGAATGAACAAAGTCAACGAATCGACTTGTCCTCCCCTATACTTAGGGTGAAAGATCCCTAAGTACAGAAAATAATATCAACAAGTTGAAGGACAAGTGAGAGATCAGAAGAAAGAAAAGAAAAGAAAAATACGAAAAAGGCGGTATGAACAACATCACTTCCCATATACTTAGGGTAAGGGATCCCTAAGTATAAGCAACAACAAGAGTGATGAAACATGGAAACTATGAACAACTCAAGTCATTCACCTCCCCTATACTTAAGATAGAGAACATCATAAGTATATCACACACACACACACACTTGAAAGAGGTGAATGATAAAAACAGAAGAAGAAAGAATAAAACGAAAGGATATATACAAGATAAAATCAGCTCATATAACAGACACATAAGATGTCAAAAAGTCATCATATGATACCACAACTACAGAATCAACAACGGACAAGAATGTATCATGATCTAGATATGGCTTCAGCAATTGTCCATCCATAATAAATGGTTGTGTGTCAGATGACAACCCATATATGATAATACAATCATTGTCACGCACAGCTCTCACAATGAACAGTCTTGACCATTTGCTTTTCAATTTTCTTGGAAATAACTTCAACTTAGCATCGAACAACCAAACTTTCTGATCAGGGGAGAAAGTCCTCCTTCTGATATATTTATCATGCTAATGCTTGACTTTCTCCTTATACACGAGTGAGTTGTTGTATGCAAAATTTCAAAATTCCATTAATTTATTCAAATCTAGCTTCTTGCCCTTTCCTACCTTCTCATAATCAAGATTGCATAAATGGAGTGCCCATAAAGATTTGTGAATAAATTCTAATGACCGGTGGCAAGGCATACACCAATCTATAAGGAGACATACCTAATGGAGACTTGTACACCGTCCATTAACCCATAGAACTGAGTCAAGCATCTGGGACCAGTTCTTCCTATCTAGACGTACAATTTTTTGCAATATAATCTTGATCTCCCTATTTGAAATCTTAGCTGAGCCATTAGTCTGTGGATGGTAAGGAGACGCAACTTGTGCTCAATAGCGTACTCCTTCACAAGATTCTTGACTTCTTTATCAATGAAATGGCTTTTCCCATCTAAGTGAGTATCTTGGGGATCTCGAACTCTGCAATAATATGATCCTTGAGAAAGGAGCACACTGTATGACTATCAGCTCGAGTGGGGATAGCCTCCACCCATTGACTAACATAATCCATAGAAAACAGGATGTACTGATATCCCTGACTGACAGGAAATGGGCCCATGAAGTCTATGCCCCAAGCATCAAAAAGATCAGAAATCTGTATATATCTCAGGGGCATAGTATCTTTGGATCCAATGGTTCCTCCCTTTTTTTTGGCACTCAGTACAACATCAGACATACTCTGTAGCATCCTTAAATAATGTTACCACCGTAGGTCGTTCTATAAAATCTTTGTTCTCATGTGCTTCCCCAAATGATGCCAACTAGACTCTAATTTGTGACAGTGCTCAAGTACGATGGTCTATTTCTCTTGAGGAATGCACCTTCTCCAGATACAATCCGCACCCTCATAAAACATGTATGGATCCTCCTATTGGTAAAAATGTATCTCAGATAGAATTTTGTTTATCTTGTGCTTCAACCAATCTTGTGAAATTTTCTTGGAGATAAGATAGTTCACAATATCATCATACCATGGGAGTGAGTCCGCAAACAAAATGGTCTCATATGGAAAAGTCTCGGAAATAGGGATCATGCTCTGCTCAGAAGTATCTGCATCTGTAATGCAGGAAAGGTGATCTGCCACAACATTTTTCACTTCAGGTTTATCTCGAATCTCAAATCAAATTCCTAGAGAAGAAGGATCCATCTGATAAGGTGAGAGTTGGCATCCTTCTTTGCCTGTAAGTATCGTATGGTGGCGTGATTCATGTACACAATAACGTGGGAACCAAGGAGGTAAGATTTGAGCTTTTTTTGATCCAAACACAACTGCTAATATCTTCCTCTCTATCATTGTATCATTTTGTTGTGCCTCATCCAGAGTCTTGCTAGCATATTGTATAACAAACTGTATCCCATCCCTTCTCTACCCTAACAACAGCGCCAACTGCAAAATCTGACGTGCACATCATGATATCAAAGAGAAGATACCAATCAGGTGGTTGTAGAACATGAGCGCTAGTAACCATATCTTTCATCTGATGAAATGCAAGGAGGACTTTCTCATCAACAACAAATTCACTCTCCTTGCAAAAGAACCTCAATCAAAGGTCCAGCCATCTTGTTGAGGTCCTTAATGAATCGCCTATAGGAATCTATTACGAAAAAATAACTCAACTACTTCAAGTTCTGTGGTGGTTCAAGCTTGGATACCACATCAATCTTAGATGGATCAACCTCTGTACCCATGTTTGGAGATGATGTGGTCCCAATACAGTCCCATTAGTCACCATAAAGTGACTCTTCTCCCACGAGAGCACTATTTACCTCTCAGAAAACAGAAATGTTGAAGGACTCGGTCTAAATGAGCAAGACGTGTCAGAACTATCCCGTAGATCAAGAAATCGTCCATGAAGACCTCCAGAAAACTACCCACGTGTCGGAAAAAACGACCAACATACACCTTTGAAATGTAGCGGGGGAGTTATACAATCCAAAGGGCATATGTCTAAAGGCGTATATGCCAAAATGGAAAAGTGAAAGTAGTTTTTTTCCTCATCCTTAGGAGTGATAGCAACCTGATTATACTCCGAGTACCCATCCAAGAAACAAAAGAACTCTTTCTTTACCAACCTCTCAATAATTTGATCAATAAAGATCAATGGAAGGTGATACTTCTTGGTAGATGATTTCATGTGTCGGTAATCTACACAGACATGCCAGGAAGTAGGTACACAAGTCGGAATCTCGTCACCACGGTCATTCTCCACGGATAGTAATCCTGGATTTCTTCGGGACCACATGCAAAGGAATGACCCACATGGAATCTGAAATGGGATAATAAAGACAACATCACACCATTCTCTGATCTCTTTCATGACAACCTCCCTCCTATTCAGATTGAGGCGACGTTGACACTCATGGGAGGGTTTACACTTATCCTCTAAGCAGATGTGACGCAAGCAGCTAGACTAATCTCATGGAGATCCGAAATATTCCATCCAATGGCCTTGTGGTTTCTCTCAAGAAACTCTACCATGTGAGAGTTCATATTCTTATTCATTCGGGTCAACTACAGGTTGAGGAAGATCGGAAACATTTGGGGGGACCCACAAGGAAGGCATACTTCAACGTTGACGGTAAAGCCTTGAGCTTAAGTGGGCTCTGAATCATCTCGGTAATGGACTCTATAACTACACTGATAGAAGGTATATGATATGTTCTCTGTGAACTGTCTACCATGGCTACTAGCAGCTCAACAAATAGAATCTTGGAAAGATCTGCACTGAATGCTCTGCTAAAAAAGGAATGGCTCATCAGAATGTTCAGAATCCTTGGTAATCTCATAAATAAAAGTTTCATATATCTCAACAATGATCTCTAAAAGGTGTTTCTCATCAGTGCATATGTTAGTAAACTCATCATGTGGCTCAGATATCTGTACCTCAGAACTCTCAGAAGGAGGTATATCATCAGTAGTCTCAATATGATATGTAAAAGGAATATCAGAGGGTACCTCCAAAAACTCATACTAATCCTCAGAAATCAGCTCAAACTACCCATCAACAAACAACGTAGAAGGATCAATAGGGGAACTTATGTCGACTGTGCTTTCCAAAGATTCCTTCTGAGAAAGGAACATTGGGATATCAATGAAATTAGTAAAAAGACATGTCTCTTTAAATTCGGTTTAAAAATCATAGTCTTCAAGATCTAGTGTTACAGCTTGTCTCTCATATGTTGTTGTTGTTGGTGGTGATGGTCTTGGATCGGGGATCATCTCAATTTTTACTTTGTCATGACTAGAGTGAAAGATGATCTCTCCAGTACTGTAATCAGCTACCGCTCGGTCGTTCAGAGGAACGGTCGACCTAGTATGATTGGGGTATGGAGTAAAGGTGAAAGTGTGTCCATATCCATGACACCAAAATCAACAGGGAATATCATTCCATGCACCGTTACAATAACATCCTCTAAAATGCCCCTTGGCCTCTTGATCAATCTATCAGCAAGCTGAAGGATCATTCTGGTCGATCTAAGAGGTCCTAACCCAAACTCTTTGAGTAAAGAGGGATGACATGAGAATAATGGAGGAACCGTAATTGAGAAGGGTGCGATCAAATTCTTGATAAAAATGTGACAATGGATGTGAGGTGATCCCTTATCTTTCTGTTTGGCGGGAGATTGAGATGGCATGAACTATTGCCATGGTCAAGATGTGCTTTTCTATCTTCGTTCGTCTGTTCTGCTTTGTTTGACGCTTCTGTGTGCATGCTTCTTTCATTCCCCTTTTTACTTTAGGCATGGACTCCATGGCCTTAAGGAGTGGCATCTCTAAAAGATGTTCTGTAAGATCTCAACCACTCCACGAATAGATAGGGTTGTTTTTAGCTTTTGGATTTTATTGATTTTATTTAAAAAAGGAAATGGTACATAATCAGGATTAACATTCAAATGTGTATTTCGATTACTCAAAAGAGAGTCCTCAATATAATGGGACAACCAGAATCAGTATGTACAGTGTTCTCCAAAATAGGGCAAGGAAAATGAAATATAAAACATGACGGGATGTTGTTGCTGATGAAGAGGAAGAATCCATGACTAGTTTATTCTCCCTTGCTAATTGTGATATGCATCTATTGGGTGAAGGTGAAGATGATGATGGGGAGGAAAAAAGATGGTGAAACTCCATGCTCGGGTGCTTCTACATTGGTACTCGGCAATGATGGTGAAGAAGATGATAAAGAAGGTGAAGCTCTCTCACTGGCTTGATCCCCCAATCCCAATGGATATGGAAGTAGCTGCAATCTCCTACCGCTCCTGAGATGAATGGCGCCAGATAAACATGTAAAATCAAGGGCCATGCCTGTCTCGGGTATGAATGGATCATGGGCAACATGCTCCTTAAGTCTGAAATTGTTGGGATTGGCCTCAACCTGAGTTGGGATCAATGTCTTTGTGGTGGTCGGGTCATCAAGACTCTGAGTGAGATCATTTTATTCTTCATTAGCACTGCCATTGATCAAGTGTTGGGTTCATCGAAGGTGCCTCGGGGTGCTCAATGACGGGTTTTTGTTGAGACTGGTAATGAGGAAGTTGCTCGTATCCATAATGTTGGTAATGAGGAGGATGAGGATGTGGATACTATTCGTATGATGCATTTTGTTGATGATGGTAAGGTTATGGAAAACATGCAGGCTGCATCTGGTGCTGGCCATGTCTCTAGTTCTGGAAATGATGTGGAGATTGATATTGAGGCTGGAATTGTCGGTGCTGGTACTGCTGAGGTCTGCCTCTCTGAAACTGGTGGGCAGGTCTTTGACCCTGCTGGGAACTCAACTGGCCTTGCCCTGAAGGACAGGAATGGTTGCACTCTCAGTCGAACCAGATACTGATCACCTCCTCAATAATCGAGGGAGGTGGAGCCTACTTCTCAGGAATGTATGGACCTTCTTGCTGGTACGGGACAATCTATTGTGAATGCTACGAGACCTGGTCAAGGGTCTGTACATAATAAACGTGTTGAACTATGGATGGTCCTCCAGTACTCTACTGGGTGGAAGAATCCTACTCCCTGGAAAAAGTATCGGCTACAGCACTTGTGCTCTAACATGCGTTGATCTTACTCACAAGAAGCTCCAGATGCTTTGTTATCTCATCAAGCTTATTTAGGTTCTTCATCCTCTGTTCGATCACTTGGAGCTTCTCAAGCTCCTTGGATCGTTTCTCAATTATATCAACTTTGGATAGGTGATTTTCAATAATGGTCAGATTAGAACTGTACACCCTATCCACTTCATGTGATGCCATCATATTGATAGCCTCTGGGGGTGCTACAATAGTAGAAGAAGGCACGGGATGTTTCTGAAATGCACGCGAAGAAGATAAAGATGCGAGCTCCCTACAATCTCCTTAAAAATTTTATATAGGACATCCTCATCCTTGTTGAAGTGACTACTCCCACAAGCGGCATCTAACAGCTTGTGATTCTCATGACTTAAACCCCCAAAGAAATTTTGTACCAGGCTCGTCTTCGGAATGTCATGATGGGGGAACTTCTCCCTTAAATCTTTACATCTTTCTCATACCTCGTGAATAGGCTCATGAGACATCTGGGAGAAGTTTATTATCAGTAATCGTACTTGGTTGAGGCGTCCAAGAGGGTAATATTTGCTTAGAAAAGCAGACCTCAACTCTTCCCATGTAGTGATAACTTTTCCTAGATGATTTACCCAATAAAGGGCCTTGTCCATCAAGCTGAAGGGAAAAGTCGTCATCTTCACTACCTTTAATAGATGTTAGGGTAATGGATTGTGACATAAATGCAATCGAATTGCTAGAGGTGTACATATGGGTCTTCATTAATATGCCAGTGGAATATGTGGAGTAAAGGTAAGATAGTGGGCTTAAGCTTGAAATGCCCATGAATCGTAGGAATTTGAATCCATGTATTCATATGTCCATCTTCTGGATTATAGAATTCCCTTAATGAGAGCTTAGCCACTGGTTATACAAGCCCTTCTCCACCATTCCCACCTTCTCCATTGTTTATATCCTCCTCTCTAATGTCTTGCCTATCCTGCCTTAGCTCGAGAATCATATGTCTCAATGCAGTTTGAAAGTCAGCATGTTCTATTAGCTGAGCCTGAATGGATTGAATGGAGGCTAACACAATAGTGTTGATCTCGGACTGTTCAACCATGGAACCTTTTCTCTGAAGTGGCATCAAGTGCACTATTTCGGTTTCTGCAAGTGTAAACTACACTGGATTGGTATTTACGAATGATGGAGTCCCAAATGATAGTCCAATATTAGAGTCAATCTTGAACAACAGATTGATGGATGTGGTGAAGGGTGAAGTGGAGAAGAGGTGTACTCGAGAAGTGAGTCTTCCCGAGTAGAAGACGACCGATTTGGAGTGTGAAATGAGTCTGCAAAGTCTGAACGAGAAATACTCCAATCCGACATCTTCGGTATGAATAGCGAGATGCGAGAACACGAAAGTCAAACAAGAAAAGAATGAGTAGAAGGTGCAAAGGACACGGAAAGTCAAACAAGAAAAGAATGAGTAGAAGGCGCGAAGGGCACATAAGGATCTCTAGCACTTGCAGTCAAACACAATACAACCCCCCTATTCATCAATTCAACACAAGTGAAGACCGTAAAAGTTCAATTTGTTATCTTTTCAAATTTATTTAGTGATAAATACAATCTTTGAAAGAGTTAACGAGCTGTAGATGCCTGTATTTCCCTAAAGACTGACCCGAATTCTTACGACTAGTTGCATCCACTTTTATCCAGTATGGATGTAAGTACTGACCATAAAACGACTACCTTTTACTTAAGGACCAAGCCTTACATAGTGTCTTTTAAACCATCTATTCTGCTAAGGAAATCCATACCGTTTACTAGCTACCCGCATTTCCTCACTGAGAAGTAGCTAATCATTTTTTGTAGAATTAGTAGTCTATATGAAAATCCTGGCTTGGCTCTATGCTAGTGTTCATTTCTCTCTCACTTTACAAATAAATTAAAACAATGATGGGTTACTCTCCCCAAAACAATTATGATTATCCTTTTAGGGTCGAGTTTTGTTTAACAGTCATGGTTTTATAAAGTGATCACTCTTTTTTAATATTTTGCGATGAATCACCTACGGAGTGTCCAATTTCCTTTTTTAAATTACGTTAGTGAAAACAAGGGAAGAAATCAGAAATACCAATGCATGATTAATATATAATGATGCATGCGGAAGTTAAGAGATGCGTACCTTGTCGCCAGTACTCTAGATGGAGAGTGATCTGCGCAGAATTTAAATACAAAAATTAAACTAACCTAAATGATGCATGTGAGCCATCCTAGCAATAACTTCTATTAGCGGGCAAGAACCAGTAAATTTTGACTAAGTCCAATTACGCTCTACTCTATAGGTGCATAAATTCTTGTTTAGGGTTTTGGACCTAATCATTTTACATGACTCAAGCAAGTTAATTAAAGTAATCATTGATATCTCAAGCACATAAAACCGTGTGAAAACAAATAAGAATAAAGAGATGAAAACAAAACCGGTGAGGTACTCCAAGTACACCGGCACTTGGTGAAACATATCCCGTAGACAAGGTATATAATGTCCTTTTTACAAGAGTTGTTGAATAAATATAATGTCAAAATAAATCAAAAATTATCTATTCTCCTAATGATGGTCTCCTATTAAATCTTCTTTTCCTCCTCATACGCTCTCTCGCGGTTCGGTGAAGAATCAAACCGCCTCTGATTCGCTTGGGTGCGCCAGTGCTCCTAAGAATGTTGCCATCGCTCGTCGGCCCTCACAAGAAAGAGGAAATAAAAGAATTTATAAGAGACACAGATGTTTGGATATGAACCAAAAATAATAAATACAATGATTATGAACAATGAATTAATGAAAAAATAGATAAAAAAAAGAAGAGAAACAAGTACATACAACCCAAGAATAGCAGCTCAAAAGGAAAACCTAACTACCCTCGTTGTGCCTCCTCGACAATGGCACCATTTTATTGAATGCTAAACTCAGGGTTTTTATTTCGATAAATTAATCACAAGTGTCGTCGCAATCCAAAAATGCGTCAAACAAAAAATTATTAATTCTCAAGCAAAAATAAATAAAAATTGTAGCAAGAGAAATTGCCATTTACTTTACATGTATAGCTAACATGATCGAACTCAGGGAGGCTACAAAAATCCCGAGGGTTATTCTATGTAGTGAAAAATCAATGAAAGAATAAAGGAAATTCTATTCACACTATGCTTGGATGTTGCATTTTCTTTTGGGATTTCTATGATTTTAAGAAATTTTAAGTTTATAATTTTAATTTTGTTTTTTTATTTTTTATTAGCAAAAGATTTTTTTATTTTAAAAACACTATGAGAATTAAATTGAATTTAGAACACACACACAATCAACTGTTTTTTGTATTTTTCAACTATGTCAAAACTATCCAGAAAATTTAAAAAATATTTTGGAGTTTTAGAAAAATATTTAATGTTTTTGTAATGTTTCTATATTTTTCCACAAATTTTAAAACCTTTAAATAAACTAAAAAACAATGAATTAAATAAATATAAAAAAATAAATATTTTGGTATATTGAAATAACAAATAATGTTAAATTGGATACAATACATACAACATAAAAGATATTTTTTATATTTTCCAGAAAGAAATTTTATGATTTTTTGGATTTTTAAAAGAATTTTATGAATTCTTAATGTTTTTGATAGTTTTATGCTTTTTATGTGTTTTATGAGGAATAAAAATGGGAAAATGGGAAGAAATTTAAATAAAACAAAAGAAACACACAAGATTTATTTTAGAATTTTGGGAAGAATTTTTATAATTTTTATTTATTTTTTAGTACAAGAAGACATATGGAGTTTTTTATTTGTAATAAATAATAAAAATGGTGAGAATGCAATATGCAAATTGTGGAAGCAACATGAATGAGTTAGGAGTTTATGTGAATTTTTTGTCGAATTTTTTTGAATGAGTTTTGCTCATTTTTATTTAATTTTAAAGATGAAAAAACAAAACAGACTCACAGGGACTAATATGGAATTATTTAATGTATGCATGTTGAGTAATTAACAAACATAAAATGTGAGGCATGATATGCAATTTTTCCAAAAACTCACGTGCACAGGCACATGTGCTCCGCTGGACTACACTAGTATGCAACTACAAAACTTCCTGAGGTTGAACAATAACACATGAATACAATATTTTATTACAATTAACCCAACAGATTACATGCGGTACACGAGCTATAATTCAAATAGGACTGAAATGCAAATAAATTAAATACCAAAGCTGAAAGTGAAAATGTTCAATTTAAGATAAAATGACATGTGTCCTCACAAGGACTTATTTGTAAATAAAATAAAAGATAGGGATACCCTTTATTGACATGGTAGAAAGAACACATGGATGGCGACGTGGCTTGGATATGATGGTGAAGATTTAAATAGAGCGAAGGGTGTCGATACGATCGAAGATCTTGATCTACGATCGAATTTTGGAGCTCAACGGATGGCTGAGATGTAAATCGGGGTCCCGTTCTTGATTGTGCGGTTGGGAGATGGTCTGGATGAAGTGGGAAGCAGATCTTCCATGGTGAACTTCGATTGGCTGAATCTCCCTCGTCTGAGCGCTACTCCTCGTCCAATTGGTTTGAAATACAAGCTCACACAATTCCTCGTCTGACGTACATCTTGGATCGATCTTATACGACCATATGGTCGATCTGGAAGGTGGTCTTTCTCGCTTCTCCAGGAATCTACTCCATTCTCGATGATTGTTGTTCAAATTATTTCTGGAGCTCCTTTTGACATGTAATGATTATCGATGCTCGGAGGTATACTCTATCCAATAATTAGGTCAAAATAGTATGAAATGATGGGTCAATGGAAATCTCCAATGAAGGTGGTCGGGATGGAGACCAAGCTCCTGATCTAGAGTGGTCTGGAGATAAGCAGACGGTGAAAGAGGTGAAGAAGGTTGAGGCGAAGGTGTTGGCGTAGTCGGGGGGGTCAACAGTGATCAATGTACCTCTGATTGTGCAGATCAGAGGTTGAAGATGATTAACTGATCTTTTTTTATTTAGACGAAATCAAATCAAAAATAAAAGGCTAAAATGAAAATAACCCACCTACGTACCTATGGAATGGAAGAAGTAAAAATTACCTCGATTTGCGATGTGGTAGAGAGGTGGAGACGTGTGGCAGAGGTCACCGGTGACGTAGCTATATACAGTATTTGGATTTTTAATTAATTATTTACATAAATATACATAATTTAATATTTTATTTATTTACAACATTTTTCAAGGGTTTTATTAGTATTTTTATTTTTTAAGAACTAATTTATTGGGTTAAATATTTAAGTATAATATAAACATGGTGATACCTATACAATATATACATGATTTTATTTTTGTTGATTATTTATTTTGTAATTTTTATTTATATTTTATACGAGTTAAATAGAATATTTACAAATAATGAAAAATACAATATTGCCAGATATATAGAAGAAATTAAACAATATATATAGTGTATATAGGTATAATATACAATAATACCCCAATCGGTCCCGTTTCACACATTAACTCGGAATTTTATGAAATCACCTCCATTTTAAAGATAATTTAATTTAGACTACAATGAAAGTGAGTTTTCTTAATTTGGAGTTCATGTGGAGAAAATATTGATCTACAATTTTGTACTTAGCAGTTTTTGGAAACTAATGTTATTTACACAATATACGTAGAGTTTAATTTTTTATTATTTATAAGAGGATTTTATTCACAAATGTCAAGAAGACATAATGACTATTTACAAAGGACTTGATGGTGAATAAATTAATTAAAGAATGTATAATATTGTGCAGGTTATGATTATACAAGTGTTAAGTAAAATGTATGGATTTTCTAGTAGTTAGGCCTTATCTCCCCCTACTCTCTTCCTTGTCAATCAGGTCAAGTCTTGACCTTCTCTCGGGGTCTGATTCAACATGTATCTATTGCATATATACAATCATTTTCTTTATTTTTCCTTTATTTCTTTTTTTATTTTGTGTTAAAATAATGATAAATATACAATATTTACCCAAGAGTTGGAGTTAGCAAAAGAATGTACATGTGTTTTATAAGGGATTTTAAGCTAAAATAAATGAATAAAGATGATGAAATGCATATTCATCACTTATGTAGTTGTTTTTACGCATGAGTGTTTCCATATTAAATATATGTACATTTGTGCTTAATTGCTTGTATTGTTAGTGAAAACTCTACGCAAAGATGTACTTGTTTGAGTTTAACCATCTGATCCACCTGCACCCATCAACCGATATCCAAGAAAATTAATATTTGGTATCAAAAGCCTCGTTTGTGCAGAAGAAGTAAAATTCGAATGCATTGATGAATATGTAATTCATCCTCTAATCAACTACAAATGGAGCTTCATCCTGAGTAATTAGGTGCATTCATATGTTTATATCTCATAATTAATATCCATGCACTTGTAAATAGTTTGCATAAATTAGCATTTCCTTCTGCATTCATGTTCACTTGTGTATATTTGATCTAACTTCATTCATTTTTATTTAATTGACACTAACTCCAATTAAAAAAAACCAACTCCATTGTATACATCTCATCAACACTAATCAATGAAAACCCCTAAAATACTGACTCATATATATATATATGGAAACTCAAACCCTAATTCGGGACAAAAGGTTGTAAAATGGTATCTTTCACAAAAAATGTCCAATTTCAATCTACTTACTATGGAATTAAGGTAACTCAATTATGTACAAATCAAGATCAAATCCAAAAGAGAATCATAGTTCATTTATGAATTTTGAGTTTTGGGATCGAACTAAGTAATGTACGTATTTACTGATTTTTAACTTGTTATTTCATGTTCATATTTGACTCGTTTTGGTTTATTTCCTTTTCATTTATTTATTTCATCTCATGTTTTTACTAATTACATAAAAATAAAAATCAGAAAAATCAGAAAAATAAAAAATATAAATTCTCACCTGAGTTCACTAACCTTATTCACATGTATATAATTTAAATTATTTATTTATTCTGACTATTCTTCTTATCTCATAAAAATTCAAAAAAACTGCATCTGTCTCTATTGAATTATTTAGCAGCATTTTTGCTTTTTGTATGCATTTATTATCCACAGAAAATAAAAAATACAAACTAAAAAATTTGATATTTTATGTACATAAAATATCGATAAAAAATCTTAACTTGCAGAGTTGAGTTCGTTTGCATCTGAGACCTTCATGAACATTGTGGAATGCATTTATATCACCATTTTTCATTTTGGATATTTTGCATTTGAAATAGTTTATTGTTTTTATTTAGTTTTCTTTTATTTTCATGGATTGGTCAGCAAGTCAAAATCCATGTGTCCCCTTCTCATTGATCCACCTCATGCCCATGTTAAACCTGCCTCCCACCTCGATCAACTCTTTTTCTCTGCTAGCATACCTAATTTGGGTTGTTGGATCAATCAAGATCCAACGACCATCCTCAAACCCACTTCCTCTTAGCCCCCTCACGTGATCTTCACGTGCCACATCTCAACAGTTGGATCACGATTAACCAACTATTGTTGTTCCTTCTCCTACTTCCGTCCCATCTACTTCCCCTCCCTACTCTGATCAATGGTTGTCCCATGCTCCTACTATCCCCTTTATCTCCTGATCAACCCAATCCTATCCACCTCTTCTTCGGACAGAAACAACCAACCCTATCATTGGACATCCCAACCAATTTTTTCCTTTCCGATTGACAACCCGTATACATATGCAATATGGAGATGACTCCCAACGACTACTTCCTCTTCTCCGAACCTCTTCGCCCAATGATGAACCCCCTCTTCTCCTCATCACCTCCTTCAAATAACTCCCCTCTATCATATCCCCTATGCCTCTGCACAATCGAAACCCAACCACCTATCCCTTTACCGATCAAATCCTCCAACCACCACTATCCTATCTCCAACAAACACATGCAACCAACCCAGAATTGGAAACCACCTCCGTTGCCAAGAGTCCCTTTCCCAATCCTATATTCCCCAACCATCTACAACAAATGAAACCACTCAATCTCCGCCTATTTGAACCCCAATCCGACCACCTTCGAAGCTTCATCCACAGGTGCTCTACCTAAATTGAGAGAGAGAGAGGGAGGGAGGGAGGGAGGGAATCAGAGGAGGTGGATAGTGATATCTACCATTCCCTTAGTGAAGATCCTCCTTCAGGTATGATCCATAGGTGCCCAACCTCTGCCACTGCATCTTTCAAGAGAGAAGCAAAGCCTCACTGCATATTGTCGTGGCTCGAGGTGAAGAAGAGAGTTGAGGGCCATTCTTCCTCCATTCTAGGCGAACATGTATAGCCTCTACCCTTATCCCCTTCCCCTTTATTCTTCCTCCTTCTTCTTTTTTATTTTTTTTATCTATATCTCTACCTAAAACCCATCTTCTCTACTTCATCTTCGCTCTTCTTCGACTTTAATACATCCCTGATCATCGAGGAAGATCACCACCACCTACTGTAAACCCTACGCTTTCCCTTATCCCCTCCCAACCTCTCATCGAACTTGCTCCAAATCCATCGCCTACAACTGGAGCACCATACCCATCTTCTGTCTTTCGTGTGTAACATCAGAGTCAAGCCCCTAAGGCTTGAGCCACAACTCACTTGTAGGTACAAATGTGAGAGTCCCTCCTCAATCAATGAGCTTCTGCCCCGATTACCCTCGACCATGTGTCATCCACCAAATCCTTTAGCACCTCACCGGATCAAAGCATAACCTCGTTGTCTGATCAGAGGAGGAGGAAGAGAGCCCCATAATGTCACTGGAGTCCTCCCGTGCTTCCCCTTGTCATATGTTGACAGGAGAAGCACATCTCCTAGACGAAGGAAGAAGGAGGAGGGAGGAGCACTCCACACATATAACTACTGTTGGATTCTCATCCAAGGGTGTGCATCACGCCTCAATTCACCCCTTGGATCGGCTCTTCAATCTCATCCGTTCACACGAGTCACCCGAGCCTGCAGCCTTGGGAGGATCCAAACAAGCTACAATGTGCAATTTGGAGGCAAGGATCCCAACTGCCTATGTCACCTAAACCAACCCTGGTCACATGCGTAACACACATGATTTGAGAATATTTCAAGCTCACCCCCATTCTAAAATTGCACTCATACCCCTATGTAGGGAAATTTACGCATAGTGTCCATCAATTAGTTTTAATCAACATTTAGTATTAGTTTGGATCTTTTGATTATGCCAAAAAAATGGGAGAAAAGATTGTGTTTACAAAAAGTGTTTGCTCATACACATATTTTTTTTGCAGACACATCAAATATTTCATCATCATAAAAAGGGGAGATTGTTAGTGCATGTGCATGCATTTTTTGAGGATAACAAAACCTGTATGTAAAGCTTGTAACTAGGTCAAGAGCATGGAAGTTAGCAAACTAAGAATGAGCTCAAGCATGAAAACTCGAGCTTAAGTGAAGAAGATGCTAAGAAGCTTAAAGAATTCAAGGACACAGAATTTCAAATCAAGTTCAAGAAAGGATTTCAACTCAAGAAGAAGACAATGCCTTTTTTATTAATTCATGCCTTTGTATTTGTTTATAATGAAAAAAAACCTCGAGAATCATGCATTCACATCTCAAATTTTAACTTTAACTTTTAGGTCAAGATGTTAAAATGGTCAATAATAAACTTTTCACTTATCGATCGTATTTCTGAGTCTAATCGACCATCAAGTTTTTATTGATCGATCATATTTTTGAATTATGATCGATCATCAAGTTTTTGCGTTTTGACATTTTCTGAATATGTCATTTTATGATTTTTTCTTGTCGTTTCAGTCTTCAACATTCAGGGAATTCGAGACCTATAAATAGGATCCCATAGTTGTCTTCTTCCCGCTTTCCACTATACTCTGAGAGAATGATGGAAGAGTTATTTTTTGTTTCGTTCATCGTGTCTCCAATTATGATGTTAAGTAGTCACTTACAAACATGCTCATCACTTTGTAAGATCATTTTATTATTTTCTCATATTATTTATTATATATTTACTTTTATATTGAGGTTATTATGATTGTTTACAATGTATACAGTGACGTTGACCTCGTAGTCAACTCAGGTTAATATGATTGGTTGCCCATGTAAGCAACTCATGTTAGTGGAAGATGCATATGGGTCTCAGGTTGACAGCCTGGGTCAGGAGACTGAGGTTATGGTTTTTATCCATGAGGATTTTCACATTAAATACATGTGCATTTGTAGGAGATTGATTATCTTTGTGATTGGAGTGCTAGGTAACGTTGTACTTGTTTGAATTTATTATTTGCGGAGATCAATGGCACTGTTTTATCTAGTTGCACCCATCAGACAGTGTGTTAGAAAAACAGTTCCTTTCTCATTCTTCTTTACAAAGAAGGAATGATATGTAAATGACATAGTAAGGTCCATGTTATTTAACACTTTTGATAACTTCTAAAACATGCATGATAGCTTCATTTAAGCCCATAGAGCAGGAGGTTGTTGCATATAACAATACAATAATGCATTCTCTACATCAAATATGATTTAAAGGTCGGTAAAACTATATTGCCAATGCCACGGGGAGAAAACTATATACCTATTTAAAGCTGGGTTTTTACCCTGCTTTTTGATACGCGGCTTCCTTAAGTCTTTTCCCTCTCCCCATTTTAGCATCTCCACGTGTCTTCCCTATTTGGCTTCCACATTAACTTGCCACCACTCTCTCTCTATATATAATTAGAATATGCAGATTGTGGAGTTTTTTGTGACATATCCCTGTCATTCATTGATATTACATATGTTCTCTTATAACTTATGTTTATGTATAATTATATCCGTATTCGTTGTATTAATAAATAGCTGTAAATTCTATATTAAATAAAATTTGTTAATACACAATAAATAAAAACACCTATAAATAGATATTACTACACCTCATAGTATATTGGAATAGTTATGAAAATTAAGCTCATTTTCTTTTTAAGTAAATAAAAAATGGAAATTACATATTAACATTTAAATCCATAAAAAATCAAATAAAAACATAAAAATTTCCATATAAACCAATAAATATTTATTTAGTAATTCTTAAATATATATACATATATTTCCTTTTTAATTTGTCGGTGGTTGCATGATACGATATATGTAAATTGCTTAATGTTAGAACCATCAATTAGTAGTTGTTTTATGTAAAGATGTTACTTTTGGATCTTGATTAATTTATTCCAAACATGTTTTATTCACTTATCTTTTTTAGATCTTAATTTATTATTTTAATCTTTTGATGATTTATTATTTAGTAAAGAGTATTGTTAAGTTTTTTTAAATATCTACTTTATATTATTCATTTGATATTTAAATTCATGTTTTACTCACTAATTAATTATTTAGAATTATCTACGTTTGTTTAGTGATTTTATATTGGTGCACCAATTTTTGAAAATGTATATTAGAATTTTCTATCTACAACTACTATTTTTGAAAATATAAAATGTAAATATTCAAAACCAACTCTTCCTACCCTTCATCTATAATGTAAAATAATGTATATTTTGATAAGTACTTTGTAGATACATTGTAATAACAATAATAATTAATTGATAATGTTAAATAATATTGGATATTTAATCAATCCATGTTTTTTTTTGATATTTGAAGTATACATGCTACGATATATCATAAAAATTGAACTCAAAGCATTATCACTATGTGTGTGTGTCTGCATGTTTATGTATGAAATATTATAATTAAAGCTGATAAGTTGAGGAAATGAGACCACGACCCTGCGAGAGGAGCTCCCGATGGCCACCATGTTTCACCATTGAGGGAGAGTAATTATTTCTAAATTCCATCACCTTCTGATCAATGACCACTAATAACGTGTAATGTTCATGCGAATTCTAATAAACATGGGTTCCCATGAATCTGAATGGTTAGATTTTAGCTTAATCACATCCTATTCAATTTAGTGATTTTTTTTAAATCCAATGTATTAAACATTTACACTGATGCTCGTATATTTCACAACATTTCAGAACGTATTAGTTTTTGATACTTGCATATTTCCTTAAAATAACATGATCTCATGTTCACATCGCTTGACATTCAGATTATAGTTTGATTATTGTATTAGATTTGAAGAAAGGAATATCTGTTAAAATGGATGTTGTGTTTCTTTTTTATATTTTAATCCCAACTTTATATTTTATCCTCTCTAATTATATGTTAAAATAAAAATAAAAAAGCATGAGTAAAACGACCGTGGATGAAATAAGTACAATGGAATAAGAAAGGGGTTATCAATTTTAATATTTCATCTCTTTCACTAATCCGTGGTATCACATACTAATATATTAAATGACAGATGACATCTAAAAGGAAATCACACGTATATACAATGTATGGATGCCCATATATACTTTTGACAATGGTTCGATCCACTCCGTTATTTTATATATTTAACATTTTATAATCTAATACAATTGGCTGGAACGACAAATCAAACCATTCTAATATTCATGTTAAATTCCTATACAAGAGTTCTATTGGTTAATAATCATCAAAAATTACATCTTCGTTTCTTTAGATTGGGACTTAAAAAAACTATTTATTAGATAACTTTCTAATTAAAAATGGCAGAAAGTTTCATTTATTTTTTTAAAAAATATGTATAATTCAGCACATATCAGCACCTTTGGGATGATTCCTCTCTATTGCATTTGCAAATTTCACCAAATAACTTTGGATTTCGTTTCATTTATAAAAAATTCATTGATTTTAATTTTTGTATTTGACGCTAGAGTTTAGGAATAACATATATGCATCTAAATATTTGTTTTTAGCAATATTTTGCATCTTTGGGTGTGCATATATGAATGTGTGTCATATAATATGAAAGGGTGCACATAAAAGATACATTTGAAAAATCACTACATATTTCTTTTAATTCATAATATAATAATTACGTTGTTGATCAAATATACAAGGCGATCATTATCGATAGGATCCATCTCTTTATAAAACCGCGCATTCTTGGTCATCTTTATCAGAAATATGTAGTTTTTTTAGATGGAAATTATATATTAAAAAAATTACCTAATTCAACTCATTTTATTTATTTTTAATTTTATTTTAAACATTATAATTAATATTTAAATTTATTATCCGCCACGAAGCGTTGAAGGCGGGTGACACGAGAGACGTGAACCCGCAGCAGTGCCATCCCCGCCCCGTGAACCGACAGCATGCCGCCAACGCGACTGTGGAATTCTCTTCCCTGCCATCTGACTGGCCCTTCACAGCCAATGCCGGCCCGCTTGAACGCTGCCCTATTTCCTCGCCGCCGCCGCAACAGTCCAGTTCTCCGGGTTGTCATCTCCGCCTTCCTCCACCGTCCTCTCTTAGGTCCTGTTTGCAGTGTCATAACTTTTTTCTCTTTGTTATTGTTATTTTTTGATTTCTATTCTGGAGAGTCCAAGTTTCATAACCATTCTGTTATTTTTTTTAATTTTTCTGCTGTTTTTACGGTTATTTCTCTTTCAGTAATTTATCCCAGAAACTGGAAACCTGCTACTGTCCGATCAAACCATTTAATCTATTTTAACTGTTCTGCCATCATTTTATTGCCGTGTCAATTTCCTTCATGATATCCGATCATCAGTTATTTTTCATAGTTAATATCTTGTCTTCATGCGAAGTTGCAGCACTAACTCTGAATTAATTTCCGATCATTACTTCTGTTGGGACTGTTCCTGAGTGAGATCCTCGCCTGGTGTTGTATCATGTTAGTAGGTTTGTCCATACTTTGGTTTGCCACAACGGTTCCTAATACATGCAAACATTTCAAGTTATTAGTTCATACCTCCGTCCTTGGTTTGGTTGCATCATAATTTATTGCCACCGAGTGGACCAACAAGCTGTTATGTGTTGCGTGAAATAAGTACAGATGTTTGCTCTTCCATTGCTAGTTGCCATTTGAATCATGAATAGTCTTGTTGTATTTCCGATAGATGTCTATGTTGGACAATGCCTTTGCAAGTTGTCCATAAGATGACCCAAATCCGGAAAAGGGCATGGCAAAAAATAAATAGGATGCTTGGTACATTGTCTGGTCCTCTTTATGAGAGCTATTGTCTATGGAAGTAGAAATGTCGTTAGTACGTATAACTTTTGTCATAGGACATACCTAAGGAGAGATGGTGCATGCTCATAATGCGCGTCCTTTGCTGATATGTAGTCTTGTACTGATCATCACGTGGAATAAGAACATTGATAGGGGCAACTGATAGGGGCATCATTTATTATATGAGGTGGAGGAGACACACATGTTCCAAACCTGGTGTAGAACGAAAGGTACTTAAAAGAATATAACATCTGCAATGATGTAGTATTTACTGTACCGAGGGTCAGAGCACTGATATTCCTTCTCCTAGTGTAACCCAAAACACACATTCACAGCTCCGTCTGCCAATTTGTCTTTGCCTAGACCAAGTAGGTGAACAAGGGCCACACACACCCAAACACTCTTGGATGAACATGGAACACTGCTTTCCCCAAGAAAAGAACATCACTGGAGTTTGGGAACTTGCTCATAAATGGACGTAGATGGTACACGATTGATGATAAACATGGCAGTAAGGATGGTATCTCTCCAAAATGTTGAACGAACATGATAATCTATGAGTAATGTGCAGGTGATGTGAAGAATATGTTGGTATTTGCACTTAGTAACTCCATTATTTTGAGATATAAAGGCACAAGTGGATTGACATATAATCCCCTGAATCTACAGAAAGGACTACATATCCTTGGAAAGGAATTCCCTTGCATTATTAGATCTAATAATTTTAACACATCCCAAATTCAGTATTTATTTCATTGGTAAAGACATTTATAATGGGAAAACATTTAGATTTGTTTTTCAATAAAATGGTCGATGAAACACGAGAGAAGTCATCCATGATAACAAGGTAGTATTTGTTTCCCAACGATCATGATATCGATTAGGTCTCCATACATCAGGATGAACGTGCTCAAAGAGTGTATTGGAATGAACAACACCAGACGATGGGAAAGATCTTTAATGATGCTTCCCCAGTTGGTATGCACTACACTTTAAGCTGATATCGGGAGAGTGGGAGGGAGACAAGGTCCCGGGGAAGGACCCAATGAAGCTTTTGAAGAGATGGATGTCCTAAGCGTTGATGCTAGAGAGTGCCTGAATAAGCTGAAAAATGAATCCTAGGATATGCAACAATATCATATGACTAAACAAGATAGTGGATATCCCTTTCTTCACGACTTTTACTAATCATCCTTTAGTCAGTATGTCTTGAAAAATACAAGAAATGACTTCAAAAATTACTCGATAGTTATGTTCCTTGCAAATATGATTGATAGACAAAAAGCCAATGATCTTTGGATGGTAAAAAACTATGATGTGAGTGTGAAGTATCTCCAAGGTGGAGCATGTTCATACATTGCATTGGATCTTTAAATTCCCTTTTGGGACTACCACAGATTGGTTGTTAGCCTCAGTAATGATGGCTTGAGCATTAGGGGTCAGATACCCATTATTGCTATAGTAGACTACCTTTAAGTACCCCATTTTGTTGTAACATGTGTATTGGACCGTGATGTGTTCTCGACCTAGCATGGAGCGACCATGTCTACAACCTTAGTATGGACCATGACCTTCTGCGGCTAAGACAAGCAAGAATGCCATCCGAGCGTAAGATGATGGGACGATGAGTTCGTAGATCATGGTCATCACCATCGATATAATTGTAGATGAACTAATTTATTATATGAGTGCTTACAACATGTGGACTTATGTGAAAGCCACATATAGACAAGAAAAATACTCTTGCAGAATGTTCCACCATATTTTGATATGATAAACTTCAAACAAGTAGCCGATCATATTTAATATGGGAAAAAGGCTTTGTTGTTGTAAACTTAAAACAAGCAGGATGCCTCCTAGCAGATTATTTTCTCTTCCGAAATCTTTTTTTAAAAGATATAATGCTTGTGTTCCAGAATATATATGCCATACACAAGAGAAATACCATCAACACATGGCAATCCTAATATTCCTTGAAGGTCTTGACCTCAACTATGATGTTGCTTGAGACCTAATGATTACTGTTTCCACTCCCGACTCTCCCAACCATTGAAGAGGCGTTCAACACTCCAGTCATCTAACGACCTCTCACACTAACACCACTTAAGGGTGGGTATTCGATCGGTTTGGGTGGATTTGGGTTATTCAGTTCGGGTTGAATTCAATTTGGGTTGGAAAAATGGAACCCATCACCCAGTCGAGTTACTTCGGGTTGAGATGTTCGGTCATTGGTTTCTGTCGATTGGGTCGGGTTAAAACTAAATTAATCAAATTGACTAAAGCTGAAAGTTGCCACTTAATAATCATGTAAATCACTTTTCATAAATGAGCTTCAAGCTTACGTGTCGACAAATGCCCATGGTTTAATGGGGGGTTTTGATGAGCTATTTGTTTATTAATAAGGAATAACTTGCAATATCAAATGACACCTAATTCTTCAATATGTAAATAATTAATTATTTTTGAAACTCATTATTAACAAGCATACCCGTAAGTTACTAATTGGTTCTTCACGTAAATAATTAGATGATACCATAAACTATACAAACTAAAATATATTACCATATGATCCATCTAAGTCTCGCTTAATTACAATTTTAGAGTCCAGAGACGGTTCACATTGCAAATTTGCTTAATTACTGTTAACAACACATTCTATAATTAGATTTATTGTTAGTAGTACATTCTATAATTAGATTTGTAGCCATTTGCAGCTAAGGATATTTATGTATTTTCCATCTTAGAGATCTCTAGGGTTTTGTATTATATAAGGACCCCAAGAACTCTTGAATAAACAAGCAATTCCATTCTTTCATTCTTCTCCACATGGTATCAGAGCAGCGGTCCTACACCGGTGTTCTGACCTAATCCCACTGCCACAACTAGCCCCTCCCTCCGGTTCTCTCCTCCTCCATGCGCCAGCTCTAGGCATCTTCCCGCCCCCTCTCCCATGCTACGTGGCACTCGTGCCCTCTCACAGCGGCACCAGTGCTCCCTTCATGCAACGAAAATACTCCAACGTCTAGGCAACCCCTCCCGTACGCTGATCCTTGTTAGGCACTGCCTGTATCGAACCTCCATTTGATGTATTGTTAGGTCTACATGATGCGTAAGCCTACTCAACTATTCTAGGTCACTTTTTCTTGACCTCTGCGGTTACCATGGCATCTACATCTACAGAACCCAAGCCCTGTACCCGACTTCTTCTGTAATGGTTAAGGGCACGTCTATCAAACTCAAGGTTTCCGAGAACTATGTACTATGGTCTCGGTCTTTCAAGATTTTTATTGGTGGTCAGCGCAAGAACTATGTTCTTACTAAAGTTCCGCCTGCGGAGACGGAAAAGGATTATGACACATGGCATGTAGACAACTGCCAGGTAATTACTTGGATGACTAATAGTGTCGAACCAAATATTGCTTCTAATCTTCTATACAAGGAAACTACGAAAGTAATGTGGGAGAGTCTTGAGAAGACCTACTCCCAGAAGACAACTAAGTATAGGCTCTCAGACATCTATACAAGGATCCGGTCTGCCAATCAAGGGGATACGTCCTTGATTGAATACTACAGGTTTCTCACAGGTCTTTTTGAGGAGCTTCTTATCTTCCAACCTACCTGCTGTGACAAACAGATAGGCGAACGTGAGAAATGGCAAGTGTATCGTTTCTTATCAGGTCGACATCCACGGTACAAGCCGGTGAAGGACCAATTTCTGACTGCCGCTGCTCTGCCCTCTCTTGAGACCATCTTCGGTCGGCTACAGGAACTAAAGTCTCCTTCACCCCTCAGTCTGTTGAAACTTCAACCCATTTTGCTTGAGGACGCTCAACTTACCAAGGAGGACGTGATTGTGACTTTGGCCGTGGTCGTGGTCGTGATTTCAGACGAGGACGTGACTCAGGTCACGGCCATGGTCGTGATTCTACTGCCCGCTACCCTACATGCACGCATTGTGGACGTCTCAACCATTCGTCAGAACGTTGTTGGGCTAAGTTTGGCATGCCTACAAGTGCCAACAGTGTCTGTGAGACGGTTCCTTATGATGGCAACTATGATACTATGGAGACATCCCATGTTCAGTCTTCCAATGATAGTCAGACTCCCTTTACTACTTCTGAGTATGCTCGTCTTCGCTAACTATTACAGAACCCTACAAATGACACTCCTGCTTCTGGCCTTTCTGCTAACTTGGCCGCTACATCAGGTACTATTGCCAGCTCCGCCTCCACTTCTGCACCTGTATGGGTAACAGACTCAGTGGCTTCAACTCATCTGACGGGAGAAGGTAGTCTTCTCACCTTCTTACAACCATCTTCCACTGTGAAGACTGTTCGTGTTGCAAATAATGCTCAGTCTCCTATTACGAATGTGGGGACCATGGAGTTCTCCTCTAAACTTCGGCTTACTGGTGTGCACTGTGCACCTGATTTTCCTCTTAGTCTCTTATCGGTTCATAAACTGTGCACTGAACTTAACTGTTGAGTTATTTTTGACGAATGATGCTATTATTTTCAGGACATCCGAACGAGACAGATTTTTATGGGGACACGAGAAGAATGGTCTTTATTATCTTGACATTCCTTTAGACTCTGACTTTGCTGGCGCATCTTCTATCTATGTTGATCCCCTTCTCTGGCATTTTCATCTTGGTCATCCATCTGCCAAGGCGCTCTCCTTGATGTTCCCAGAACTTTCCATGCTCAAACCCTTCGAGTGCGATTCATGCCAGTTTGGGAAACATCATCGAGCGTCGTTTCCTGCACGAATTGATTCTCGTTGTACTCTTCCTTTCTCTTTAGTCCATTGTGACCTCTGGGGACCCTGTTCGGTCCGTACTTTGAGTGGACATAAATATTTTATTGTTTTTGTTGATGACTACAACCGGTCGTCTGGGGTCTATCTTCTAAAAAGAACGATCAGAGATAAATAAAATTGTCAAAAATTTCTTTCATTATGTCAAGAATTATTTTTCCTGTGATATACAAATTTTTCGTTCGGATAATGCCTTGAAATTCACACAACATGTCCTAACGGATTTCTTTGATTCCGTAGGAACCATACATCAAACCTCTTGTCCACATATATCTCAACAAAACGGGATAGCCGAAAGAAAATGCAGACATCTCCTAGATATCGCCCATTCTCTCCTTACTCAAATGAAGGTCCCAAGACCTATTGGAGTGATGCTGTTCTAACCGCCGTTCATCTTATCAATAGAATCCCATCTCTAACCCTAAATGGGGTCAACCCCCTTCTCTCTTCTTTACCCAACTGAATCTCCCTTTCCTCTTCTCGTACAAATCTTTAGATGTGTGTCGTTTATTCATAATTTTCACACTGCAGATAAACTTTCCCCTATTGCAATCAAATGTTTCTTCCTCGGTTATTCTCGTACTCAGAAAGGTTACAGGTGTTATGATCCAACCAATCATCGCTATTATATCTCTGCAGATGTTACCTTCTTTGAACAGACCAGTTTCTTCAACCAACCTGTTAACGATATCCCTCTTGATCTCCCACCTCCACCATTGTTTACAAACGCAGACCAATATCTTTACCACCGGATATTCCTTTACCGTCCTTTTTTTGCAGGATGATATGCCTTCTTCAAGTGTCCCGCCCAAAGATCAAGATCTTCCAATTACTCTGCGCAGACCTAAAAGGATTTGTACTTCTCATCCCATGTCGCATTTCACCTCTACTGCTGGTTTATCTTGCACTGACAGACGTTATGCATATGCTCTCATGACTATTTCTATTCCGAGAGACCACCATAGTGCTTTGCAGGATTCAAGATGGCGACAGGCCATGAACGAAGAGATGAATGCTCTTATTTCCAGAGGAACGTGGGATCTCGTGCAATGTCCCAAGGGGACTAGACCTGTGGCGTGTAAATGGGTCTTCACGACCATACAATCACCATATGGTTCGATCGAAAGGTTGAAAGCTCGTCTTGTGGCAAAAGGGTTTACACAGACCTATGGGGTGGATTACTTTGAGACATTTTTTCCTGTTGCATGAATGTGGTCCATAAGGACCATACTGTCTATGGCTGCTAAGAAGTAAGAAGGCATGGCCTATTTTCCAGTTGGATGTGAAAAATACGTTCCTATATGGCGATCTTGATGAGGAGGTTTATACGATGCAACCTCTCGATTATGAAGTCGAGGGGGAGTGTGTATATCGACTTCGCAAGGCCATATATGGACTAAAGCAGAGCCCAAGGGCGTGGTTCTACAAACTTACTACAGAAATCAACAATATTGGCTTCCATAGGACAACCTTTGACTATTCTGTGTTTGTCAGAAGACAAACAACTGGTACGGTTATTCTTGCTGTCTATGTAGATGATATGGTTATCACAGGCGATGGTGATGAAGGGATATTAGAGACCAAGGCCTTCCTCCAAAAGGTATTTGTTACCAAGGATCTTGGTCCATTGAGATATTTCTTGGGCATTGAAGTACTATGCACTGCAGAGGGTCTCCATCTATCACAGAGGAAATACTGTCTGGACATTCTGACCGAATCATGATTACTTGGATGCAAGCCTACTAGTATTCCTGCAGACCCTAAGAAGCATGTCACATTCCCAGATCCTGTCTTTGAAGATGTTACTCGATACATAAGCCTTGTTGGGAAACTGTTGTACCTTACTGTCACCAGACTAGATATCTCCTATGCAGTTAGCAGAGCTAGCCAACA
Source organism: Ottelia alismoides (assembly GCA_037367405.1). NCBI lineage: Eukaryota > Viridiplantae > Streptophyta > Magnoliopsida > Alismatales > Hydrocharitaceae > Ottelia > Ottelia alismoides. Next base: position 222,098 of record JAZKJV010008650.1, on the reverse strand, counting down.
CATGGAGCAACCTGGTTACAACCACTGGCAGGATGTTCTCCATATTATAGGGTACCTGAAGGAATCACCAGGGTGTGGCCTCTTCTATGGGGCAAATGGATACACTGACGTCATTGCATATGCTGATGCTGATTATGCAAGCTCACCAGAGGATGGGCGCTCCACTACATGTTACGCTATGATAGTTGGAGGAAATCTCGTCTCTTGGAGAAGCAGGAAGCATACTGTTGTGTCTAGATCCAGTGCTGAAGCAGAATAGAAAGCAATGGCTCAAGCTACTTGTGAGATCACGTGGCTATTGACCTTTCTGAAAGAACTCGGTCTCATTGTCATTACTCCTATCCCACTGTATTGTGACAACAAATTTGCTACATATATCGCCACGAATCCTGTGTTCCATGAGCGAACCAAGCATATAGAGATGGACTGCCATTTTGTTCATGATGCTGTCAAAACAGGGAAGATCACTACTCTTCACACCACCACAGATCTTCAATTAGCCGATGTATTCACAAAGGCTCTACCCAAGAAGTGTATGTCCTGGATTATGTCCAAGTTGGGCATGATTGATAAATATGCTCCAACTTGAGGGGGAGTGTTAATAGTACATTCTATAATTAGATTTATTGTTAGTAGTGCATTCTATATTTAGATTTGTAACCATTTGTAGCTAAGGGTATCTATGTATTTTTCATCTTAGAGCTCTCTAGGGTTTTGTCCTAATAAGGACCCCAAGACCTCTTGAATAAACAAGCAATTTCATTAATTCATTCTTCTCCACAATTACAATTTCAAATTTCAACCACATTAATCACGATTCACGTTCTTCAAGTGGATTCCACTTTTAACATGGCAACATGCATTCAGTTCACATATGCCGCCAAACCTACTAGGCTATTCTATTTCCAACTGTTATCATTTATTAGTAAGGGAATAAATAGAATTTGCATATCATATATAATGGTATAAATATCATGTACATATGTGTGTGTATACATAAATATATTTGTATGATTTTTGTGGTCGGGTCGAGTCAGTCTAAACCACGGGTCACCCATATCAATTGTTCATGTTGATTGGGTGGGTCTGGTGGACACTATCAAACCCATCAAACAACCCCGTACCCATATAAATAAAACGATTTGGGTCTAACTCGACTCGAAAACCCAAATAACGCAAATCATTTGACCCATATCAAACGATTCGATTGGGTCATTTGGTTTGAACCAAACAACGCCCACCCCTAGCACCACTGCAGAGTTTCAAAGTCAAGTCATTGCGCTTACAACCCCTTCATGTAAAACATGCTCCTTGCCATATCCACACATGATTATCGGGAATATCTACGACCATTTGGGGTAGTTGGTCTTGGCCAGTTGGGTATCAAACCAAATGAGGGAATGCGAGCACCCCCTCCTTCGGATGTCTATCGAGCTTAACAAGTCGAGTTGACCCCAACTCAGACTTGAACTCAATAAGAAAACATGGGTTCGAGCCCTGTAATGCTGGCTCGGAATCAAACTCATCAAATTTGAGCTGGCTCACAAGCCTCTTTACGAGTCGCATTCAACAAGTCGACTTGCTTATGATCCTCTTAACGAGCCATCCATGTAAGTATGAAACAATTTTGCATGTGCACCCCTGTTCTTATAGAGATTCCCATACCTTAGGTTCTTAAAGCCGCTCAGTGTGAGAATAAACATAACTACATCCATACATGTGAGTATATCGAGTTATTGAGTCGAGTTATTGAGTTGAGCACGATCCAACTCTAGCTCGATTCGATAACCCTAACGAGCCACAAATCAAACTCGAGCTCAAGCTCGTGAGCTCTTAATGAATTGAGCCTGAGTTGAGCTCATCGAGCTCGAGCTTTCCTGACAACCCTACTAAGACGTCACTTCAAATTTTGACATCTCTGATTAGGTTGCAAGGTTGATTGCAGAGATAAAGATCAAATGGTAATCTCTTGGTTTAAAGTTTGTCGAATAGTTATCGACAAGAACCTGCAAGGTTTTCAATACTGAAAGCACAAAGTGCTTGGAAATACAACGCCGAAGCTTGTGGGGTTGGTGAATTAGAAGTTGGCCAATGGTGGTGGAATAATATTTGATGGTAATAGTAGTGCTAATGGAGTAGTTAGGTAGGAACTTATGTGGCTGGAGGCACTCAGACGAGAGGCTGTTATCGTTGGTTGGGGGTTGTGGTAAGCACAAGTGGGGCTGGGGTTACAATTGGGTAAGGTAGGGTTGCTGGTGGAACTAGGGCCTGGTTTGTCTATTATATATTTGTATTATATATTTCTATGAAGTTTTGTAGATGGAAAGCATCAAGCGAATTTGCTCAATTGGCTATATAGTTACAACAAAAGTCAAGGTAGAGAGAGCCTAAGTTTGGGTTATATATAATTGTTGGAGCATGTATTAGATTGATAATTGGATCTCTCCATGATCCAAATACCATGATCTCATGTTTAGTCCCACATCATCTATTGGTGGGAGTTTGGTGTGTCAGTATGACTATATAAAAAGCCCCACACCCTTGGACTCATTGAGAGATTTATAATTAATATGCAACATCATGAGACATTCTCTCTTGGTTTCATCCTGCTTCTTACTGAGTAGGCTTCCATGTAAAACCCTATTATTCTTTAATGTTTTTGTTCTTTTGATCCTGGTTTTGCTTCCACATTTTATATTTTCAACATGGTATTTTAGAGCACGTCGATTCCGGGTTTATCTCCAAGTTGGATTTCCTTAATCTTGTTTGGAGATTTGTTCGTGATGCTGCACGAAGATGGGCTTGTCTATCGAGTAGCGCAGCATGCAGTGCCGGGTGCACGTGATCTGCGAAGTCTTCTTAGCTCCTCCTCTTGCCCATCTCTCGCATGAGGGCATCTGACATCAATGAGAGGCAACAACCAGCACCATAGATTGTCGTCAGCCCTTGCGCATTACCTCCTCCCATTGCCGGTCTTCTCCAGCAAACAGGTATTTGAAGCAGCTGCATGCACACTTGCAAACAACTTCAGCCATCAATAGCAGAGGCCACTCCATATATAGATGAGTTTCTCTCCAGGTTCCCCAAAGAAAGGTAGAGAGAGTGGGGTTGCTGCTCTCGTGCCCATGTTCTTTTATTTCCCACATATTTTCACCCTGTTTGGCCAAGCTTGTTTCTGAAACAAAAAAAAAAGAAATGGACTGAAAGATGAAAGAGAGAATGAGAGGCAGAAAAAAAGTTCGAATGGCAAAAAGGGAAGGTGCAGACAAAAAAAGAGATGGTTGATTGATGAAAACAAAATGGATACAGTCTGAAATTTTTGGACTGCCAAAAAAGTGAGAAGAAGAAAAGGTATTTTGGTTACCCATTTGTTCACCCATCTTAAGCAATTATGTCATGTTAGCAACAAGTATGGGAGGAAGTGGGAGTGACAGCAGGGCATATTTACCATTGTACCTCAGATCGCGGAACAAATGATTGATTATATGTTCACCATATTCTACTCACGGCTTTCCAGAGCGAGATTTCATCTTCAAGGGCTTAAATGTTGATTTTGCTAGCATATCGGTGGCTTGAGAAAACATAAATATCGGTGGCATGTAGCCGATATTTCGCTGATATATTGCTCATTTCGGTCAAAAAGCATGAAATGTAATGAATCCTTGTCAAATTTCGGTGTTGTGGTTTCGATTTCGCCAACTTGAGGAAATGGAAATTTCACCGAAATTTCTAGCCATTCTCATGTTCGGGACTTCTTGATAAGAGAGTCGACTATTTGAGGTCCCTATACGAGAAACTCACTCTTCGAGGTTTCGACATGTATGGAGAGGCTCCTTCTCAGGGTTCCAACATAAGAGATGCCTACTATTGAGATCCTTTTATGGGAGACGACTGCTATATTTTCGATGTTCGACATCAACTACTTTAGACGGAGATCTGCTGCGGCTCGGGATTATCTCATTTTTCTGCTGCCCGTCAATTAAATGCATGAAGATCTTTACTGAAACATCAACTCTAGGCACACCTCCTCCTAGTGTGACTCCTTCCGCATGGGTCTCCTCCCAGCAATGACTACTTCGTGCGAGTCTACTCTTAGCTCTTTAAGGATGAGTTGTATTATTTCTTTAGCAACTAGTTTCTCTCCGATATCTAATTACCTTGCTCTCATGTTTAGTCCCACAACATTTATTGGTAGGACTCTGAAATGTCAGTGGTGCAATATAATGATCCACATGCTTCTTGTATTCATTGAGAGATGCGTAATGAAATATCTAACTCCGTGAAACGTTCTCCCGTGGTTTCATCCTGCTCTGCAGGGAGCATGGTTCCATGTAAAACCCTAGTATTTTTGCCTAATAGATGGGTAGTCGGATTTCTCCTAAATTCAATTAGTGCTTTTTTGTTTAATCCTAAATCATCTATAACTGGGCCTCCTCTCTGTCTGTGGGGCTATATAGTAAGTCCCGCACGCCCTGTACTCATTGAAAGATTGAAATAGAAAATCCGACCCTAGAAGCCTTCTCTTGTGATTTCATTATTCTCTTCACGAAGTAGGGTTCCACATAAATTTCGTGTGTTCTTCATTGTTCACACTACAAGAAATATGGCTTTTCGGGACAAGAACATACGACGCTTGGAAAACCACCATCTCTTTGCTCGTCGATTTAGGTGATGGGTACAAGCCATCGTCTCATGTAGTTGTTAAGCATAGGGAACGATCGTTATGGATCGTCCCCTCTATGGACAACCCCTCTCTGAATGATATTTTAGGCGCTTGGGAACTGAAGGGGACGATTTTGATCGTCCCCTTACCACTTCTGTTGACGTCAAGAAAGCGTGATGATTGATGGCTCGGATCAGAAGGGACGATCGTTATGGACCATCCCCTATGTGCTCAGCCCTTTTCTAGATGATTTTTGGGTGCTTAGGAACCAGAGGGGATGGTTTCGACCATCCCCTCAATGATTCTGTCAGCATCACAAGAGCATGGCGATCATCGGCTCCGATCAAAAGGGACGGTCGTTACAAGCTATCTCCTATGTACCCAACCCCTCTCTAGACTATCTTTTGGGTGCTCAGGAATCGGAGGGGACGGTTTCATCTATCCCCTCAACGCTTCTGTCAGCGTCACGGAAGTGTGATGATCAGTGGTTCGGATCAGAAGGGATGGTGGTAAGGGATCATCCCCTCTGTGCCCAACCCCTCTTTGGATGACATTTTGGGCGCTTAGGGATTGGATTGGACGGTTTCAACCATCCCGTAAGTACTCCCATCAATGTCATGGATAACGTTGGTGATGAGATGTGCCCACTAGAGGGGATGGTCGGAGTGACCTCCCCTTTAATTTCACATGGGACAGTCATGACCATCCCCTTTGTTGGAGTGGAGGTATTTTCACTTACCTTTATAATTGGGGATGATTAAAATGACCGTTCTCGATGGTCGTGTCAAAAAGACCCACAAAGTCCCATTTCCTTCCATTCTTTCTCGAAACCCTCTCCCAAACATCCCTCCCGCCCCCGCTGCCGTTGTCGCTACTCGTCGCCCCTGTGCCTCCTGTGGTCGACTGTCTCCTCGTTACTTCTGTGATGTTCACCGACGATCCTTTGCATCCTTTCTCCTTTATTTTCTCCTTGGTCTCCTTGAGGTATTTCATATGGCTTACTAGCTTTTAAGAGCTATATTTTGTTTGTTAATATTAGTAGTATGGTTTGTGTTTATGTACGACCTGTGGTATGTACGTTACATATGATTTGTGTTTGTGATATGGATTTTGGTGTATACTTTATAGTATATACATATGAATGTTTATAGGTGCATTGAATAGATTGTGTAGAGATAGAATTTCAAATTATATAAATTAACTTAGTTATACTTTTAGTTGGACTAAGTTGTTTTCTTAGATGTATTGAGTGGATGGATGTATGTAGATAATGAGATTGACTTAGTTGGACTTTATTGAGATTATTCTTATCTTTAGTATTATTTATGTATTTTCATTTTTCCATGTACTTATCGTGTTATTTACTCAAGGGCTTTGCTCCTATACAAGAGAGCCCATAGGTCTTATGGATATCAGGTTATTGGTTTTTTTAACATGGTATTAGAGCAACGATCTTAGACCGGGGTTCTGTATCATACCCTAAGCTTACCCCAACATGCCGCCATCACCCCCCTCCCGAGCCTCGCCCCGCGCACTGCTCGCCGTCGGGTTGCTCGTTACGTTACCCTCCACGTGCACCGCCCCCACGTGCCTCCACCAGCCTCCTGCGCGCCCCTCCTGCCCTCCTGTGTGCATAACCTCGCGCAACGCATCCTGTGGCATCAGCGCGCCACCGGCCTCCTGCACGCCCCCGCGTGCCCCACCGCCCCCGCCCCTGCACGCCCCCACCACCCCGGGTGCGCCCACCGGCCTCCTGCACGCCCCTCCTGCCCTCCTGTGCGCATAATCTCGCACAACACCTCCTGTGCGCATAATCTCGCACAACACCTCCTGTGCGCATATGTGCGCCTCCCGCCCTACAACTCCTGTGCGCATCAGCGTGCCTTCCGTCCTACAACACCTATGCGCATCATCGCGCCTCCTGTATGCATTAGCACGCCTCCTGTGCGCATCAGTACTCATCCGTTGTGCACGTCTGCGTGCACCGTCGCATATTAGCACGCATCCTGCGTGCATCTGTGTGTGCTCCTGTTCTTTGCGCCCGTACGACCTAGCCTACAAAGACAGAAGATGAGGATGGTTGTATGAGTCTACCGATACAACCAATCCTCTATATGTGATTGTCAAGACTCAACTATAACGGTCCAGTCCTCAGTTTTGTTCCGGATTTCGACATTCTTGCTACCATGCCATAGAACAACTCAACAAAGGTGATGTCTTTTCGCCCGGAGCCTTCAAGGGCCTAGCCTTCATCGTGAAAATGGATGGGACCAACTATGAGTTGTGGTCCACGCAATTTCGCACCCTGATGCAATGCCATAACAAGGAGCATATTCTGACGGATCCAAAGTCGGAGGACAAAACTGAGGCTAATGCTTCTTGGAAGCAAGATGATACCTTTGCTCGCATTTGGCTCTCCGAGACGCTCACCACGGAGATTGCCAATGATATTGTCAATCAATCCACAACAAAGGCCATGTGGGATATCTTAGAAACCACGTATAGACATGCGAAAAATGAAAGCAAAATTTTATACTTGCAGTTTGATATTTTTTTGACCAAGCAGAATGGTTGACCTCTTCATGTTCACTTCTCGCATCTTAGAGGCATGTTTGAGCGTCTGTATAGCTTCATGCCTATTACTATGAGCACTGAGCAACAACAATCGTACCACAATGCAACTATAATGGGAGTATTTTAGTCATCTCTAGACTCTGAGTACTATGCAACACGTACTTAACTTCTTATAGGAGAGACGATACCTCTAATGGAGGAGGTTTACAAGAGATTGAGCAGAATTACTACATCCTCTAATACCGTGGATCAAACTCCTGCTACGGCAGTCTTTCGTGGCAGAGGGAATACTTCGCAGTTCCGTGGCCGAGGACTACGTGATTGAGGAGCAAGTTGTCAACAAGGTCCATGTTCAGATTGCCACCGTCTAGGTTATACTGAGGAGACATGCTATCAAAAGCATGGGTATCCAGTCTCTGCCGAGTTGTTGAACAGACCGAGCCTTTGTCTACACCTGCATCGGTTTATGATGCACGGTTGATGATATTGTTTCCAAGCTACGAGAGATGATGACTACTCCAACTACTTTGCATGCAAGTTCTTCAAATGTCGCACATATCGCTAGCGCTTCTTCAAGCTCGTCAGGTATTGCTTATGCCCTTACTAGTAGCAGTAGTTCAGATTTGTCTGACTGGATCATGGACTCTGGCGCATCTCATCATATGTGCGGTGTCGAGCGCAGTTTGCTTCTTACAGATCTATTCCTCCGAATAGATCAGTGGTTATTGCCAGTGGGGTTCATCTACCCAATGTTGGAAGCATAAGATTATCCTAGCTCCCTCGATGCATCTGTAAAATGTTTTACATGCTCTAGCATTTCAGATGAATCTTTTGTCTATTAGCCAGATTACAAAAGATCCACACTGTCATGTCATATTTGATCCTTCTTCTCTTGTGTTTCAGGACTTTACATACTTGTCCAACCTCCTTGCGCGAGGCTGTTACTATCCCTTCTGGACCTGTCTCCCTGTTTCTGTGGCATCTTTGGTTTGAGCACCTTCCTCTGCAGAAGCTGTGTCATGTCCTCCCACAGATCTCTACTCGTACTAGTCTAGAGTGTGAGGCATGCCAGCTTGGGAAGCACAATCGTTCCTCCTTTCCAAGTAGTCAGAGTCGTCATAGTGGTCAATTATTTGAGTTGGTTCACTTTGATATCTGGGGTCCTAGTCGCGTTCCTGATCTTCAGGGACATCGGTTTTATATAGTCATAGTAGATGATTATTCTAGATTATATTGGGTATTTCTAATGAAGTATAAGTCGAAAGGTGGTCCTATTATTAAATCTTTCCTTATTGAGATTAAATATATTTTTTGCTAATATGAAATTTATTCGCACTGACAGTGCCTTGGAGTTTTCTACTTTACAATTATCGGACTTTCTCAGATCTATTGGTGTTGTTCATCAAACTTTGTGTACTTGCAATTCACAACATAACGATATTGCTGAACGCAAACACCGCTATCTTTTGGATGTTACAATGACTCTTTTGATTCAGAGTCGAGCTCCTTATTCTTTCGTGGGATGATGCGGTTCTTACTGCACGTTACTTGGTGAACCGCATGCCATCCACTATGCTTGGAGAAAAAGTTCCTTTCTTGAGGACTTATTCTCACTTACCCCAGAGTCTTTGAATCTTTGGCTTTTGTCCACAATTTTACTCCTGGTCGTGACAAGCTCTCTCCTAAAGCTGTCAAATGTGTGTTCATTGGCTATTCTCGTACCCAAAAGGGTATCGGTGTTTGATCTCGCTGAAGGAAAATATTATGTGAGTGTTGATGTCACATTTTTAAGTCTATTCTGTATTTTTCTCCTACAAGTGACATGTTATCTAATGCTGACTTCGGTCAGGATATCTTCGTTCCTCCACCACTGATATCTCCACCAACAAGTCCTCATGGTGAGTCTCAATCACCTCCACCTCCTCCGCCACCTCCTCCACCTCTATCTATCATGACTCAGTTCTTACCTCTTTTTTATTCTCACAGGTCCTCTACTCGCCCCTCTGCTCCTGTGCCTTCCCAGTCATCCACCACGCCCAAGGTATGTAATAAACACATTGTTTCCACTAATGGCACTAGTGATATGCTTGGTCCACATGATACTACACAAGAGAATCTAATAATAGAAAACAGAGAGGTTGATAACCTTGATGTACCTATTGCCTTGAGGAAGCCCCGTCGCAACTGTGCCAAGTACCCCCTAGCTGTGCATACTTCTTTGAACCATCTTTCAGAGGAATACAAGAAGTTTGTTATGAGTCTCTCAGCTAGTACCATACCACGAACATATCAGGAGACCATACATGATAATAGTTGGTGACTTGCCATGAAAGAGGAGATGTCTGCTTTGTAGTCTTGTGGTACCTGAAGTGTTGTTTCTGCCCCTCCAGGTGCATCTGTTGTAGGGTGCAAATGGATATTTGCGATGAAACAACGAGCAGATAGCGGTGTGGATCGCTACAAGGCAAGGCTTGTAGCATGTGGTTCACCCAGACTTATGACGTGGATTATTAGGATACCTTTTCTCCAGTGGCCAGACACTCAACATTACAAATTTTCTATCTGTTGCCGTTTCACGTGAATGACCTCTTTATCAGCTTGATGTGAAGAATGCATTTCTATATGGATATATACATGAGGAAGTTTATATACAACAACCACCAGGGTTTGCTGCCGAGGGGGAGTCTCAAAAGGTTTGTAGGCTCCATAAGGCGATTTACGACCTGAAGCAGAGTCATATAGCTTGGTACCAGAAGCTCTCAGAGTTGATAGAGCATCAGGGATTTGTTCGGTCTTCAGAGGATACTGTGAGGTACAATTGCTATTTTTTTCTATGTTGATGATATTATTGTCACTGGTGATGATAAGCAGGGCATTCAGGCAGCCAAGGAGTTCCTAGGTCAACAGTTTGTGACCAAGGATCTTGGCAATCTTAGATACTTCCTTGGATTAGAATTCGCTAGGAACCAGCATGGTCTTGTGATGACTCAAAGGAAGTTTGTTACTAATCTTCTATTAGAGACATGTATGACAGGGTGCAAACCTGCTACTACTCCTATGGATCCAAGCACGAGATTATATGATGGTGATACTGCGCAGATAGATAAGAGGAAATACACGAACTAGTAGGGAAGCTCCTACATGCTATCATCAACAAGCCAGATATATGCTTTGCTGTTAGCAAGGTGAGTCAGTTCATGGAGTAGCCCGGGATGGTGCATATGGATACTTTGTATATGATTTTGAGATATCTGCAGTCTTCACCAGGTACCGATCTCTTGTTTAGTAGAGGCACACCTCTTGACATCACAACGTGTGCTGACACAGATTACGCATGATGCCCCACAGACTGGAAGTCTGCTTCTGGATTTGCTAAATTTGTTGGCAAATCACTGATGTCTTGGAAAAGTAAAAAGCAAACTGTGGTTGCCAGATCTAGTGCAAAGTCCGAATACAGGGCCATGGCTCAGGGATGCACACAGATGATGTGGGTCAGGTCAGTTCTGACTGATCTTGCTGTTAATGTACCCCTTCCTATGCAACTTTTATAAGATAATCATGCAACACTATTTATTGCAAACAATCCTGCATTCCATGAGTGTATAAAGCACATAGAAGTGGACTGTCATTTGTCACTGTTGGGAAAAGAGACTTCGTTGTTTATTCAGAAAACCCTAGGCTCTCTTATATAGGGAGAGACCCTAGGGTAAATTACAGAGAGGTCTATAGAAAAGAAAGAAATAACAACAAACTCCATAAAGAGATAATAACACTACTAACTATTTCTACACTCCCCCTCAAGGTGGAGCATAGATATCTATCATGCTCAGCTTGGACGAACATCTCTGAAATGGTCCTCTGAGCAGTGGCTTGGTAAATACATCTGCAGTCTGATCTCCTGAGCTCACATGTGCAGTAGATATCAATCCTCTCTGGATCAAGTCCCTAGTATAATGGCAGTCAACTTCAATATGCTTGGTCCTTTCATGAAAAGCTGGATTGTTGGCAATGAACAATGCTGCCTGATTGTCACACTGAAGCTTCATAGGTAGAGGTACCGCTACATGTAGATCTTCTAGTACTGAGCGAACCCACATCATTTCCGTACTGGCTTGAGCCATGGCCCTATACTCGGATTCGGCACTGGACCTTGCCACAACAGTTTGTTTCTTGCTTTTCCAAGAAACCAAAGAGCCTCCAACAAACACTGCAAATCCTGAGGTTGATTTTCGGTCCTTAGGACATCCTGCATAATCTGCATCTGCACATGCTGAGACAGATAAGTCCGTGCCCTTTCTGAATAGCAGCCCTGAACCTGGAGAAGACTTTAGATACCTCAGTATCACGTGTATAGCATCCATGTGAACCTGTCTTGGCTGCTCCATAAATTGACTCACCCTGCTAACTGCAAATTGAATGTCTGGGCGAGTTATGGTGATGTAGAGGAGTTTTTCCCACCATCTCTCTATATCTCCTCTTATCTACTTCATCAGTATCACCATCATACAGCCTCACGCTGGGATCCATAGGAATACTTGATGGTTTGCAACCATCCATGCCCGTCTCAGTCAGGAAGTCTGTAATATACTTCCGTTGGGTCATTACCAAACCCTGTGCATTCCTTGCAAATTCTAACCCCAGAAAGTATCTCAGGGTCCCAAGATCTTTTGTAACAAACTGACGGACAAGGAATGCCTTCGCCTTTTCTATGCCCTGTGCATCATCTCCTGTAACAAGAATATCATCCACATAGACCATAATAACAATCGTACCTGCCGATGACTTCTGGACAAACAATGAGTGATCGGCATTTGACCTCTTGAATCCTTGTTGCTCAATCAGGTTGGACAACTTCTGGAACCATGCTCTGGGGCTCTGTTTGAGGCCATATATCGCTTTGTGAAGTCTACAGACCATCTGCTTCTCCCCCTCAGCAGTAAACCCAGGTGGCTGCTGCATGTAGACTTCCTCCTGCAAGTCTCCATACAGAAATGCATTCTTGACATCTAGTTGAGATATACTCCAATCACGGACTACAGCAACAGATAAGAGAATACGAAGGGTAGAATGTCTCGCCACTGGAGAGAATGTATCCATGTAATCCACACCGTAGGTTTGCGTAAACCCACGAGCGACCAAGCGTGCTTTGTACCTATCCAAGGTTCCATCTGCATGGTATTTGACTGTAAAGACCCATTTGCAGCTCACAACGGATGCATCAGAAGGTGCAGGGACCAAAGACCATGTGCCACGAGACTGCAGAGCCCTCATTTCTTCTTCCATTGCTAATCGCCAGCATTCATTCTGCAAAGCTTCCTGGTATGTCCGTGGTATATCCACGGAAGACAAAGCTGTGGCAAATCTCTGAAAATCACCTGTGAGACGGTGAAAAGAAACCTGTGAAGCAAACGGATAAGCGGCACATTGCCGCTTCTGTTTCCGAATAGCAATCGGAACATCAAGATCATCATCTCCTGTACGAGATGGGCTAGTATCGGCCTGAACTGAAGGATCCTGCACATGTACCAAACCTGACCCGTCAGTAGTAATGCCATCTGAACATACCTGAGGCGGGATGATCGGCTGCTGTGTGGTCTGAGCAGGATTTGACCGGCGCGTATAGAATTTCGGTAACGGTGATATGATAGGTCGTGGATTGGGTGGAGGTGGAGGAGGTGGTGGGGGTGGTGGAGGTGGTGCTGGCGTGGAGACAGACACAGGGGAAGACTCAGGTGTACTCAATGTAGGTGGTGGAGGAACATAGATCTCATCAGTGGTAGTGGATGGTACCATTCTGTCACCTGCAGGAGAGAAATACATGACAGACTCAAAGAAAGTGACATCGGCACTCACAAAGTATCTCTTAGTTGTGGGATCATAACACCGGTAGCCCTTCTGAGTTCTGGAATAACCAACAAAGACGCACTTGACTGCTCTAGGAGAGAGTTTGTCAAGTCCGGGAGATAGGCGATGCACAAAAGCAACAGTGCCAAAGACACGTGGAGTTAGTGAGAATAACTCCTTATCTGGAAAAATAATGGACATAGGTATCTTTTCACCTAGGACTGAGGATGGCATACGGTTGACCAGATAACAAGCAGTAAGGACAGCATCGCCCCAGAAAGAAATAGGGGCACAACTCTGAATCAACAATGTACGAGTAATATCTAAGAGATGGCGATGCTTCCTTTCCGCGACACCATTTTGTTGTGAGGTATATGCACAAGTGGTTTGGTGAATAATGCCCTTTGATGACAGGAATTGTGACAGGAAGCGTGTACAAAATTCAAGGGCATTATCAGTCCGAACATATTTGACATTTGCAGAAAAGACATTGAACACTTCATTAATCAAGTTTTTGATCACATTTCCTGCTTCAGATTTATTTTTCAAAAGAAAGACTCATGACACACGAGAGAAGTCATCCACTACCACAAGATAAAACCTGTGTCCCTGATGATCGGGAACACGACTTGGACCCCATATATCTATATGTAACAACTCAAAAGGGGAGCTACTGCTCCGACTCAGACGACGTGGGAAGCTCGACCTGTGATGCTTTCCCAACTGACACGCTTCACATTGAAACAAAGAACTAGGAGAGATCTGAGGCAGAAGATGACGCATTTTCTGAAGTGGAAGGTGACCAAATCGGAGGTGCCAAATGTACGGAGAGACTTGTCCAGCAGAATGAGAGGAGACACCAGCATATGAATCCCGGACCAGCCGATATAAACCATTCTGCTCAGAGCCACAGCCAATCACCTTGCCCGTGAGTATGTCCTGAAAAATGAGAGAAGACGGGTCAAATATGGCACGACAGTTCAAATCCTTCGTAATCTGACTAATAGACAGCAAATTCATTGAGAACTCAGGAGCATGCAGAACATTCTGTAAATGCAAAGTGGAGGACAGGAAAACCTCCCCCTGTCCAATAAGGGGCGAATGGGTACCATCTGCTATCTGCACTGAACGTCTGGGAGGAATGTCCCTGTAGGCCTGTAATCTACCTCTATCTCGGCAGAGATGATGTGTGGCTCCAGAATCAATAATCCAGTCAGATATATCATGAGATGTAGTAGATCTACCTGAGGAGCTTGCGGCTGCGGAAGAACTGGCAGAGGCAGTGGCAGCAATATCTGAGGAACCACCAGGCGAATCACCAGAAGCATGTGGCATAATCTCTCGGAGACGGGCGACAAGTTCGTCAAATCGACTATCTGCAGTAGAAGTCAGTGGAGACTGAGAGTGCTCTGCAATACGTGCTGACGCTGGAAATCCATGCTTCGAATAGCATGTCTCCTCCGAGTGTCCTGTGCGACGACAATAGGAGCATATCTGACTAAAGCGACCACCCCTCCCCTGGGGTCCACGGCCACGTCCACGACCACGGCCAGATGGTGGTCCACCTCTCCCACGCGAGACTGCCATCGCTGAAGGAGGTGGAGTAGAAGAGCTGGAGGAGACTGGAATGCAGCTTAGCCGTCTGTAAACATCCTCAACTGGAGGAATAACTGCATCAGCGAGAATCTGAGATCGAGCTGCATCGTACTCTGGGTCAAGGGCCGCAAGAAGAACACCAACCATGGTGGCGTTTCGAAACGCCTTCTGCTGCTCAGGAGTTGCAGTCAGAGGGATGATACTATATAACTTCTCGAACATCCCTCTTAGGGATGTATAAAGAGAATGGAGAGGTCTGCCGCTCTGCTTCATTGTGAATATGTCGTGCTGAAGCTGCAACATCTTCGTCTCATTTCGCACTTGCGAATATGTGGCGGCAAGAATTTCCCACATTGCCTTAGCAGTGGGCTGATGGAGGACGTCGTTGGCAATCTCCGTCGTTAAGGTGCCGGACAACCAGACCTTTGCATAGGAATCATCAGCCTCCCATGAGGCATAGATCCCAGTCTTCTCTGCGGGCTCATCCTCGGTAAGAATATGTTTCTTACCATTCGACTTCATAAGGCTCATGAACTGCATAGCCCAGAGCTCGTAGTTAGACCCGTCCATTTTGACTATTGGCGCAGGACCTTTGAATGCGCCGGTGGAGGGCATATCAACTTTTGATTCTGACATACTGCCGCTTGGAGAAGAACTAGGATATGTAGACGTGATGCTGGATGTCTACAAAAACTGCATCGGATTTGAGTGCGTATGTAGACGTTACGCACTCAAATCCATAGAATGGATGTGGAAGAAACTAGGGCACGCCTAACAAGAGGCTGACAACCCTTTCAGCGGCTAGGAGCCGCTAGAAGACCTTGTGCGTGTTGCTGTTCACGCACCCAGAGGCTGTGCGCGGGCAACAGATGGAGATGCCGCCTATTGGCGGAGGCCGCTGGGGGGTGGGATCCAACCAGATGGAGGGCTGGATCCAACCGCGGCGATGGAAGGCTGCCACTGGAGATGGAGAAGGAGAAGGCGGCGGCGATTGAGGGCTGCCGCTGGAGAGAGAAGCGGCGGGAGGGCGGCGATTCCGAGAAGAGGGATGCGGGTGGGGAAGGGGCGGCGGGAGGGAGGAGAGCCCTAGGGTGGCTCTGATACCATGTTGGGAAAAGAGACTTCGTTGTTTATTCAGAAAACCCTAGGCTCTCTTATATAGGGAGAGACCCTAGGGTAAATTACAGAGAGGTCTATAGAAAAGAAAGAAATAACAACAAACTCCATAAAGAGATAATAACACTACTAACTATTTCTACAGTCACTATACAAGAGATATGATTCAGAAGGGCCTCATATCTACCTCTCATGTTTCTACTAAAGATCAGATTGCAAACATATTCACCGAGCACTTACTGGAGGCCCTTTCCAAAGATGCTGTTCCAAGATGAGCATGATACACATATATGCTCCAGCTTAATGGGGAGTGTTGAGATTATTCTTATCTTTAGTATTATTTATGTATTTTCATTTTTCCCTGTACTTATCGTGTTATTTACCCGAGGGCTTTTCTCCTATATAAGAGAGCCCATGGGTCCTATGAATATCATGTTATTGATTTTTTTAACAGACTCTTTTATACTCTTTTATACGTAATTGAACTTAGATTAATTGATTGAACGTAATTGAACTTAGATTAATTGATTGAATGTGTGTAAATGCATTGAATAGGTTGTGGAGAGATAAAATCTCAAATAATATGGAAGAGAGTCAATAATATGGAAGATAAGAAATAATATGGAAGAGAAGCAATAATTTGGTTTAATTATTAATAATCATCTTACACGTGTAGAAAATCATTCGAGTGACAAATCAAGAAAGTTTATTATTTAGAAGGCTAACATATTAGGTTATTGGTTTAAGACTAAAATATAGTGTTTTATCAGTGCAACAAAATGGATAAGATGTGGATGAATAAGAGATTTGATGATTTTCAGAATATAAGAGACGAGTATTTGCGTTTTTGGATTGAGCATTTCACTTAGATGTTGTAAGTAAAAGATTTGGTGGTGACAAAATTTATTGGCCATGTGTGGAATGTAAGAATATTAAATGTAGCAACAAAGAGGGAGTTTATATTCATCTTATACTGAATGGACTTTGGTTACATTACTCCGTTTGGACCGAACATGGAGAAACTATAGAGCATATAAGAATGGATGAAGATACAATTGTTGGTGCAAGAAATTCTGGGCAAACAATAGACATTGATAATGGGTTGTTTGATTTGATGGATGACCTAAGCAGACCTGAAACACAAGAGTTCAGTTCATCTGATAGGTTTCACGATAGTCTAAAAGATGCATAAGCCATGTTGACTTTCAAGGTTGAAATGTCCTGATTGAAGGTGAAAGTAAGGAACTGATCAAACGCTGCAATGATGACAAATGTATTGTCTTTGATTAGAAAGTTCAATAATTCAAAGAAGTTTCCAAAGGATTGGAAAGACGCAAAACAAATATTTCAATCATTAGGTTTGAAATACGAGAAAATTGATGCATGTCCTAATGATTGTGCACTTTTATGGGAAGAAAATTCGCATTTACAATGTTGTTCACATTGTAATACTTCTAGATATAGAGAATATAGAAGTATTGCAACGAAAAAGATGGAGAAAATCTTACGTTACTTTTCATTGATTCTAAGATTGAAACATCTTTTTATGCCAGGAAAAATCGTGAAGCGGATGATGTGACATGCTCATTCAAAAAAGAAAGATGCCAATATGCGACATCCATCTGATGCGAAAGAATGGATCAAATTTTATCAAAGATATCCTCATTTCTTAGAAAATAAGAGGAACATAAGGCTGTGACTAGTTCCAGATGGTTTCAATCAGTTTGGTAACATGGGTACTAGTTACAGTATTTGGCACATGATTTTGGTGGCTCATAATATACCACCGTAGATGTCAATGACTTCTTCATTTATGATGATGACACTGCTGATTTTTGATCATAAGGGTCCTGGAAATGCAATTGATGTTTACTTGCAGTCGTTCTTAGATGAATTGAAACTGTTGGTGGAAAAATGATTCTCTATATTCATCTATGAGACCCTAGGGTTCTATTATATAGAGGAGAATCCTAATGGGTAAATTATAAACTGTAGAACACCTAAATAGAAAATGGATAAACAATACTGGGAAACATAAAAATATCTCGACACTCCCCCTCAAGATGGAGCATAGATGTTGATCATGCTCAGCTTGGATCCACACTTCTGAAATGGGCCTCTAGTCAAGGCATTGGTGAAGACATCAGTAGTCTATTCCCCTGAACTGACATGTGACATGGAGATGAAATCTTTTCGAATCATGTCATATGTATAATGGCAATCTACCTCAATATGCTTCGTTTTTTCATGAAATGCATGATTATTCACAATAAAAAGCGCAGCTTGGTTGTCACATTGCAAGTGCATGAGAAGTGGTACATCAATGCCAAGGTCGATCAAGAATGATCTAACCCACATCATCTTAGTGGTCCCTTGTGCCATAGCTCCGTACTTTGATTCTGTACTAGATCTGGCAACCCGTGTTTGTTTCTTGTTCCAGGATACTAAAGATCTACCAACAAATACTGCTAACCCTGAGGTAGATTCTCTATCCTAGGACATCCTATGTAGTCTGCATCTACGCATACTGAGATATTGAGGGATACCACTTTCTTGAAAAATAGTCCTACACATGGAGATGAATTTAATTACCCCAGAATCATGTGACAACATCTATATGTATATGTATGGGTTGTTCAATGAACTGGTTAACCCGACTAACAACAAATGAGATATCTGGTCTAGTGATTGTAACATGTAGACATCTCCCAACCAGTTCTCTGAATCTCCTCTTATCCACTTCCTCTGTATCATCATCATATAATCTCGTACTGGGGTCCATAGGAGTAGTTGCAGGTCTACACTTGCTCATGCTTGTTTCTGCTAAAAAATCTGTAACATACTTCTTTTGGGTCATCACAAGACCCTATGGTTCCTGGAAAACTCTAATCCCATGAAGTATTGTAGAGGACCAATGTCCTTGATAACAAATTATTGTCCAAGGAACTCCTTAGTCTTGCTGATCCCCTGCAATCTCCTGTACTGAAAATATCATCAACATAAACTATAATGACAACCATACCTTCCTAGCTTCTCTGAACAAATAATGAGTGATCTGCATTCGACCTTGTGAACCCTTTTTGCTCAATCAAGTCCGAAGCTTCTGAAACCATGCTCTTGGACTTTGCTTAAGACCATAAATAGACTTATTAATTCTTCAAACATGCTGACACTCCCTCAGCAACAAACCTTGGCAGTTGCTGCATATAGACATCCTCCTGGAGATCACCATAAAGGAATGCATTCTTGACATCAAGCTAAAACAATGGCCAAAGTCGTACCACAACAACAATAAGAAGAGTTTGAATTGTAGAATGACGAGACATTGGGGAGAAGGTATCCTGATAGTCCACCCCATATGTCTGAAAGAACCAACATGCAACCAATCTCGCCTTGTAATGATGTAGTGTACCATCTGCTCGATGTTTAACGATATATACCCACTTGAAATTGACAACAGATGCCCCATGGGGAGCTGGGACCAAACTCCACGTTCCACAGGACCGCCACACAACCATTTCCTTCTCCATTGTAAGATGCCACTGATTGTATTGTAGAGCCTCCTGATAGGACCATGGAATTTCCACAGTATTGGTGGTGGTGATAGTGGTGGTGGAGGAACCGTATGTCGTATTGGAGTAGGTGATGACATGTAAACCTCCTCTCCAGAATCCGATGGAGTGAACTTATCACCTGCAGGGGAGAAGTACATCTCGGACTCAAAGAAAGTGATATATGCACTGATATAATACTTCTAACGAATATGATCGTAACACCGATATCCCTTCTGTATCTTGAAATATCCTATAAAAAATGCTTGATAGTTCTAGGGGCAAGCTTATTAAGGCCAGGTAACGACTGATGCATAAACGTTGAAGAGCCAAACACACGAGGAGTGAGAGAGAACATATCCTTCTCGGGAAACACAGTCGAGAAACGAATCTTCTCACCCAATACAGTGGAAGGCATATGATTCACAAGATAGCAGATAGTGAGTACAACATCACTCCAAAAGGAGTAAGGAGCACGACTTTGAATCATGAGAGTACGTATGATGTCAAGTAAATGACAATGTTTATGTTCAACAACACCGTTCTCCTAGAACGTGTAGATGCATGATGACTGATGTAAAATACCAAGCGATCGAAAGAAATGTAAAAGCTATAAAGTATAAAACTCCAACGCATTATTAGTGCGAACAAATTTGACAGAAGCAGAAAAGATATTATTAATTTCAGTGATAAATGACTGCATTACATTCCAAGCTTCAGACTTATTCTTCAACAAAAAAACCCATGACAATCTAGAAAAATCATCAACAACAACACGATAGAATGTGTCCCTAATGGTCGGGAACATGATTTGGACCCAAAATATCCAGATGAATCAACTCAACAAGAGAACTATTATTGCAGCCCTGACGACTCGGGAATGAAGATCGATGGTGCTTTCTTAGCTGATAAGCTTCACACTAAAAAGTAGAACGATGAGAAATCTGAGGAAGTACATGACACATCTTCTGGAGAGGTAAATGACCAAAATGTAGATGCCACATAAAAAGAGGGGCATATCCTGCAGAACTAGAAGAGGTAACATCATGAGGAGTATGGATCAGTCGATACAGGCCTCCTTTCTCACGGCCTCATCCAATCACACTGCCCGTGAGTATGTCCTGAAACAAAGGGATGATGGATAAAAGATATGGCTATGTAAATCTTTAGCAATCTGACTAATAGACAATAGATTCATGGTGAATTTCAGTGCATGAAGCACATTCTGAAGATGCATGGATGACGTTAAATTGATCTCTCCCTATTCAACGATGGAGAATCAACCCCATCTGCTATGATCACCGATTTGCTAGGAGCAATCTGTCTGTATGGTACACATTTATCTCTATTTTCACAAAGATGATGATAGGTACCCAAATCCATAATCCATTATCTAATATCAAGCCTACTACAACTGGTAAGAGCATAAACACTACATGGAATATCAATCGGGGCAGATACAACCACATCTGAAGTGCTCGATGGTCTGGAAGGCACAACAGGGGGCATGGTTTCTCTCAAGCGAGAGACTTGGTCATCAAATCTCTGATCGGAAGTAGATGCAACACGAGCCTCACTCTACTCAACAACACAAGCAGAGGTCGGAAAACCATGCTTGGAATAGCATGTATCCTCAGCGTGGCCAGAACGGAGTAGGTGCATGACGGACGAGGACCACGACCACCTCCTCGACCATGGAGCTCTCGGCCTCTATGCTGTGAAGTACCTCCTCTACTACGAGATGCAACCATCACAGAGGAGGTCTATAATGAAATAGATGAAGGAACGCTGATCCTACAAAGGCGACGGTACGCCTCTTCCACAGGAGGAATAGTAGCATCTGTAAGAATCTATGACCAATCGACGTCATATTCTGGATCGAGTGTCACTTAGAAGACCAACCATCGTGGCATTCCTGTACCCCTTTTGTTGCTCGGGTATGGCTGCAAGAGGCATGAAGTGCTTCTCGAACATGGCACAGGGAGATGTATATAAAGAGTGCATGGGCTGTCCGTTCTGCTTGATAGTGGATATGTCATGTTGTAACTGTAAGATCTTCGTCTCATTTCTTACTTGTAAATAGGTAGCAACAAGAATATCCCACATTGCGTTGGCAGTGGGGCTGATGCAGAACTTGTTGGCGATCTTTGTCATCAACGTACCAGTCAAACTGATGCGTGCATATGCATCATCGACCTTCCATGAGGCATTTGTCCTGGTCTTGTCAGTCGGCTCCTTCTAGGTAAGAATACACTTCTTCCTAGTAAACTGCATCAAGCTCATGAACTGCATGACTCAAAGTTCGTAGTTCGTTCCATCAATCTTGACAATCAGGGTAAGACCTCGAAATGCCCATGTGGAGGAAATATCAACCTTGTTTTCTAACATGATGCCGAATCCAAAGACAGGGACGTATAAATCATGGAAAAACCTCATCTACACAGACATAAGGGAAATTAGTTGCATATGTGGACTCAAACAACAATCATTCCCATTAATAAGAGACAGGTCCTAGGGCAAGAGGGGTGATTTACCAATCTAAAATCACCATGAAATCCTCAAAATCAGATCATACGCGATCACTCGATCACGAATATGATGCCCTAGATAGAGGCCAAGGAGGAGACGCGGGGAGGCAAAGCAGCAGTTAACAGTCGCATGGAGGCCCCTTCGCGCAGTAGCAGCGACAGTGGTGGCCTCAAGCGGCGGCTGCACCGTGCAGCGGAGTGGGGGGGAGGCTCTAGTGGTTGGGGTTAGGTTTTTGGGTATGAGAACTCCGGTCTAGGATTGTCGCTCTGATACCATGTTGGTGGAAAAATGATTTTCTTTATTCATTTATGAGACCCCAGGGCTCTCTTATATAGAGGAGAGTCCTAATTGGTAAATTAAGACCACAGAACACATAAATAGAAAATAGATAAATAATAATGGGAAACATACAAATATTTCTACAGAAACTGCAACGGAACACGAGAAATACCAACAAACAATGTCTTTAAGAAAGAGACATATACATCTATTTTGAGGCATTGGTATTTGGATCATTGCTAATTCCTACCACCGAAACATAGATGTCAGAGGGCCGATAATAATAACTTTGATAGTTTACCGTTCGGATGGTGAATGGATTAAGTCGTGTGAGTGGCAACACTATATGACAACAACAATTGATTGTTGGAAGTAATTACTTGGGACGTCTTTTTAAGAAGTATATGTCTGGTGGATGAGGGAAGCAAAGTATTTTTTTCAAAGAGTTATCTTATTGGAAAGATTTATAAATTCATCATAATCTGGATGTCATGCATATTGAGAAGAATATCTTGGAGAATATATTAGAGATGCTAAATCTTTCGGGTAACACAAAAGATACTTTAAGGACGAGACACAATTTAGTTCAATTTGATGTACGTGAAGATCTACAACCAATTGGACTAGACAATGGACAGATTACGTTACATGGAACTATATACATATTATCAAATGGAGAACATGATAAAATTCTTAGTTTTTTTGAAAATCTGAAGTATCATATGGGGTCTCATCACAGTTGGCTAGGTGTGTATACAAAGGAGAATGAAAGATATCCAAATTAAAAAAGTCATGACTGTCATGCTTACATGGAAGTATTATTTCCGTTAGCTATTAGTGGGATCGTCGAAGATGATGTTCTACAACCCTTAATAAAATTGAGCACATTTTTTTAAAGTAATATGCTTGAAGATTTTATATGCATTGATCTTACAATGATTGGAAGAGGATATTGTGATCACATTGTGCAAATTAGAACAAATATACCCCCTCATTTTTTGATGTAATGGCTCATTTAGTTTTCATTTAGCAAGTGAAGCAAGAATCAACGAACCATATCAATATCGTTGGATGTATCCAATAGAGCGATACTCGAGGAAATTGAAAAATATGGTCTTTAATAAGACACAACATGAAGGTTGTATCGCTGAGGGTTATCTTTGTGAAGAGTATATTAATTTCTGGGAAATGTATATTTGAGATGAAAGCATACTGTTCAATCGATTTAAATGAAATGACGATGGTGAAATTGTAGTTGAAGAAGACAATTCTCGATCATGGGTCTTTCAACCATGTGGCAAACATATTGTAACACCCCAAATCTCCAAATATAGTGCCACATCTAAAACTCACGAAGTGTGGGTGTGGTATATAAGTGGTGGGGACTACTACTTGATAACTTGGCTTAAGCATTTTGGGTGGTTGTCAACGTGTCCATTTGGGCTTGAACTCAACAAGTTATCAGGGTCAATTTTCCTTAATAACGGACCGGGGACCTAAGCCCGGGACGTTACAAATGGTATCAGAGCGGGTTTTCTATGATACTGGAAAGGGCCACCCGAAGGGACCTAAGCCGGGAGCGTGCAACCACTACTGTCACTGGGAATAAGTGATGGGCCATGTTCCAACGAGGATGTTGCGAATATAAGTGGGGGAGATTGTAACACCATACCCCCAAAAGATAGTCCCACATCTAAAACTCACAAAGTGTGAGAGTGGGTTATAAGTGGCGGGGACTAGTACTTGACAACTTGGGCTTAAGCATTTTGGGTGGTTGCCAATGGGTCTATCTGGGCCCGTACCCAACAAGTTGTCAGGGCCAGTTTTCCTCGATAACGGACCGAGGACCTAAGCTCGGGACGCTACAAATGCTATCAGAGCCGTGTTCCCTCTAATAGTGGAAAGGGCTACTCGAGTGATGGAGCCACTCCTACAAAGAGATAGGAGGAAATGGCTACCCAGAGCGTGCAACCGCTACTGTCACTGAGAATAAGTGATGAGCCATGTCGCAACGAGGACGTTGCGAATTTAAGTGGGGAAGGTTGTAACAACCCTGTTGGAGAAAATAAGAGAACTTATTTCTGAGAACCCTAGGCTATCTTATATAGTAGAGAGGCCTATGGGTAAATTACATAAAGTAGACAACCGGAAAAGAAAATAAGAAAGAGATACATATTAAATATAAAAACACAAATATCTTCACACTCCCCCTCAAGCTGGAGCATAGATATCGATCATGCTCATCTTGGATGAACACTTCTGGAATGATCCTCTGGGTAGTGGCTTGGTGAAGATGTCCGCGGTTTGCTCTCCAGAGCTGACATGGGAAGTAGAGATCAGGCCCTTCTGAATCATGTCTCTGGTGTAATGGCAATCCACCTCGATATGTTTTGTTCTCTCATGGAATGAAGGATTGTTTGCAATGAACATGGCAGCCTGGTTATCACAGTGTAACTCCATGGGTAGAGCGATCTCTACATGTAGATCACATAACACTGCTCGAACCCACATCATTTCTGTACTAGCTTGAGCCATAGCCCTGTACTCGGACTCGGCACTAGATCTTGCTACAACAGTTTGTTTCTTGCTTTTCCAAGAAACAAGAGAAGTGCCAACAAATATTGTAAATCCTGAAGTCGATTTCCTATCCTTAGGACAACCTACATAATCTGCGTCAGCATATGCGGATACAGAGAGTGTGTCTCCTTTCTTGAATAGTAATCCTGAGCCTGGAGTAGATTTCAGATATCTCAATATCATATGTAGTGCGTCCATATGTATCTGTCGAGGTTGCTCCATGAAGTGACTCACTCGACTCACTGCAAATGCAATATCAGGTCTGGTGATTGTAACATAAATGATCTTTCCAACCATCTCTCTGTATCTTCTCTTATCAACTTCATCGTTATCATCATCATATAGCTTCATACTAGGATCCATAGGAGTCGTGGATGGTCGACATCCCATCATTCATGTTTCTGCAAGCATATCTGTAACATACTTTCTTTGGGTCATCACAAGATCCTGTGCATTTCTAGCAAATTCCAACCCCAAGAAATACCTTAGGGTACCCAGATCCTTCGTCACAAATTGACTGCACAGACAATCTTTAGTCATCGTGATTCCCTGCTCATCATCTCCTGTAGCAATAATATCATCAACATACACCATGATAGCCACAATACCTCTAGACGTCTTCTGCACAAATAAGGAATGGTCTGTATTTGACCTCTTGAAGCCCTGTCGTTTAATCTGATCTGAAAGCTTTTAAAACCACGCTCTAGGACTCTGTTTAAGGCCATATATTGCCTTATGGAGTCTACAAACTTGGGCACATTCCCCCTCAGCAGCAAACCCTGGAGGCTGCTGCATATATACTTCCTCGTGTAGATCTCCATATAAGAATGCATTTTTCACATCAAGCTGAAATAGCGGCCAATCTCGTGCTACAACAACTAAAAGGACACGTAAAGTAGAATGTCGAGCAACTGGAGAGAACGCGTCCAAGTAATCAACTCCATATGTCTGAGTAAAATCACGTGCCACGAGCCTTACCTTGTACCGATCAAAGCTTCCATCGGCATGGTATTTAACAGTAAATACCCACTTGCAGCTAACAATAGACGCTCCAGGTGGTGGAGAAACAAGTGTCCACGTACCACGGGACTGCAATGCGGCCATTTCTTCTTCCATAGCAAGACGCCATTTGCTATCTTGGAGTGCCTCCTGGTAATGCGTGGAATCTCTACGGCAGATAGGGCTACCGCAAATCTCTGGAAGTCGCCCGTCAGATGATGAAATGAGACATGGGAAGCAAGTGGATAGGAAGCACAAGTACGCCTCTATTTTCTAATAGCGATAGGCACGTCCAGGTCTCCATGATCATCATCCTGTTGTGTTTCCTGTATCAATGGATCTTCAGACTCATCCTTAGTAATCAAGTTATCAGAACCAACGTGGGGGCTGCTGGATGACTGGTCATGACCTTGAGCAGAGGAGGACCGACGAGTATAGTACTTTAGTAACGGTGGGACACTGGTTACTGGAGGTGGTAAAGGTGGAGGTGGTGGTGGAGATGTCATAGAAGGTAACTGACTCATAGGAGGAGGTGGCATGTAGGAGACCTCAGTATCGGAATGGGGAGTAGTCATTCGGTCACCTGTAGGAGAGAAAAACATCACAGATTCAAAGAATGTGACATCGACGCTAACCAAATATTTTCGACGCAGCGGATCAAAACACCGGTAGCCCTTCTGAGTCCTGGAGTACCCGACAAACACGCATTTGATAGCCCTGGGAGAGAGCTTATCAAGACTTGGCACCAACTGATGGACAAAACTAACACAGCCAAAGACTCGAGGTGGAAGAGAGAACAACTCCTTCTCAGGAAAGGCTAGAGAGAGAGGAGTTTTCTCACCCAAGACAGATGAAGGCATGCGATTTATTAAGTAGCAAGCCGTGAGAACCGCATCACCCCAGAACGAGTTTAGAGCATGACTCTGAATAAGTAAGGTTCTAGTGATATCCAGTAGATGGCAATGTTTCCGCTCTGCAACACCATTTTGTTGTGAAGTGTAAGCACATGAAGTTTGATGAATTATACCACGAGATAAAAGAACAAGGACAAAGTTCTAGTACAAAACTCCAAGGCATTGTCAGACCGCACAATTTTCACAGAAGAAGAGAAAACATTTTGAACTTCATTGATAAACATTTGAATCACATTTCCTGCTTCAGATTTATTTTTTAATAAAAACACCCAAGATAAACAGGAAAAATCATCTACTACGACTAGGTAGAACCGGTGTCCCTGGTGGTCAGGAACACGACTTGGACCCCAAATATCAGTATGGACTAACTCAAACAGGGAGCTACTGCTCCGACTCTGACGACCCGGGAAAGTAGACCGATGGTGCTTTCCCAACTGACACACTTCACATTGGAAAGACGACTTCGGAGAAATCTGGGACAGGACACGACACAGCTTCTGAAGAGGGAGGTGACCAAAACGGAGATGCCAGGTATTAGATCCTGTAGAATGGAGAGATACACCGATATAGGGAGTATTGACCAGACGATAGAGACCATTCTGCTCACGGCCACAACCAATCACCTTGCTCGAGGGTATGTCATGAAAAACAAGAGACAATGAGTCAAAAATAGCTCGACAGTTCAAATCCTTTGTAATCTGGCTAATGGACAGTAAATTCATAGAGAAATTGGGAACATATAACACATTCTGTAGTCTCATGGAAGGTGTCAAGTGAACCCCCCCTGTCCTGTGATTGGGGAATGTATCCCATTGGCTATCACCATAGTTCGTCCTGAAGAGACCGGTCTATATACAGTGAGCTGTCCTCTGTCCCCACAAAGATGATGGGTCGCTCAAGAATCCATAATCCAGTTTGTAATCATAGATCCATCACAAGAGGTGAGAGCATAGGAACTACCTGAGGTACTGGCTGTGGCAGGTGAACTGGCAGAGGCATAGACGGCTACATCTGACTGACCTCCAGGAGCTGTATCAGGAGGCATGATATTCCTCAGTCTGGCAACAAGATCATCGAATCGATGATCCGATGAGGAAGGTGCAGGGGACTCAACTTGTTCTGCTACCCGATCTGATGCAGGAAAGCCATGCTTAGAGTAGCATGTATCCTCGGAGTGACCCGGGCGACGACAATAACTGCATGGTTGACGAATTCGACCTCCTCGACCCTGGGGGCCATGACCACGGAAGGTAGAGGATCCACCTCTTCCTCTAGAGGCTGTCATCGCTGAAGGTGTCTGGTTGGCAGTTGAGCTTGGGACAGTAATGCGACTCAATTGGCGAAAAGCTTCCTCCATAGGAGGAATAGTAGCATCAGCAAGAATCTGAGACCGGGCAACATCGTACTCTGGATCAAGGGCAGTCAGGAATACTCCTACCATGGTAGCATTCCTGTACGTCTTCTGTTGCTCAGGAGTGGCCGTCAACGGTATGAAGCTATGGATCTTCTCAAACATCCCTCGTAGGCAAGTTTGCAGAAGTCGGCAGCCAATACTCGGTCGGCAGGGTCACTGACTAAGGATTAATCGGCAGTCGGGAGAGTAATCGGATTTAGTAGGGCATTAGTCGGTTTTGAATTTTTTAATTATTTTAAATATATAAAGCTAATCAACAACCACAAAAGGTAAATAACCTTTGTTACCTAACTATCATGCAAATCAACAAGAAGTATCTAAGTTAACGAACATTTAGGCGTAATAAACACAATTCTAATCTTATATAAGTTAACCAACATGAAATTAAATCACAAAGTTTTAAGTAAAATCATCCAGGATAGTATATTAATTAGTTGATATTTAAAGTACAGAGGTATATAGAATTTTCTTATAATTTTTATTTAACATTTTTAGTGTTTTTTATTTTTATATTTTTAATTTATTTGTGAGTTATACTTATTAGCATGTAACCTTAAGTATCTCATTCTATTGTCTAACAACAAACCCTAAATCTCATCTAGTTCTAAACAGGTAATCGAGTTTACGGTTTGCGCCGAAATATATATCCGAAATCCCTATGCAAAAGTCAGCCGAGAAATCTCTATGCAAAAGTCGGCCAACTAGTCGGCCGACTAGGCCGACTAATCAGGCGATTAATCGGGTCTGACCGACTATTGGCCGATTTGGCCTAATCGAGTTGGGTACCCCCCCGACCGGACTAGTTGGACCGACTAGTCGGCCTAGTCGGTCGACTTTTACAACAATGCTCGTAGGGATGTGTACAGTGAGTGAAGAGGGCACCCATTCTGTTTGACTGTAAAAATATCATGTTGCAACTGAAGTATCTTGGTCTCATTCCGTGCTTGTGAATATGTCGCTGCTAGAATATCCCACATAGCCTTAGCCGTGGGCTGATGCAGTACATCGTTGGCGATCTCTATCGTCAACGTCCCAGATAGTCAGACTTTGGCATACACATCATCGGCCTCCCACGAGGCATTCACCCCAGTCTTCTCCATCGGCTCTTCTTCGGTAAGAATATGCTTCTTACCATTCGACTTCATCAGGCTCATGAACTGCATAGCCCAGAGCTCATAATTTGTCCTGTCCATTTTTACAATAGGTGCCGGACCTCCGAATGCGCCAGTGGCGGGTACATCGACCTTGTTCTCAGACATACTGCTGAGGGAAGACTGCTACGGGTGCAACAAATCAGAAATTTATATGTCTACACAGACATATATTTTGGTTTGGGTGCACGTGTAGACTTACGCACACCAACCCATCAATTAACGGACGACGCTGAGGTGGCGTGTGCTTAGAGGCAACACGCGAGCACGTGAGACGAAACTGATGCGTGCGCGAAACAAGCACACGGTGCGCGCGAGGAGGACGAACGCGCGATGTACGAGGAGGGCGTGCTGTGCGCACAAGGAGGATGAGCGCGCAAAGAGAGTGCGTGGTGCGCGCGTGCGCGGCGAGCGCACTGGGCACGTGTGCGGTGCCCTAGCTGTGCGGACGAGAAGGACAAGCGCGCTGTGCGCTAGGCGACGCGCAAGGAGAGGTTTGACGGTGGGGTTAGGGTTTTTGGGAATTGAGAGCTCCGGTCTAGGACTGCCGCTCTGATACCATGTTGGAGAAAATACGAGAACTTCTTATTTCTGAGAACCTTAGGCTCTCTTATATAGTAGAGAGGCCTATGGGTAAATTACATTAAGTAGACAACCGGAAAAGAAAATAAGAAAGAGATACATATTAAATATGAAAACACAAATATCTTCACAACCCCAAATCCCCAAATATAGCACCACATCTAAAACTCACGAAGTGTGGGTGTGGTATATAAGTGGTGGGGACTACTACTTGATAACTTGGGCTTAAGCATTTTGGGTAGTTGTCAACGAGTCCATTTGTGCTCGAACTCAACAAGTTGTCAGGGTCAGTTTTCCTCAATAATGGATGCCAAAAAGATAGGAATGGAATTATGTCCTTAAAATAATCAGGGAAGTTACGGACCAATGAGCATTTTACACTTGTTAGTCAGGTGGAACATGTATTCTGTCCCATATAACTTAAGCAATGGATGGATTATACCCGTTAGGACACTAATTGGAGACTTCTTTGATGTTAATGATGGCGACAAGTTGTTAAATATAGATGATGCATATCAAAATAAGATCCAAGATCGTTCGTTTGGTATGCTAGATGCAGATGTGAAGACACATACTCAAAGATTTTGTGATAATGTGCTAAACCGTTAAAGCACAAATTCTTCATTTTTCCATATTTATTTAATTTGATGTTATATTTGATCTTACAGTAAATGCTTATTATACTATTTCTAGCAGATACAACTCCAAGCCCGAGACGCATCAGGGATGCACCGCCTGCCCTCCATGCAGGTAGTGACTCGTCCGATCCCGCAGGGTTCGGTGATTCAGCTAGATGTAGAGATCCATCAAAGTGCCATATTTTGGACCGTCCGTGTCTCGATGAAACCCTGTGGGTGGTGATTGTTGGGGGTGATGCAATGGGGGATAATTACACTGTGTTCCAAAGTTATCTTGGACATATGTGTAGAGAGTGAGTTCCATTCACATGACATATTGGCGTTTAGTTGAGCAAGTAATCAAGGATGCCATTCTTCATGATTTGGAGGTAATTAAAACTTTTATTTTTTACTATTGTAGACTTGTGACGAAATGCATGTAACTAGTTTAATTATTTTCAATACTTCAACTCGAAACTTCCGTTGGAGACACTTTTGGCGAATTGTCCTTCTAATTTACCTACTGAACACTGGAGGGTATTGATGTATATATATATCTGGATGGGGGAAGAACATGCGGTATGTGCTTATGTAACAAATTTGAGAATATATGGTATGATTTATTTTCTTCTTATAGGTCATCTCAAAGCGGGGTGCAAAAAATCAAAAGAAAGGTTTCAAGTCTACCCATAGAATTGGTAGAAAGAATACAAATCAGCTTAAGGAAATATTTCAAGTCTACTCATAGAATGAGTAGAAAGAATACAAATCAACTTAAGGACGACTTTGTACATAGTTTAGTATATACCTTATATTTTGTATTCTCCCGTTACTCTAATTTAACTTTGTAGCGTATTTCTTATTTATTTTCATTAGGTGACAGAGAACAATCTTGTGCCTAGTTGGATGGAAGTTTTTGAGAAATCCAATAGTCGAGATGTAGGCGGGGAAATTCATTGGGTAGATCATGCATATGGTCTAAATAATAATTTTGCATTTTTTATAGCATTTTAAATGGTTTATTAAGTTTAACTAGGAAAATACTTTAGGAGGAGATGATCGGACTCAACCTGCTCTCTAGATAGCACAGGTACGAGCCATGCACCTCTTACTCTAGATGTGGCCGTCCTCCAAGCGTCCGGGCCAGAGCATCATGGATGAGTACGTTGTGGTGGTCGTGGAGCAACCTTTCTAAATTAGTATAGAGTAGGGAGCACTCGTCTTCCTCTCAAAAGACACAACGGAAGAGGGAGTTAGAAAGTCAAGTGACGAGCACGGACGACGAAATTCAAGATTTATGCCAACAAATGGTAATTTTTAACGCTTTCATGCAGACACATCAAAATGGAGTTTCGACTAGCCAACCGACCCAACCAAGTAATCAAGTTGAGAGGCTAGACAATGATGATGAAGGAGAAGAAGATGAAGATGATGAAGATGAGGACATAGACGTCAACGAATAATGTTATCTCTTGTTTTGCTTTATTGTTTTTATTAGTGGACTAGTTTAATAGATTGTATAATTAGTTTGAATAATCTAAATTAGAGTAATTACTTTATTGTCTAAATAGTTTGAACAAGTTAAGATAGAGTTGTTTAATTTGAAATTCCCATCATTACTCGTTTCAGAACATTTCTAACCACAATAATTGTCCCAAAGGGTAGTTCCAAGTCAGAGGGGATGAGCCGGTAAAGTACCTGGGACGGTCACAATCGTCCCCTCTGATGACCCATGAGGGACAATTGCGACCGTCCCATATGAAACAATTTATAATCAACAATAACATCCATCAGAGACGGTCATCTATGACTTTAGAGGATGGTCTCAACCGTACCCTACGATGGAATTAAAGGGGATGGTCACGATCGTCCCCTATTATGACCAATATATGATGGCTGCGATCGTCACCCATATTCATCAGAAGGGACAATCATGATCGTCCTGTCTATTTTGTCATCAGAGGAGATGGTCGCAACTGTCTCCTAAGGTGTTTATAGGGGACGTTTGCAAACGTTGTCCTGTATGGCAAATACGACATGACCTATGAGGATGGACCGCTGACCGTCCCCTCCGACCAGAGGGGACAATCTCTCACTCAAAAGGGACCGAGGCCGACTGTTGCTTGTTCTATCCTTTCCTGTAATGTCATCTTCCTTTGTTTGAATTTGTGTTTTCATTATTTATTTCAACACGATATCTGTTGAAGTTTATGTTATATTATGATGTACCGTTATGCATTTCTTATTTACCTCATATACATCTATGTAATTTACCCAATGGTTTTCTCTCTATATAAGAGACCCTAGGGCTCTATGGAATAAACAACTGAGTATTTTCTCTGACATGGTATCATAGCCAAAACCCTAATCTAGGGTTTTCTTTCCACCGCCCCCCCCCCCGCCCCCTCCTTCGGCCGCCGCCCACCCCTCTCTTCCACTCTTCCGCCGCCGCCGCCAGTCGGGACCCCCCGCCTCCTCCCCTCTCGCCGCTAGCTGCCCTCCTCTCTCACTTCGGCCCTCTCTCGCCGTCGCCCACACCCGAGGCCCCCGCCTCCTTCTCTCTCCCGCCGCGACCCTCACCCACCGCCGCCGAGGCCCTCCTCTCCCGCCGGGGCCGAAGTAGCCCTCTCTCGGGCGCCTCTTCTTCGTCGGTTGGCACTTATTCATCTATGGGTTCAAGTCCATAAAGTCTACATATGCACTGGAATCCAATCCAGTCTTTGTAGACAAACGTTCTTTTGTCTATCATCCCTAGGTCTTCTTCTCCGGCAACATGTCAGACCAAAAGGTTGATATGCCCTCCATAGGTGCCTTTGAAGGTTCGGCACCAATAGTCAAAATGGACGGGACGAACTACGAACTCTGGGCTATGCAGTTTCTGAGTCTTATGAAGTCATGTGGTAAGAAGCACATTCTTACCGAAGATGAGCCGGCAGAGAAGACATGGATATATGCCTCCTGGGAGGCTGATGATGCGTATGCCAATGTCTGGCTATCAGGGACGCTTTCGATGGAGATTGCCAATGACGTCCTCCATCAACCTACCGCCAAGGCGATGCGGGATATTCTGGCTACTACATATTCTCAAGTGTGGAACGAGACTAAGATGCTGCAGTTGCAGCATGATATTTTTACGATGAAGCAAAATGGTCAACCACTTCATTCTCTGTACACGTTACTACGAGGGATGTTCGAGAAATTATACAGTACCATCCCGCTCACCGCCACTCCCAAGCAACAGAAGACCTTTCGCAATGCTACCATGATGGGAGTATTACTTGCTGCTCTTGATCCTGAGTATGAGGCAGCCCGCTCTCAGATCCTTGCCGATGCTACTATTCCTCCTATGGAGGAAGTCTACAGGAGGCTCAGCCGTATTTCAGTCTCCTCCAGCACAACTACTCCACCTCATTCGGCTATGGCTGTATCACGAGGGAGAGTTGGTTCGTCTTCTTTTCGTGGTCGTGGTACACGTGGCCGGGGAGGACGTATTCGTCAGACGTGCTCGTTCTGCCATCGTACTGGTCATTCCGAGGATACACGCTATTCCAAGCATGGGTTCCCAGCTTCGGCACGGGTAGCTGAACATGTTCAATCCCCTTTAGCCTCTACTCCAGATCACATGTTCGAGGAGCTTGTGGCGCGGCTTCGTGACATTATGCCGCAGCCATCGTCGGATGCTGTCAGTTTTTCTGATGTTGCAGCGTCTGCATCGGCCAATACCTCTGCTGCTGCCAGTACCTCAGGTAGTACTTCTGCCTCTCGTCCTTGCCATGATCTATCAGGTTGGATTGTCGACTCTGGAGCCACCCATCATCTTTGCCGTGACAGAGATAAACTTGAGTCCTACAGGGATATTTCTTCGGGTCGCTCTGTTATCATAGCTGATGGCACTCTTTCCCCTATTGTTGGACAGGGGGAGGTCTCCTTATCACCATTCTTGCACTTACAGGATGTTCTACATGCACCTGAGTTTTCCATGAATCTATTATCAATTAGTCAGATTACAAAAGACTTGCATTGTCGTGCAATATTTGACCCATCATCTCTCATTTTTCAGGACATACTAACAGGCAGGGTGATTGGATGTGGTTCTGAGCACAATGGCCTATATCGTCTAGTCCGAAATTCCTATGCTGGCGTCTCTCTTCACTCACAAGGGTATGTTTCCCCGTATACCTGGCATCTTCGGTTTGGTCACCTTCCGCTCCAGAAAATGCGTCACCTCCTGCCTCAGATCTCTCTGACTTCCTCATTTCGCTGTGAAGCTTGTCAGTTAGGGAAGCATCATCGTTCTAGCTTCCCACGTCGTCAGAGTCGGAGTAGTAGCTCCCCGTTTGAGTTGTTTCATATAGACATTTGGGTCCGAGTTGTGTACCTGATCATCAGGGACACCGGTTTTATTTAGTTATGATTGATGATTTTTCTCGTGTCTCTTGGACTTTTTTTCTAAAGAATAAATCTGAAGGAGGAACTATTATCAAAAATCTTATCAATGAAGTGCAGAATGTTTTCTCTTCTAATGTTAAATATGTGCGCACCGATAATGCCTTGGAATTTTGCGCTCGTTCTCTTGCTCAGTTTCTTTCCTCTAGAGGCATTATTCACCAAACTTCGTGTGCTTACACATCACAACAGATTGGTGTTGCGGAAAGGAAACATCGTCACTTTCTTGATGTTGCTCGAACATTACTTATTCAGAGTTGTGCGCTATTAGCCTTTTGGGGAGATGCTATACTTACAGCATGCTATCTGGTCAATCACATGCCTTCTTCAGTTTTGGGGAGAAGTCTCCAATCTCTGTCCTCTTTCCTGAGAAGGACTTGTTTTCACTTACTCCTAGAGTCTTTGGTACAGTTGCCTTTGTTCACCGCTTGTCTCCAGGACTTGACAAGCTCTCTCCTAGAGCTGTTAAGTGTGTTTTTGTCGGTTACTCTCGGACACAGAAGGGCTATCGATGTTATGATCCTCTTAACGACAAGTACTATGCTAGTGCGGACGTTACATTTTTTGAGCCCATTATGTACTTCTCCCCAGCAGGGGACAGATTGGGCTCTTCCACATCCCGGATGATCATGTCTATATTCCTTTACCTCCAAGTCTGGGTCAAACTGAGTCCACACAGCCATCACCACCACCACCACCACCTCCATACCATCTCATTCCACCGTTCCCTAAGTTTTACACACGACGGTCGGGGCCTGCTCAAGCTATACACCAACCATCCATCACGCCTCAGGTATGCTCCGATGTTAATACTAATGATGGGTTAAATAGTGTACCGGTGCAGGAATCTTTATTACAGGAGGACGATCAGCCAGTCAGTACAGTGGATGATGATCATGATATTCCTATTGCACTTCGGAAGCAGAAAAGGAAATGTATGACCTATCCTCTTGCGTCTCAGGTGTCTTTTCATCGCCTTACTGGTGATTTCCAGAGGTTTGCTGCAGTTGTGTCCTCGGTAGAGATATCACGGACATATCAAGACGCACTGAATATTGACTGCTGGAGGTTAGCTATAGAGGAAGAGATGCGCGCGTTACAGTCTAGAGGGACTTGGTCCTTGGTTCCTATTCCAGCTGATGCGCCTGTGGTTAGTTGCAAATGAGTGTTCACAGTTAAATATCACGCAGATGGCCATCTTGATCGGTACAAGGCAAGACTTGTTGCACGGGGCTTCACCCAAACCTATGGTGTCGACTATTTGGATACATTTTCACGGGTGGCTCGACACTCGACACTTCGCATCCTTCTATCCGTTGTTGTGGTACGTGACCGGCCCATTTTTCAACTTGATATCAAAAATGCATTCTTGTATGGAGATCTACAGGAGGAAGTCTACATGCAGCAACCACCAGGTTTTACTGCTGAGGGGGAGACTCACATGGTGTGTAGACTTCATAAGGCAATTTATGCCTTAAACAAAGTCCAAGGGCATGGTTCCAGAAGCTTTCTCAGCTGATTGAACGACAAGGGTTCAAACGATCAAATGCGGACCATTCGTTGTTTATTCAAAAGACTCCCAGAGGAACAGTGGTTGTCATGACATATGTTGATGATATTCTGGTCACAGGAGATGATGCTCAGGGAGTCAAGAGGACTAAAGAGCTCTTGGGAAGTCAGTTTGTTACGAAGGATCTAGGTACCATACGATACTTTCTGGGGATAGAATTTGCGAGAAATGCACAAGGAATGATGATGACACAAAGGAAATATGTTACAGACTTGCTTGTTGAAACATGAATGGTTGGATGCAGAGTGCAGACCATCGAGCACTCCTATGGACCCAAGTATGATACTGTACGACAATGATACTAAAGAGGTGGACAAAAGAAGATACAGAGAGATGGTGGGTAAGCTTCTGTACATCACCATAACTCGACCAGATATTGCTTTTGCATTAAATCAGTTGAGTCAATTTATGGAGCGGCCTAGACATGTCCATATGGAAGCCCTGTACATGATACTGAGATACCTAAAGTCTTCTCCAGGCTTGGGTTTGCTATTTAGAAAGAACACAGATTTGTCCATTTCCGCCTGTGCAGATGCAGACTATGCAGGGTGCCCAAAGGATCGTAAGTCTACTTCAGGATTTGCTATCTTTATAGGAAGCTCTCTAGTTTCTTGGAAAAGCAAGAAACAAACTGTTGTGGCAAGATCCAGTGCTGAATCCGAATATAGAGCCATGGCACAAGCAAACGCAGAAATGATGTGGGTTCGTACAGTCTTGGAAGATTTGAATGTAAATGTCTCTTTACCCATGCAGCTTCAGTGTGACAACCAAGCAACATTGTTCATTGCCAATAATCCAGTTTTTCACGAAAGAACAAAGCACATTGAGGTAGATTGTCACTACACTAGAGACATGATCCAGAAGGGCTTGATTTCCACTTCACATGTCAATTCAGAGGACCAGACTGCTGATATATTTACCAAGCCATTGCTCAGAGGACCTTTCCAGAGATGTTCTTCCAAGCTGAGCATGATTGATATCTATGCTCCATCTTGAGGGGGAGTGTAGAAGTTTATATTATATTATGATGTACCGTTATGCATTTCTTATTTACCTCATGTACATCTATGTAATTTACCCAAGGGTTTTCTCTCTATATAAGAGACCCTAGGGCTCTATGGAATAAACAACTGAGTATTTTCTCTGACAATATCGAAGCAAGCTGGTTTTTAGGGGGATTCGATTTTGTTTCAAGTTTGCTTATTTTGTTCATTGATATTCGAAGATCTGGTCCAGTTTGCTCAAAGTTTCATTATGATTATTGTTCGTTATTCTGTTGGGTTCTCTGCACACAATCATTATGCATGGTCATCCGCTATCGTGGGTTCTCCAATGGAGCCCTAACGGCGACTCTGTGCCCTCTTCTTCGAACGAGCTACGTTCTTGCCACTCCAACCTGCAATCACCTTGTATGGCAGGTTACAACCCTCTGTAGAAATGGATTCTCCTCCATTGAGAATAATAGGCAGCTATGACTCCCTTATTTAGATCCCTGCTTGTGGATGGAGAAGAAAATGAATATTGAAGAACTCGACGAGGAGAAGCCGCGCTACGAGCATTACGAAGAACTTCCCGACGCACTGCTTGACGTACGCTGTAAGGTCCTCACTCGAGTCCTCGTGTAACCAACACCGCCTCCTTTAACAAGGGCTTTATGTAAACACACGTACCACTGACCTCCATCACATCTTACTTGTAAGGTGAAGAGGAAGACTCTCTGTTAGCGCGAGAGCATCTCCAACTATCTCATCGCTCCCCCGTGCGAAACTCCAAGTGAAGAACCATCGTATGCAGCTGCGACGTTGATTATGCGATCCTCTCCATGCCCCAACAATAGCCCGTGCGTGACTCCCCTTCTTCAAGAACCATTTAGCATCGACATTGTAATATGGGTATCTCTTTGGATAACCCTAATGTACAAATGTGTGGTGGGGGGATCCCACTTAATTGGGCATCCCTTCTCCTTATTTTGGGCCCAACGGGTCACTGCTAGTTTGCTAGTAATGTATTAAATAAAGAAGAAGAGGCCCACAGTTCAAGGGCCCATCCGAGCCATTGTTTTGCGAAAAAGAGAGAAAAGATGATAAGAAAAAAGAAGTCCGATTGAAAAAGAACGTAGAAAAAAGGAATAGGACTTGTGAAAAAAGACTGCTTAAAAAGGACAAAAAAGGAAAAATACATCTTCAATGTTTCTCCAACTTTATTATCTATGTGCTTAATCTTACAAGTATGGGAGAAAGGTTGAGTGAAAGTAGGACACATTTTTCTAGCTTAAATGTATCCATCAAATTTCTATTGTGTCCATAATTCTCTATGTGTGCCTCTTAGGAAGAGATCTCATCTTCATGGTCCATATATAAAAGAACCGACTTTAGGTTCCCATAAGACATGTGAGAGGTTATTCTCAGAGTTCACGCATAGGTTATACCCAACTCTTGAGATATGCATATGAGAGACGCCCACTTTTCTTCTGATGTTCGACACCAACTACTTTAGATGGACTTATCTACTTGGGATTTTCCCAGACTTCTATTACCCATCCACAACATGGAGATCAACACTCCATACTACTATTACTACTACTACATACCGGTCATTTTCTCGAGCATCGACTACTTTCACACAAATTGCATCCTAGTGTGATTACTCTCAACGCTTGTCTTCTCCTAAAGTGGCTCTACTCCACGTATGACATGGTCTTCGCAACGACTCTACTCCAAACACATCATGATCGTTGCGAGCTCGTCCTCCTACGGTCTTCTCCCAGTAACTACTCTGAGTGGGTCTCCTCCTCTCTCTCAGGTGTAACGAGTGAAGATGTGTCGTGTATATTTGCTTTTGTTGCAAGCCACAACTTTCTCAGGTCCAGCTTGGGGGGAGATGTTCGAAAATGTAATATATGGGTAATTGGATCTCTCCATGATCCAATTACCCTCCTCTCTTGTTTAGTCCCACATGATCTATAAGCGGAACTCTGGTATGTCTATTGGCAACTTGGGATATATAAGAAGCCCCACATCATTGTACTCATTGAGAGATTGAAATAGAAGTTCTAACCCTGGAAGCATGAAGGGAGGTGTTTTCAGGCCTTGTGTATTACGGAAGCATGAAGATCAGATCGCATACGATCAAAAAAAGAGTTTCGACATACGAACCTTTCTCAATTCATTTCATTAAATTCTCATGAGTATAGAATTATCTCTTGAAGCTTGTTTGTGATCCTCTATCCTCTAAAGCAAGATACCTCTTGTTTGAAGTCTGATCCGATAAAGACAATACTTATAGACGCAAGGATGAATCGCGTTGCTCCCACAATCGAGAAAAATGATCCTCCTTCCTTCCTCATCAGCCTTGGGGTAGGGGATGGCCTCAAGAAAGGGGGGGGGAGAACGACCTAGAGAGAGACTTTTTCTGTGTTTCTAACTATTGTATTGAGAGGTAGGGGGCACTCCTCTTTTTATTATAAAAACAGACCGTTAGGATTGCAGTCATAATCAATTAATGCACATGAATAGAGGAGGCAACCAACCTCTAACATGATTAAGATTGGTAATTAATTGTCAATTTAATTAATCATATTGTCTAAAATAAACAAATAAATAAATAGATAATTGATAAAAGAGAAGAAAGAAATAGTTCCCACTCCTATTACGAGTGGAATTATCCCTTTCTTTTTATTTATCTTAATGTTGATTAATTAAATTTAACAAATTATCTGGTTATTTATTTAAATATTTTTAACATTTACAAGTTAGGCCATTGATCAAAATGAATCATATGCATTGGTCCATAATAAAATTCAAGGTTGTAGAAATCGGTAGTCGATACTTGGTTGGTGGGGTCACTAACCAAAGATTGATTGACAATTAGAGAACTTATCGAATTTAGTTCACCTTTTGTTGGTTTTGAAATTTTAATTATTTTAAATATATAAATCATTTTTATAAATATATTCCTAGATATTTACATAGATTGTACATTTTATATATTATAATATTAATAATGAAATAAAATAAGTAATTGAATTTAAATAAAATATTAAGCATACTAGAAAAAGCTTGGTTTAAAAAAAGCAAAAAACTAAAAAAATAATATTCATGTAAAAGTCGATCGATTGGTCGGGTTGAACGGTTATTGGCCGGCTGTCACAACAATGGTAAAATGTAACTCATATTTACATTTATATTGGAATGTGAATCCGATTCACATAAACAATATAATGTGTGAATCTTATTCTCCAAATAATAATGTGGATTTTATCCATACCATTCCAAAAATTATTGTGGATAACATTATCCACATTAATTTTAACCTGGATAATTAAATCCAATTTGATTATCCCAATTTTCTCTCTTGTCCAAATAATTCGATTTTGTTCTTTCAGAACAATACATGAACTCTTTCATGGATATTGTGCTTTCTCCGCGGATATTTGAAGATAAGGTCATGATAATTGTATTATCCATGTATTATTGTACTTGAATCTAATTTAGAACAATATCCAACATTTGGACTAAGATTGGATAACTAGTTCACTGAGTGGAATCTCTAAAATCCGAACTTTGTTTCATCACTCAGGATGACAATGTCATGGTATACAATTAATTTAAGAGCACATTACCCTCAAGTCTTCCTAATACCTGTAAATCGTGCATATTGGAAGGTTGTAATGAAACATAAATTTTGATCCCATTTGAAACTTGTCTTCTTCGTAGTTTTATCATTAAGTTTCTCATCTGATCTTGTGAGTTGGTATTAATCATATACTTTTCAAAAGCATATATTATACCTACAAATCATGTCTTGTTTCTAAAACAAGACGACCATCGATATAATTTGGTTTATCCCGTATCTCATGAGTGAGCTCATGTCTTAAGGTTTAATAGTGAACTTGTATGATCCCTTTGAAAGATTGTATCACTCATATGACTTCATATGCACACTAGCACGCCGATGTATAGACCCTGATTAGGTCATCAACCGAATGGTTTGCCAAATGTGTATACTCAGACATGTAGTGATACATTTATCTCTGAATAGAGGATGTGTGGCTCTATCGTGACAACATATGACAGATCTTTGTTATCTCAATCTCGCTAAGTCGATTCTTTGACTTAATTCATCTAACAACTATGAATCTCTATTCACATATGGAGGACCTGCATCAAGAGGTCGGCTGGATGTCAACCTTTGGAGTAAGGTTTGCCATATCTTTCTCAGGAATGAGATCTCTTCTTGATAATCACTTGACGATGTGGTTGCGTTGTCAATAACTTTTATTGATTCAACTTAGCATCGACCTCTATGATCCAACAATTGGATCAATAGTTGTGTGATCTCTAGATGGTTAAATTACTTAACCTTCTTATACAGAGGACCCCAATAAATGCAATCATATTATAATCTCAGAAAAGGAGTGAATAAATCAATAACTTTTATTGATTAAATAATTTAAAATAACATTTATATTAAAAGTGGTTCGCTATGGGCTCAAATATCTAACAAAGCCTTCTCTTGAGATTTCATCCCACTACTTAAGGAGTAGTGTTCCACCTAAATTCCTTTTGTTCTTCACAGTTCATTCTTGTTCTTCACAGCTGATATTCTTCTTTATGAATTTACGTTTGCATTATTTATTTCACATTGTATTAGAGCAAATCAATTTTTTGGGAGA
This sequence comes from Ottelia alismoides, assembly GCA_037367405.1. Taxonomy (NCBI): domain Eukaryota; kingdom Viridiplantae; phylum Streptophyta; class Magnoliopsida; order Alismatales; family Hydrocharitaceae; genus Ottelia; species Ottelia alismoides. The sequence continues at coordinate 180,002 of JAZKJV010008650.1, read as the reverse complement.
TTCGATTTTGATTCAGATTTGATTATTTTGTACATTAATATTTGAAGATCTGGCCCAATTTGCTCAAAGTTTCATTAAATTTATTGTTCATCAAGTTTGTTGGATTCATTTCTTTGTTCATGAAATCCTAGACTTGGACTCTCCGCACATGATCATTCTGCGCGATAATCCGCTATCATGTGTTCCAGAACGTAACCCTAATGACAACTCCCCACCATCTTCTCTGAACGGGTTGCGGCCTCGCTGCTCCTAGCTGCAACCATCTTGTACATCATGTTGCAACCCTCAACAACAATTGATTATCCTCCATCGAGAACAATAGGCAACAATGGCGCCCCTATGGAGTGACCTATTTGTGGATGAAGAAAAAGAAGAAAGAACTTGATGAAGAGCAACCGCACCATGAGCACTACAAAGAGCATCTCAGCTCATTGCTTGACTTGCACTGTAAGGTCCTCTCTCGAGTCCTCATGCAACTATCACTACCTCCTTCAGCGGGGGCTATAATCGCTTCACACACACTAGTCGCCACTATTTCCTCTCGCTTGTAAGATGAAGAAGACTCTTTAATTGCGCAAGAGCATCTCCAACTCTCTCACCGTACCCTCATGCAAAAATCCAGGCGAAGAACCATCTTATGCAATGACAATGTTGATCAGGTGATCCCCTCCAAGCCACTACAACCTTCCGTGCGTGACTCCCTTTCTTCAAGAACCATTAGGTAGCGCTGCTGCAAGATGAAGTTTCTCTTTAAGGGATCCTAATGTGCAAATGTGCAGGAGATATGGGGAGGGTGGTGGTGAATCTCGTTAATAGGGCACCCCTTCTCCTTATTTTGAGCCCAATAGATCGTAATAGGGCACCCCTTCTCCTTATTTTGAGCCCAATAGATCGTCAGACTAATATATTAAAAAAGAGGCCCCATTTGGGCTATGGTTATGGAAATAGAGAGAAAAGAGGACAAGGAAAAAATGATGATTGAAAAAAGGAGAAAAGCCAAGAAAAAAGAGTATGGCTTATGGAATAAAAGACAATTTTAAAAAAAGCTGAAAAAAAGGAAAAAAATGCATGTTCTATGTTCTCTTGACTTGATTATCTATGTGCTTAATCTGAGAAGTACGTGAGAAATGGGAGTGAGAGAAGGGCACATGTTTCTAGTTGAGATGTATTTACATGATTTCTACCTATCATTCATTCTCTACTCGTGACTCCTTAGAAAGAGATCTCATCTTCATGGTCCCTATATAAAAGAATCGACTCCAGGTGCTCATAAGATATGTGAGAGGCCATTCTTAGGGTTCACATCTAGGAGATGCCCAATTGTTGAGATCTATATACGAGAGACAACCACTTTATTTCTGATGTTTGACATCAACTACTTCAAATAAACTTTTCTACCTGGGATCATCTTAGACATCTATAGCCTAGAGGTGTCAATCGAATCGAATAACTTAAAATCCATCGAGGTTCAGATTCGATTCATTTTTAAAAATTTTGAATTCGAAATCAATCAGATGAGGATCAATTTCATCTTAACAATGACGATTATCATCGTGGATTGTCTTGCAAGGATAACTGATAAAACAAGAAGGCAGAGGAGGAATACTTTGATATATTATAAACCACAACATATGTGAAGGATGAACTCAACATAACATGACTATCATGTTCACATTAATGAATCTTTTATAAAGAATGAAAATGAGAAGGGAAAATGTGTGATAGAGAATGCGAGAACATGGAAATAAATGTAAAGTAGGGATTTGAGATAAAACTGTTAAATATACATTCTTTATACTAGATTATTTGTCATTGTATGTTGAAGCAAGAAACAACCAAGTTCTAATAGAAAGTTAATACAAACTGATCTTATTATTTAAATAATGGTAACGTAAATAACTTAGAATGAAAAAATCACTTCATGCATCCTAATTGTCGAAGTATATGCGTGTAGGTGGGTAATTGAATCCCTTCAGGGTCTAGTTACCACATCCACTTATGTTTTGTCTCACACCTACTGTTAGAGTATTTGGTGGTGCGCCTATTGAGCTGTAGTAGGGTAAATGGATCCTGGAGAAGATCCATTTACCCCATCCAGCGTTTAGTCCCACACCACCTAGTGGTGGGACTTGGAGGCTCTGGGAAGGCTACATAAGGAGCCCTAGACCTCATGTATCCATTGAGAAAGTGCAATGCATATCACACCCCTTTGAGGGCTTCTCCCGTGGTTTCATCCCGCTCCTCACGGCGTAGGGTTCCACGTTAAATCCCGCGTTCTTCGTTATTCTTTATCTTTTTCATGTTCGTTTCCACATATTTATTTTCTTAACATGGTATCAGAGCGGGTCGATTCTCGAGGATTTCATGTTCTTTAATTTTTCGAGATTCGATTATTAAGTTGTTCTTGAAGAAGATTATTTCTGTTCAAGTTTTGTCCAAGTTCCAGAAGTTCCAGGGTTTCAATCGAAACCCTAATTTCTGATATGTTCAACAGCATAAGGAGTTTTTTTTAAAAAAAGCGGCATATCTGTTCTTCATGCACACATCCTATTGAAGTTTCTGTTTCTGTGCACATCTAAATATGGGGCGAAGCCGCTGCACTCGCTCATCCTCGTGTCTTAATGGTGCTGCAAACGCGCGCCTTCCAGGTCGAGGCTCTAGCAGGCATCTCCTCCTGGTGCGATTGTGCCTCTCTCATGTCCTGCAAAGCTGCAGGCGACAGTATCAACCCCGCAACATCTCAAGCGCACAGGATGTGCGCAGGAGGCGCACTCCCGGCATCGCACGGTCTTTCCTCCACCGCCTCCAGGCGGAGACCCCCCATCCGCGTGGCATCAGACGGCGCGTCCTCGCGCACGCCCCTCCAGGTGGCTCTAAGATGAGGCTCCGCTATCTCCTTCTCGTACACGCAAAGGCGACGTATCCCCCATGCGCATCCATCCCAGGCCGAAGCCCCACGGTCTCTATCGCCTCCAGGTGAAGGCGTCCAGGCGACGTACTCCAAGCACGGTGGCGACGACTCCTTCGCATCCCCCGGTCGCCCTCCTTCGCACGCGCATCCTCCATGTCCAGATCGCGCGCCCTCGTGCGCCTTTGGCGACGCTCTCTCGAGCAGCGAAGCCCGAAAGGGCTCTCCAGATCACGCCGCATCACCCTCTACTCCAACATCAGGCGGTGCAGAAGCCACATCCCTAGGCAGATGTCGATGTTCCACCATCGCAGCCCCGTTCGATGTCGCACATCTCTAGGCGCTTCCGCATGCGGCCTCGTTCAATGCCACACATCTCCAGGCACTGAAGAAACCCAACGCGAGCTCCTTTCCAGGCGGAGCCTCGAAGCACTCCAGGTGGCGGCAACCCCAGTTGGGGTCGGAGGTTATTGACGATGGGTTTCCTTAATGGGAACCCTAGTGCGTCCAAAAAAAAAGAAGGAATAAGGGTTGAGACCAATGGGCCGTTATTTAAAAAAAATCCTGCAGGATGGGCCTTTAAGGAAAAAAAAGAATAGGGGGGGTCATTTAAGTAGGGAGTGTCTGCTGTTAAAAAGGAGATGGATCGAGATTGTAAAAAAAGGGGTGGGGGCTGCATCTAAAAAAATAGTTTCAAAAAAAATTGAAAAAAAGAAAAAAAAGAGAGGTGCGTACAAAAAAAGGAGAAAAAAACAACCGTACGTAAAATTTTCAAAAAAAAAATGAAAAGCCAAAAAAATGGTGAAACAACTTAAAAAAATGTGTCGGCTTATAAAAAAATGAATGAAAGCCGCATGTTTCATGTTTCGTTTTCCCCTTCTATCTTGTCTTCTCCCAGCTGTGTCGATGTTCATTTTCCGACAAGTATGGGAGAAAGGGGGGGTATATGTGTAGAGTCACAGGTCCGAGTCAGATCCAGTTTTCCCAGACTCCAGTTTACAGACCAAGTCAGATTTCCAGACTCTACAGTTCAGATTCAGATTTCTTCATGCGCAAGATTCAGACTCGATGTTTAAGATTTCGAGTCCACAGGTGTGATGCACAGTTGTTCAGACTCGACAGATTGATCAGAGTCCAAGTTCGAGGCACTCCATGTTGAGGCCCATTTTCAAGATCTCCAGAGAGAGACTCAGTTTCAGACACGCATGAGTATGCGGTTATTTTCAGATGAGCACATGTTTGTCATCTTCTTCGAGGTCCCCATCTTTTCTTATGTTTTCGGCCAAAGTTTTCATGTGAGCCATAGGGACTCCAGAGTAGAGGACCATTCCTTATACCATGTTGGCAAGGGTTTTCATGTGGTATCATAGGTACACCAGAGCAGTGCACCATTCTCTGAGCCAGATGGGAGAGACCCAGTTCTCCTACGAAGAGACTTATTTCAGACTCCATTCTCCAGCGACCGTGGACTCCGACGAGGATTGCACAACCACGGCCTTTTCAGATTGACCCTTTTCAGAGATGGAGCAGTTGTCCACATTATTGTGGCGGGCCAGAGTACTCCGACGAGGAGACTCATTTCCAGTTGCAGTGACTCTGACAGGTGCAGTTCAGAGCACATGCTCTCCGAAGAGGAGATTCAGAAGACTCACACTCCAGCCCGTTCGTCCTCCTCACCTGCACGGCATGATAAGCAACGTCCTCGACTGCTGCAATGTGCGTGTTGGGTTGATATTGTCCGTAGTGTCCTGTAGCATTGAGTTGAGTTTATTTCTGTTTGTTCAAGCTGAGCATTCCATGCTCCAGGTTGAGGGGGAGTGTTAGAGTATTTGGTGGTGCGCCTATTGAGTTGTAGTAGGGTAAATGGATCCTGGAGAAGATCCATTTACCCCATCCAGTGTTTAGTCCCACACCACCTAGTGGTGGGACTTGGAGGCTCTGGGAAGGCTATATAAGGAGCCCCAGACCTCATGTATCCATTGAGAAAGTGCAATGCATATCACGCCTCTTTGAGGGCTTCTCCCGTGGTTTCATCCCGCTCCTCACGGAGTAGGGTTTCACGTTAAATCCCGCGTTCTTCGTTATTCTTTATCTTTTCCATGTTCGCTTCTGCTTATTTATTTTCTTAACACCTACTATTCATAGTACTTGGAGAGTCAATGTGGGCTATATAAGAAGCCCCAAACCCATTATATCTGATGAGAAAGTTCATGGAAACATCAACTCTTTGAGGCGTTCTCCCGTGGTTTCAGCTTTCTCCTTAGGGAGTAGGGTTCCACGTAAAAATCATGATGTTCTTCATTGTTCTTATTCTTTATCTCTGATGTTACACTTCCGCACTCTCGATTTCTAACATGGTATCAGAATGGGTTTGATTTCCGAGGATTTTATGTTTTTTATTCATGTTTGAGATTCGAGATTCAGTTCTAGGGTTTTATGTTGAAACCCTAATTCACGATTTGGTCAAGGCTCAATTCTTCGTTGTTCTTGAAAGATTATTTTGAAGATTTATTCATGTTCATATATTGTTTGAAGATATGTTCGTATTCCAGAAGTTCTAGGATTTTTGAACCCTAGATCATGTCGTCATGTGAGATGTCCAGGGGTGTGAATCACATATTGTGATAGTGTTCCTGGTTCCATCTATGTAACCCTAGATCTGGGATGTTACAGTCCTGAGCATCCATCTCCAGTAAGATGCAGGCAAAGCATCTTCGCATCACATGAATCATGTGACCTAGGCGGCATCGATAGCATCTCCATGAGGCTCGTGATTCCCCCTTGGCATTGGAAGGCGGCATCTCTTGCCGCATTTCTCGATTTGACGCTCATCTCTTGTACGTGGAACCCAAAATCAAGAAAGATGATGAAGAGATGATCATAGTGGCACAAGCCACCCTGCACCACCGCAACCTCCATTCTATAACTCACAGCACCGATATCTGGATAAGAATCTCCATACACAGGCAGTACATGAGGTGGCTTCAGACAGAGCCACGATCCACTCCAGGTGGCGCTGCCCTCAATCCTAGCATCGGGGCCCTGTCGCTGCTCCTCTCCAGCCCCAGGTGAAGGCGGCAACACCTCTCAGGTGGCTGCATTCTCCTTCCCTACGATGTGAGGTAACGAGTCTCCTCCTTCCAAGCAGCAGCGATGCTATGGGAGAAGTCCCCTTCTCTCGCGCAGGTGGCGTGAGATTTATCGGCTCCCAGCGACAGAACATATGAAGCGATGGGAAAGGGTTCCCTAATGGAGTAAATAACCAACTTTTTTGTTTGGTTGAAAATTTTTGGCCCAATGGGCCCATTTCAGCTGCTGCAAATAAACCAAAAAAAGGGGATGTGACATCATTTGGGCCCAAGTGGGATGAGAGTTATGAAAAAACGAGAAGCGACAAGAAAAAAGGAGGCATGTTTTGCAAAAAAGGAGGGAAAGCCAAAAAACATTATGAATGGCTTAAACAAAAGAGAGGATTGTACAAAAAGAATCCGTACAAAAATTGATTTGAAAAAAGGGAGGAAGAAAACCAAAAAATTGTGATGGCTTATTGTTCTTCTGTTCTCCCCATTTTCATATCTTTTCCCCACATTGTCGATGTCATTGTTTCCGACAAGTATGGGAGAAACGGGGAGAATTGTTTAGAGTTCTACGGCTCTGATTCATATCCAGATTCCAGGCCAGACTTCAGACTCTATAATTCAGTTTCAGACTCGTTGTTCAGATTGGTTCTGAATCTACAATTTGATGCGCACATGTATGCGATCATTATTTATGTGGTCCCCACCTTATTTTTGGTCTCAGAGTTTTCGTGTGATCCATAGGGAGTCCAGAGTAGAGATCCCATTCTCTATACCATTGTGGATATTGGAGTTATTATATTTACATTTATGCTCTGTAACCCTTAGGGTTCCGTAACTGTTAGAGTTATTATATTTACATTCATGTTCGCATCCCTTCGGGTGTATTTATGTATTTTTCCTCTTGTACTCTCTAGGGTTTTCTTTCTATATAAGAAACCCTAGTTGTCACGCCCGTCCTCTGAGGATCCGGGTACTCGACAAATCAATTCCATGCACATACATTGAAATACACAATAATATATAGTAGGAGAAAAATAACATGAAAGACTGGAATTTAAAATTTCTTTCCATTCATAACATGTCCATCATTACATTCCCTTTCCATCCATCTCCACAAAAATATACATGCATGCATACAAAAAGTGTCCATTCATACAGTATACATACCATGTCTCTTAAATTTTACAAGTAAAGAATAACATTGAATGTATGAGCAACTGTACTACCAAAAGACTCGTGTAGCCGCACAAAAAGAGAAGTAGCTCCAACTAAACAAGAGCCGCTCACTGCTGCGGCTTTTGCTGAGAACACACTGATCCACACAAAGGTACGTTATGAGCAAATTTGCTCAATACGATATAAAAAACATACAATTGGCAAGATATAATTAAAAGTGTGCAAAAGAAAATAGTTGGGTAAACTGATCTCACAAAAAATTGCATTTTAATTATTATTATTGGATATGGAATGAGTAACAAGCTTCGTGGATAGCATGTGTTCTTGGTCCGAGTGAGACCTCACATTATGACTCTAAGGCTAAAGAAAGCCTTAGGGTTGGGTGCCTCTGTAGGCATGTAGTGGGGTACAATGCATCCTAACTAAGTTCGCAACACATCAACTTAGCTCCAGTTCACAATTGTATTTCCGATTCATAATTTAGATTCCAACCCGAGAATCATCGCAAGTAACCCAATCCTCCTTATGCACAGGAGATTCACATCCCATTCCCAACTTCAGTGAATCACATTCTTCCCGGAACTCCCCTCTTAGTGCTCCTATTCGGAATACCAACCGATGCGGCCTACATTGGCTCGTACACGAGTGTTAATTCTAAGTGACAAGTAAAACACTAGTAAACGAACCATGATTGCTTGGCCCGCGCTCGAGCACCGGGCTAAATCACGCAAGTGCCGAGGCTAACATCGTCAGATTAGCACCTCGGTGTGCAAGCAACTTGTCCCCTAACCATCGCAGCTAGAGTAGCAGTTGGGATCACGACCATCTAGACTTCTACCCGAGCACCAAGGGTGCATGCCCCTCCCTTGACGGCACTACTCCACTACCCATGACCACGATATTATACATTCATTCAAATCTTATTCGACAATATAATTATTACTCCTACTCCCTGAGGATGAGGAGGGAAATTCCCAAGCACCTCCAAAAAGAATAAGGAGATTGACAACTATTCCCACATGTAACCCGATAGTAGATGGTCAGGATCTTGATGAAGTCACATACTACATGGTTGGTTTCCAGCTTACACAACTTATAATGATAACAATACCACACCTTAGCAACTTAAGCTGATTTCAACTGGTTTACTTTAGCAATGACATGGTCATGCCAACTAAAGAGCTGCATATTCCCTCATTACATGCTTAATCAAATATGTTTGCTTATAGTATTCCCAATTTATGGTAAGGGACCCCAGGTCTCAACAGAAATGGTTGTCTCATAATTAATTTCCCAAACTTTAGCCCAAGCAGTTCAAAAGATCTACAGAGTAGGAGGATTATTTACATAGGTACTGCCTCAAGTAAACATTATGCAGATTCATAAGCAGAACTTATATAAGCCAACTGTGTAAAAATCTAAAGAACCGGATGGGAACATGTACTGCCCCCCTTCTTGTCCTGTGCAGAGTAAAAAATGCAGATTAAATATAGTTGTATTATAAGATCGATTGAGTGTTTCGTAGCAGATTTGTGTATCACTCTCGCATTTGATTGAACAACTTATATTCTGATCTGGCATTGCAACAATCAAATAACTGAATTTCACTACAATTGTCTCTATTACTGTCATCAAGCTACACAAGATTTTGCAAATACAGATATTTCAATTGGTAATTGTTAGAAAATAGCGAATGCGGAAGCGAATGATAAACAGAGCATAGAACTAGAATGATAAACAATGAAGAACACAAGATTTAACGCGGAACCCTACTCCCTAAGGAGCGGGATGAAACCACGGGAGAAGCCCTCAAAGGGGCATATGTTGCATTGCACTTTCTCCAATGGATACAAGAGGTCTGGGGCTTCTTATATAGCCTCCACAGAGCCTCCAAGTCCCACCACTGGTAGATGTGGGACCAAACATATGGATGGGGTAAATCGATCTCTTCAGGATCCATTTACCTTCCTACAACTCATATGACGCACAACCAAATACTCCAACAATAATGACATGATAGCATGTTGTTTGAGATCGAAATATATGGCGCATCAGAATGACAAAAAAGAATCAAATTATAAAAGTACAATTCATTCTTTCAAGAATTTATGAATTGTTCCTCACAACCAAATCCCTTTCTATTATCTTAATAAGTAGACCATGATTTCATTCCATTTTTTCAATAATTTGTCATTAATTATCTGGTCATAGCAAAATACGATTCTGAGTAGGGCTGACTATTGAGTCGCAACTCGATGAGCCAGGTTCGGACTCGGCTTGATAAGGGCTCCTGAGCTTGGCTCATTAAGCTATTGAGCCAAGCCCGAGCTAGATTTTTGAGCTCGATAACTTAACGAGCTGAGCTCGAGCCGAGTCCTGCTCGACTCGATAACTCAATAAGGGGCCCGATAAGGAATATATTTATATATATTCTATTTGTGAAATTGTAATGATGTTTATTTTTATTTGTACTAGTTTTGCAATATTATGAATGGTGGACTATATGGTTATGTGGTTTATGTAACGACAATGTTGGGTAGACTATGTTGCAGTCTTGTAGACTTGGACTTTCTACATTTTATCTATGTTAATCTAGGTTATAATTAGATAATTATTTTTCTTTTTTATTAGCAGATAGAATGTTACAACATATATTATAATTTAACTTTTGTATACAACTCAGATAGTGACCAACCAGTAAGGAATCCAGTCTTTAAAGACGAGGTTGCGACTTTGAACTCAGGTAACAACACTTTTCTACCAAAAATGCCTATTTTCCTTGACGAGCCCATACCAGGCTCGAGCCTAGACCATGTCAATAAGGGGCTTAGGCTCGTTAACGGGCTCGACTCGAGCCTTATCGAGCCCGAGCTGACTCAATAAGATGTGACTCGATAAGAGGCTCGAGCTCACTGAGCTCGAGCCCGAGCCATCTTGGCTGGGCTTGAACGAGCTCGAGCCCGAGCCTAGTTGGGCTTATTGATCCCGAGCTCGAGTTGGGGCCTGGCTTGACTCGTTAGGCTCGATAGCCAGCCCTAATTCTGAGTCTCTGACAATTTGGAAACAAATCAATATGATGCTCCAAATAAAGAATTAGGGAGTTCAACCTTCAATATTCAAAAAAGTTAAATCTTATATGAATGGAACCAAGTCAAAGAAACACGTGATATTTTAAATAGACACTATATATGCCCGTTACGAAGGAGTTAGAGTGGGAAAGATTAACATGGGCATTTCTCTTGGGATCTTTGCAGGTTTTTCAACCTCCACTTGCATTTCTACATGATTTATCAAAGTTGAATAGATATAACAAGCGGAATTTCACATTTGTATAGAAGTTAATGAAATGTAATCCTTGTAACAAGTACAAAAAGGGGTAGATTCGAGGTCTTAGTCCTCCGAGTGATGACTGAAGGGTCAACATGCAGTACTTCTGTTGGAATGCAAGTATAATGACAACCCCAATGATTTACATCGGTCTTCTAATCATAAAGTGGTGTATATTAGGGAAAACATGGTAAGTGCTGAGCAAATGTGTTAAATCATGCTTAAGTTTCGGTTTGGAACATGTTTCTAGTCGACATGCTCAATTTGTACCGTGCAGCCTCAACGACCACCTAATACCATAGATCCCTAAGACTCTAAGGATGTCCCAAGCATACGAGATCGAAATCGTGTGGAAACCCGTAGTAAGGAGGGAAGGGTACTTTGTACCTCAAGTTTTCCGTCACCTCAGTTACTCTGTCCGTGAAGAATGACATGATCGACGCTCCATTCGCGATGAGAACCGCACACGGGGGGTGACTCAGACCTTTTCTATGCAATTTCGGCTTCGGATCTTCAATTCGGTATGCTCCGACGGGCTCTGGTGATGGAGAGGGAGGAGGGAGAGCTACAATGTCAAATGGGCAAGGGTTTAGACGTTTTGGACGAGATGGGGCAGGGGTATATGGGTCATGACTCCGATTTGGGTCCGGGTTTGGATTCGAATAAGACATGGACCCCTCTTTAAAATAGCCATAACTCGGGTTCCAGAACTTGGATTTTCGCGTTCTTGGACTCGTTGGAAAAGTCTTGACGAGTACTACACGATAGACTCCTTAAAAAAATTTTTTGGACATTGGATAAGTACAAAAATTGCAATTAAGCGCAGATCCAGCTGAATTTTGTAGTTAAGCCCATGTTCGGGTTTTGGGGGCTTTACATCATAAAAATCTCAAAGGAAGTCTCGTCCCCGAGACTTAAGATGATTCTGGTTGATTTCAACACATGAACTTGTCGCGTCAAAGCCTCATAGAGGGATGAGCCCATAAAAATCTCAAAGAGAGCGAAACACATAAAAATCTCAAATGGGATTTGACTATGGTTTCAATTCCATACCTGTGAACAAATGAGGGTATTTCCCCCTCATGTCCGCCTTAGGTTCCCACGCTGCCTCTTCGATGTCTTGACTTCGTCATAGGACTATGACTAGAGGTATCTCCTTCCGCCTCAGCTTCTTGACCGCATGGTCCAGTATCTGAACCGGCTCCTCTGGGAAGGAGAGGTTCGGCTCCATGGTCAGACCCTCATAGCTGATCACATGTTGGGGATCTCGGATGTACTTCCGAAGATTCGATACATGGAATACATCGTGGATGTTCTCAAGGTGTGGGGGAAGGGACAATCTGTAAGCCACCTTCCCAAGGGCCAAAATCTTGAACGGTCCAACAAAATGCGGTGCTTGATTTCCCTTGGCACCGAAACCTTGTACGCCTCTCATTGGGGATGCTCGTAAGAACATGAAGTCCCCAACTTGTGGTTAGGGGGAACACTTTAGTCACACATGATTGGTTAAGAATTATACCATTTAAAGCATGAGTGTTTGGTACTGTAGAGATATAATTTATGTTATTTGCATTGTTTCTTAGTTTCTATATTCTTGTGGACTCTTGATGTCATTTACCCATAGGCTACTCTCCTATATAAGAGAGCCTAGGGTTCATGGAATAAACATCTCTTTCGTTTTTCTCAACGTGGTATCAGAGCGGCGATCCTAGGCCAAAGCTCCTGTACCTTAACCCTAACCCCACCACAAGCCTCCTTTGCGCGTAACTCCTCCGCGTGTCGCCTCACCTCTGCGCGTTAACTCCTCTGCGCGCCGCCCCTCCATCCGCACGCAGCACCCACGTGTGCCAACCCCTCCGCGCACCTCTATGCGTCGACCCCCCCTTCAGGCACCGCATGCCCACGCGCCGCCCTCCTTCCGTGCGCGTGCCTCCTTCTTCTGTTTGAGTGCGCGCCTCCTGTTCAAGCGCACCTCCTGTCCGAGCGTGCGCCTCCTTCTCGGGTCACCCCGTACTTCACCATTACCGTCTAGGCTTTCGTATTGCCCAGGTAATCACCGCCTAGGGCCTCTTGCCGGGGCCGCTACTTAGGTTCTCGCCAAACCTTCTTGCTTATGGGTTTGGTTGCTTGAGTCTACACATGCAACCGAACCTGTGGATGTCAGTGTAAACAACCATATCTCCAGTTTACAACCCTAGTCTTTCTATTATCATCGTGTTAGAAAGCAAGGCACATGTCTCATCTACAGGCGTCTTCAGAGGTCATGGGCCTATCGTGAAGATGGACGGGTCAAATTATGAACTGTGAGAAATGCAGTCATGGGCGGAGGGAAGGGGGGCGTGTAGGGGCCATGGCCCCCCTCCCCAAATTAGAAAATGTGGATTTTGTTATATCATTTATATTTGTTTCAAAATACATTTCCAGCATGAAGGAGAAATGGCTCCTCATCCGAAATTTCAGCATTTTCTTTTTTTATTATATATATCTTAATGTTAGGATTCCCTTACTTAGTGGAAGTGTTTTTACTAGGGTGGAGCATTGGGCTCAACCCGACCCAAATAGAGATCCGAGTCCGTCAATTTTTCGTGGGCTTTGGATTAGGTCGAGGTCCGCTTTTTTAGCAAATCGAGAACCCGAACGCGAATCAAGGCCCGTGAGTTCGGGCTCGGGTTCGAGTCGGGCTTGGGTTCGGGCCAGGCTCAACCCGTATCCATTTTGATTCCATGAAGTTGTACTTTGATTCCAATTTATTGTTATGGTATAATTCATCCATATACATGAATATTGGATGTATTGCTATGATATAATATTACTATTCATGGATGAAGGAAATATTGGATGTATTATGATTATAATTTATATCCCCCAATTTGATTCTAATATGATTTGTGTGGATTGTTGTACATAGATTGTTGAAATCTGGAAATATTTTGCAGAATTCTTTTCCATGTGATTGAATAATGATGGAATTTAATTTAGTAATAGCATATTGCAAAATGTTAGACTATAAACTATTAAAAGATAGTAGCATATGGCATGAGCGTTCTATTTTGAAATATGAGGCCTCGGGCCCCGACCAATTTGTACTTCGAGTTCGGACCCATCCCAGTCCGAGCTTGATATTTTTGAAATATGAGGGTCCAGGTCTGGTCCATTTGTACATCAGGTTCAGGTTGGGTCGGGGCTTTTGGGGTCTGGTCAGGATCAGGTCCGAGTCAGCTCGACCTAATGCTCCACCTTATTTATTGCATATGATGGATTGTGGAAACACGATGGCTCATTTTTAACGGCAATAAATCTCACTCCTCACCTGGTACACAGACAACTCCTTACATAGTCTGTAGAAATCAGAATTAGTTGTTTAATCGATATGATCCTCTTCGATATGTCTTTCTAAATGGATGTTTCCGGTTCCATCCAAGCAAATCACATGGTTAGTGTGCATATCTTAGATGTAAGATATTTCTATAAGTTTTTAGATGTTAGTTGAGAAGCTTGAATGATATATTGGTTCATGGCTTAGATGAAATCATCTTCTATATAATGGAGGTGATTCTTTAAGTTTTTTTTCCAAAAAAGCTTTTTTGTATAAACGATTAGGAGATGTCTACTATTTGACTATAGATCAAGCACTAAGAGTGGTTTTTTGCCCTCGCCTTGACTAAAAGTATGCGTCCAAGTAGAAAAATAATCCGTAAAATATTGCAAGGTTCTAAATTGGAACCAAATCGATATGACATATCGAGATGTTGATATTTAATTGATATTTTTATCTAATAATTTTTTAAACATCCGTACATATTAGATGCTTTATCTTATAAATTAAGGTTGTAGACATTTTTTTACTTTTGATTTGAATGGCTGACAACATTTACGTTGAGATAATAAAATTATGGTATAAAGGCTATAGTAATCCAGATATTACTTTAATATTTAAAGTTTTCGACCAATATACATCAAAATAAGGACAAATATTTATTATTTATGAATATGGATATGGATAAAGTTTATTTTTGTAAGGATATGGATAAATATAATGATTATATATATCATATCGTGTCCATTTTCAATTTATTACAAATTTAGATTACGGAAAAAAGAACAATAGACTCCTACTTCGAGGAGATATTAGAGGAATCCAATAAGGAAGCTATTATTATTGATTTTTATGTAAAAAAATCATTGAATATAGCTTCAATAAGTTATGTATGGCTCTCGTAGATATTATTCATCATTTTTTATATAATAGAATTCGATAGTAGCATTTTGAATTATCTGCATCGGCACATTTTTTCTATCTACATTTGGCCCCACCTATACACAAATCCTGGCTCCGCCTATGAATGCAGTTCATGAGTATGATGAAGTCGACTAGTAAGAAGCACATTCTTACTGAGGAAGAGCCTGCTGAGAAGACTGGGGTTAATGCCTCATGGGAGGCGGATGATGCATACGCCAAGATTTGGCTATCAGGAATGTTAGCAATTGACATTGCTAATGATATTCTTCATCAGCCCACTACAAAAGCAATGTGGGATATTCTGGTCGCTACCTATTCACAGGCAAAGAATGAGACGAAGATTCTGCTACTCCAGCATGACATCTCACAATCAAGCAGAATGGACAGCCTCTACACTCATTATACACGTCTTTAAGTGGAATGTTTGAGAAGCTCTATAACTTCATGCCTCTCACAGCCACTCCTGAGCAGCAGAAGACCTATAGGAATGCCACTATGGTTGATGTACTCCTGGCAGCCCTTGATCCAAAGTACGAGACGGCACGTTTCCAGATCTTGGCAGATTCCACTATTCCTCCAATGGAGGAAGCCTTTCACAGACTGAGCCGTATTACTGTTCCTTCATCTACTGCCAATCAGACCGCCTCAGCTATGGCAGCAACTCGAGGTCGTGGGGGTCATTATCAGTTTCGTGGCCGTGGACCTCGAGGCAGAGGGAGTCGTGTTTAGCAATCATGCACTTTCTGCCATCGTTCTGGGCATACTGAGGACACATGCTATTCCAAACATGGATTTCCTGCTTCTGCACGAGTAGCTGAACAGATTGAACTTCAATCTGCTTCTTCTTTGGATCAACGATTTGATGATCTTGTAGAGTTGTAGCTCGTCTGAGGGGTATTATCCCTTCATCCGGTCCTGTTACATCAGCGCTAGCCCCTGAGGGTCCTTCTGATGTTGCTGTTGTTGCATCCACCAGTTCCTCAGGCAGCACTTATACATTTACTAGCAGTAGTGGATCTGCTATTTTAGAGTGGATTATGGACTCTGGTGCCACACATCATCTGTGTGGTGATCGAGGTCTACTTATAGCCTAACGACTGGTTCCTCCAGGACGCACTGTGTTTATTGCTAATGGGACGGACTCCCCGATTAGTGGTCAGGGGGAGATTAGCCTGACACCATCTATCCACCTCAAGAATGTGCTACACGCACCTGATTTTTCTATGAATTTGTTATCCATTAGACAACTTACATAGGATTTACATTGTCGAGCAGTGTTTGATCCATCTTCTCTCATTTTTCAGGACATCCTTACGGGCAACGTGATTGGGTATGACCATGAGCAGGGTGGACTATATCACCTCAGTCGGACTCCTTATGCCAGAATCTCCTCTCTTCCTGCTGGACCTGTCTCTCCATTCATATGGCTCCTGCGCTTCCGTCATCTACCGCTTCAGGAACTGTGTCGTGCTTTACCCCAGGTTTCACCTCATACGTCCATCCAATGTGAGGCTTGTCAGTTAGGAAAGCATTATTGGTCTACCTTTCCCAGTCGACAGAGTCGGAGCAATAGCTCCAAGTTTGAGTTGTTTCATGTTGACATTTGGGGTCCCAGTCGCGTTCCTGATCATGAGGGACACATGTTTTATATTGTCATTGTGGATGATTTTTCTCGTCTATCTTGGGTCTTTTTATTAAAGAATAAATCTGAAGCTGGGAATATTATCATAAATTTCATAAATGAAGTTCGTAATGTCTTTTCTGCGTATGTAAAAATTGTGAGAAGTGATAATGCCTTGGAATTTTGTACTCATAGTCTCTCAAATTATTTTTCAACCCAAGGAATTATTCACCAAACCTCCTGTGCCTATACTTTCCAATGAAATAGAGTTGCAGAAAGGATTATCGTCATTTGCTTGATGTCACCACGATGCTTCTCATACAGAGTCGTGCTCCCCATTCTTTCTGGGGCGATGCTGTCCTAACGGCATGTTATCTCATTAATCGCATGCCGTCGTCTGTCTTAGGTGAGAAGATTCATTTCTCCTTGGTTTTTCCTGACAAGGAATTGTTTGCACTTACCCCACGTGTGTTCGGCTCAGTTGCCTTTGTCCACCAGTTGTCTCCAGGTATTGACAAGCTCTCTCCTAAAGCTGTAAAGTGTGTTTTCGTCGGGTACTCCAGGACACAAAAAGGCTACAGGTGTTATTATCCGCTGCGCGGGAAATATCTAATTAGTGTTGATGTCACCTTTTTTTAATCTGTTATGTACTTTTCTCCCACATGTGATCTGTTGGTGTCCTCGAACATTGATGAAACCATATACATGCCACCACCACCACCACCTCCACCTACATCTGCACCACCACCATTATCTACATCACCTACACCTCCTGTTACAGTTCTTGTTCCACCATTGCCACTCTACTATACCCATCGACCTGCTTCTGCTCATGGTCACTGCTCATCATCTAGCTCGCATGAGGTATGTTCTGATAATATAATTTTTAATGATGGATCTAATGAGTTACCTGAGCAGGTTGTGTTACAAAGGACAGATGATGATGCCAGTGATTTGGATCTATCTATTGCTCTTCGGAAACAGAAGCGTAGCTGCGTGTCATATCCTATAGCATCCACGGTTTCTTTTGATCGCCTATCTGGTGAATTTAGGAGTTTTGCTATTGCACTTTCTGCTGTGGATATTCCACGGAATTACCAAGATCCATTGAAAGACAGTCGATGGCGATTAGCTATGGAAGAAGATATGACTGCTCTTCAGTCAAGTACATGGAGCCTTGTCACTGCACCTACCGGTGTGTCTATCGTGAGTTGTAAGTGGGTGTTCACAGTTAAGCAGAATGCAGATGGTAGCATTGACAGATACAAGGCACGCCTGATTGCCCGTGGTTTACACAGACCTATGGGTTGGATTATCTTGACATATTCTCACCTGTTGCTCTCCATTCCACCTTACGGATTCTTCTCTCTGTTGCAGTGATTAGAGATTGACCGTTGTTTCAATTAGATGTTAAGAATGCCTTTCTATATGGTGATTTGCAGGAGGAACTCTACATGCAACATCCACCTGGTTTTGCTGTTGAGGGGGAGTATTCGAAAGTGTGTAGACTTCATAAGGCCATCTATGGCCTTAAGCAGAGCCCTAGAGCTTGGTTCCAAAAGCTTTCATACTTGTTTGAAAGACATGGGTATAAACGTTTTATTGCAGATCATTCCTTGTTTATACAGAAAACATACAGAGGTATGATTGCAATTATGGTGTATGTAGATGAGATCTTGATTATAGGTGACGATGTACAAGGAATTCAAAGGACTAAAGAAATGCTGGGTCGTGAATTTGTCCCCAAGGATCTTGGAGTCCTTAGATATTTTCTGGGACTGGAGTTCGCCAGAAATTCACACAGACTTGTGATGACCCAGAAGAAATGTCACTGACTTGCTGAGTGAAACAAGAATGCTTGGATGCCGACAAGCATGAAATTATATGATGATGACACTGATGAGGTGGATAGGAGAAGATACAGCGAACCGGTGGGAAAACTTCTTTATGTTACCATTATCAGACCCGATATTTCTTTTGATGTTAGTCGGGTGAGCCAGTTCATGGAGCAGCCACGTCGGGTACATATGGATGCTATACATATGATACTCATGTACCTTAAATCATCTCCAGGTTCAGATCTATTGTTCAAGAAAGATAAGGAGATCGTTATCTCAGCTTACATAGATGCAGACTATGCAGGACGTCTTAAGGTAAGAAGTCCACCACCGGGTTTGTTGTATATGTTTGAAACTCTCTTGTCTCATGGAGAAGTAAGAAGCAGACTGTTGTAGCCAGATCCAGTGTGGAGTCTGAATATAGGGCTATGGCCCAGGTTAGTACAGAAATGATGTGGGTGAAAGCCGTTCTTGTAGATCTACATGTAGAAGTCCCACTTCCTATGGCTCTGGAATGTGAAAATCAAGCTGCTCTATTTATTGCTAGTAATCCAGCATTCCATGAACGAACCAAGCACATTGAGGTTGATTGTCACTATATACGAGATATGATTCAGAAGGGTTTTATTTCTATATCTCATGTTAGCTCAGGGGACCAGACTGCAGATATCTTTACCAAGGCGTTACTTAGAGGACCATTCCAAAAGTGCTCGTCCAAGCTGAGCATGATCGATATCTATGCTCCATCTTGAGGGGAAGTGTAAAGATATAATTTATGTTATTTGTATTGTTTCTTAGCTTCAATATTCTTGTCGACTCTTGATATAATTTACCCATAGGCTACTCTCCTATATAAGAGAGCCTAGGGTTCATGGAATAAACATCTCTTTCGTTTTTCACAACAGGTACTATACTTGAAACTCAAGATCCCAACGTCGCTGGCGTAACTCTTTTGACGACTTTACGTTGTCAGCAATCTCTTCCTAGCAGTTCCCACGAATCTAGATGTCTCATCTGTGATTTGTGGGGTGAACAAGGTGTTGTCACCCACTTGTTGCCAACACAAGGGCGCAGTGCATCGCCTCATGTACAAGGCCTTGAACGATGCCATATCTATGTTGACGTGGTAGTTGTTGTTGTATGCAAACTCAACTAGCGGGAGGTGATCTTTCTAGGATCCCTTCCACTCAATAACACAAGCTCATATCCAAAGTCTGAATGATCCTCTCGCCCTGCCCATCTATCTGTGGGTGAGCTCATGCGTAGCTCAGTCCTCAAGGCCCTCATGAATTCTCCCCAGTAGTGTGACGTGAAACGTGAATCTTTGTCGGACACTACCTCCTTGGCTATTCCGTGCAACCGAATGACATGCTGGATGTATAATCTGGCTAGCTCCACTGGTGTACATGTCATGTTAATCGGGAAGAAATGGGTTGACTTGGTCAATCGGTCAACGATTACCCATACCAAGTCATGCCCGCCTAGGGTGCACGACAAGGATGTGACAAAATCCATGAAAATGCTCTCCCATTTCCACACCGGAATGGGAGGGGACTGTGGTAAACTAGGATGTCTTTGGTGCTCTGCCTTCACCATCTGACAGGTAAGGCATCGGCGAACGTTTTCGGCTATGTCCTTCATGCCCTCCCATTAAAAGTGCTGGCGAAGGTCTCGGTATATCTTGGTGTCACCTGGATATATAGAAAGTCTCGAACTATGCGCCTCATCCAAGATACCTCTCCTAAACTCCTCATCATTCGGGACACACACACGGTCCCCCTTCCATTAGATGGATTCACGGACTCAGAATCCATCGAACTCATCCTTCAAGTATTTATGGTAAAAGTCCTGGATCCTCTAATATATCTGTTGCCCCTGGACAATCTTGTCCCACAAGCTATTGTACTTCCTCGGCAAGGTCACTGCATCAGATGTACTCTCAAATGGATGCTACTCACTAAGTGTAGTAAGCACATCCCAAGTCTGCAACCAAGCTGTTGAACCCTCAATGTGTGACCTCCTGCTCAATGCGTCTGCCACCACATTCCCCTTTCTAGGGTGGTAGGAGATGGTACAATCATAGTCCTTCAGCAGGTTCGTCCATCACCTTTGCCTCATATTTAGCTCATTCTGATTAAAAATGTATTTGAGGCTCTTGTGGTCAGTTAGATCTCAAATGTCACCCCATACGAAGTGGCGCCATATCTTCAATGCAAATACTACGACCACAAACTTTAAGTCATGAGTGAAGTAGTTGCGTTCATAGTTCTTCAACTGTCTTGATGCGTATGCCACAACCTGTCCTTACCACACCATTACAACACCCAACCATTCCTTGGAAGCATCAATGTACATCGTGAAATCTAAGGTATCAGAAGGAAGGGTACGGATGGGTACGGAAATCAATTGCTCCCTGAGCGTACGAAGCTCAACTCACATTTGTCACTTTAGACAAATGGCACGTCCTTTTGCATCAGCCCGGTGAGGGGTAGGGCCAATTAGGAGAACCCTTTGACAAATCTTTTGTAGTACCTGCGAGGCCAAGGAAACTGCAGATCTCTGTAATCGACTTGGACCGCTCCCAAGACTCCATTGCCTCTATCTTGGCTCGATCAACTGACACCCCCATCCCTAAAACTACGCGACCCAGAAATGCCACCTCAGAAAGCCAGAACTCGCACTTGATGTATTTGGCATACAACTGGTGCTCTCGTGTCTCTAAGACAGTTTGGAGGTGACTCGTGCTCACATTTATCATGTGAGTAGACTAGAACATCATCGATGAATATGATCACGAACCTGTCCAAGTACGGATGGAAGACTCTGTTCATCAAATCCATGAATACGGCATGTGCATTCTAAGTCCAAATAACATTACTAAAAACTCATAGTGACCATATCTAGTGCGAAATGCAGACTTCATCACATCTTCCTCCTTGATTCTCAATTGATGTCATCCCGACTGCAGGTCAATCTTGGAGAACATCACTGCTCCCTACAAATGATCAAAGAGCTCTTCAATCCTTGGAATTGGGTAACAGTTTTTGACCGTTCTCTTGTTCAGTTGTCTGTAATCTATACATAGCCTCAAGGATTCATCCTTCACAAAAAGGACGGGTGCTCCCCATGGGGTTGTACTGGGGTGGATAGATCCATTTTCCAACAGCTCTTGCAATTGCACCTTGGGCTCCTTGAGCTCAGCAGGTGCCAACCTGTATGGAGGGATAGAGATTGTCTATGTATTTGGCGATAACGTGGTCTCAAACTCTATCTCCCTCACTAGTGGTAGTCCATGCAAATCATCTGAAATACGTCTGGAAACTCACGCACAACTCTAACATCCTCGATCATTTGATCCTACGCCGTTGAATCTACTACGTAGGCAATATAGCCTACAAAACCTTGGTTGAGAAACTGATGTGCCCTCAAGGCGGAGATGCACTCGATTCTACCATCATATATACGCCCATCAAACTAAAACAGCGGCCCTCTAGGAAAATGGAAGAGCACCGTCTTCCTAAAGCAGTCTAAGCATGCGTGATGCCTCTCCAACCAGTTCATGCCTAAGATGATGTCGAAGTCCTCTAACTAGATCAACAGTAGGAAAGCAGGCATCTTTTGCCCACATATCTGTACATCTACATCCTTCACTGCCTGGTGGATGATAAATAATTGGCCCCCTAGACCCTTATGTAGTACAGGGAAGTAACCTCCATTACCGATTTACCCAATGTGTGCACCAAACGATATGGCAGAAAGGAATGCGTAGCCCCTGAATCAAAACAATGCATGTAAAGAAGATCCATGGGCTGAAATCATACCTCTGACGACCGATCCAGAACCATGAGCCTGCTCCTGTGTCATTGCATTCAGTTGTCCTCATGATGGTGCACTAGTTCCCGTAGCACTGATTGTCTATTGTGGGGCTCACTGAAAGTCATGACCTCCTCGGCAGGATCCTGACCCCTGAAACTGTTTGGAAGACCCAACTGGTCTTCCGCTCTACTGTTGTTGCACGCCTGAGCTGCTGGAACGCAAAGGGCATTGGGACTTGAAGTGTCATGGTTGTCTACAAAGGTAACAAGTATGGCTGCCTGCTTGTGAGAAGCTCCCACCAGAAGCAAAACTGTTGCCCCAACCCTACAGCTTCGTGTCTGCGTAAGGGGCGAGAAGAAACTAAACCGCGTCCTGCCAAGGACTGCCCAAAGGTGGGGGATGGTGCGAACCTGCTAGTGCACGGTGTTGTCGCTGTCGGGTGGTGGCAACGATCTCTATGAAACCGAGAGGAGTCTCGACGCACAACTCTACTAGGCTGGGGTGGAGGTAACTATGACTGATCTCCCTGTAACCGGCATTGTGTAGCCTCCCACATTGTCACCTTCATAGTAACCTCTTGATAGAGGTAAGGTCTAAGGTGGAAAGGCTATCCTGAATCTCATCACGCATTCCTTGGATGAACTTCTACCTGGGACCCCAAGGGTGCATGCCCCTCCCTTGGCGGCACTACTCCACTACCCATCACCACGATATCATACATTCATTCAAATCTTTTTTGACAATATAATGAAAGCTCCTACTCCCTGAGGACGAGGAGGGAAATTCCCAAGCACTTCCAAAAAGAATAAGGAGATTGATAACTATTCCCACATGTAGCCCGACAGCAGATGGTTGGGATCTTGATGAAGTCACATACTACAAAAGTTTCCAGCTTACACAACTTATAATGATAACTGTAGAGATATTTCTATAGTTTATGTACTTTTCTGTTATGTTTATTTTCCTTGTTCCACCTTATGTAATTTACCCATAGACTTTCTTTATGTAAGAGAGCCTAGGGTTCCTTGGAATAAATATCTTCTTATTATATTCTTCCAACATGGTATCAGTATCAGAGCCACTACCTTAAATCCCTACCTGCCACCTTCTTTCCCTTATCTTGCCAATGCCGCCACCCTCCCGCCGCCCCATCACCATCTACCTCCCCCCTGCCTCGTACCACCCCCTACCCGGTGCCATCTCCTTCTCTCTCTCGTCACTCATGGATTTGAGTGCATAAGTCTACATATGTACTCAAATCCCTGGATGTTTATGTAGATGTTTATTACTTGGTCTACAAACACTAGTTCTTTGTCTCTGACATCAATGTCAGAAAACAAAATCGATATGCCCTCCATCGACGCTTTCAAATGTCCAACGCCCATAGTCAAGATGGATGGGACGAATTACGAGCTCTGGACGATGCAGTTCATGAGTCTCATAAAGTCCAATGGTAAGAAGCACATCCTTACCGAAGATGAGCCGATAGGGAAGATTGGGGTTTATGCGTCATGGGAGGTTGATGATTCGTATGCCAAGGTCTGACTTTCAGGCACACTGACGATGGAGATTGCTATTGATGTACTCCATCAGCCCACTGCTAAGGCAATGTGGGACATCCTTGCCGCGACATACTCGCAGATGAGAAATGAGACTAAGATCCTCCGACTTCAGTAGGTCGGCCTCTGTATTCGTTATATACATCCCTGCAAGGGATATTTGAGAAGCTCTACAGCATCATTCCCCTTACAATGACCTCGGAGCAGCGGAAGACATTCCACAATGCTACAATGGTGGACGTCTTACTAGCGACGCTTGACCCGGAATATGATGTGCCTCGCTCGTAGATTCTGGCAGATGCTACTATTCCTATAATGGAGGAAGTGTATCGAAGGCTTAGCAAAATCATAGTTCCCTCTACCGCTACTACTCCATCTCCTTTGGCCATGCCAGTTTCCAGAGGAAGAGGAGCCTCTTCTTCTTTCCGTGGTCATGGACCTCGTGGTCGAGGTGGTCGCTTTCGTTAGCCATACACCTTCTGTCGTCGCCCTGGTCATATGGAGGATACATACTATTCTAAGCATGGCTTTCTTGCATCAATCCGTGTGCCTGAGCACGTTGCACCTTCCCAGCCATCTACTTCAGATCAACGGTTTGAGGATCTTATCGCCAGACTCCGTGATATCATGCCTCCTGCTTCTGCTGACTCTCCAAGAGGTCACTCAGACATAGCAGCTTAGCTTTTGCCAGTACGTCAGCCCCAGCTAGCACATCAGGTAATGCTTATGCCTTTACGTCCTGTCATAGTTCTGATGTTTCAGAATAGGTTATGGACTCCAGTGCGATACATCATCTTTGTCGAGACAAAGATAAGCTTACATCATACAGGGAGGTTCCGTCAGGACGATCGGTAGTGATAGCAGATGGGACTCATTCCCCCATCATTGGACCGAGGGAGATTAGTTTGACACCCTCTATACGTCTACAGAATGTCTTGCATGCTCTAAATTTTTCAATGAACTTGTTATCTATCAGTTAGATTACGAACGATTTGCAAATTCGTTGGTGCAGATTGAATTTGGCGACGGCGAAAAATTAAAATATTTTGATGGTGGATTTTGGTAGAAGAAATTGGAGGGTTGAGAAGAAGAATACTCGTCGGGAACACGAGGGGATGGAGAGGAGAAACGTGAAGATGACATGAGGGGAGAGAGAGATTAGAGAGAGAGAGATAAAATCTCAAATTTTATAAATCACTGAACTGACTAAAACAATGGACCACCATCCCTTTATATAGGAGGGATGAGATTACAAAAATAGAAATCAAATTCAAATTGAAACTAATTATCCTAATTTGACTCTAACCAATTAACCGACTAATTTTGAAATTCAAAACTCTAACTAATTGATTGAGATCACAGTCGATCTTGGTTTATTTAATTAAAATTGCGACAACTCAAATAAACGTAAATAAAATTGATGGATATAAATTTAAATAAATGCAGCCCTATGTTTCCTTTTTGTACTGCATCAACTCTCCTCCGCTTTTAAAAATTCGTCTCCCGACGAATTGCTTGTTCTTCGGGCTGTTGATGGAGAATTTCTACATGGCTTGTTGGTCGAATCTCCCAATTTCGCTCCTTTTCCATGTTACGTTTATAATTCTTCTGATTAGAGGGGTACGGTTGCAAATATTCTACCCATTCACTTGAAAGGATTCCATAGCATAATATATCCTCCAATGGGCCCTTTTGATAAATAATTTTGGGAGGAGGATTCTTTTTGCAATTTTCCCAACTTATATCCCTTATTCCCAGGTATCCAATCGAGGGAATGAATGATAGGTTTTCACTCAAGGGGAGGTGACGGCACACAGGCCCGCAACATGGATCTCGGCTCCAGCGACGGCAGTATTGGCGGCGGCCACGAGCAGTCAACGGAAGGCAGTGAAGGCTCCTGTCTTCGGGGTTCAAGCGACGGCTACAGTGGTTGGTGCAGTGGCGCGCAGGGGGAGAGTATCGGTGGCGATGTCCAAATGGAGGATCACAAGGGTGGCGCGACGCAGGAGGAACGCGACGGCGGCTTGCGATAGGGAAGGCGGAATAGGGTTGGTGGTGGCGATAACGTTGGAACAGGGGCGTGGCGTGGGCGAGAGGAAGGAGGCGATGGGGTTGCTAGTTGTTTTGGAAACGTGGGAATGGCGGGAAGGGCACGCGAGGGTGGCAACGGGAAGGGGAACTGGAGGTGCGGGGGTGGGGGAAGCGATGGGGGAGGTCGGTGGGGCTGAGAAATGCGTTGGGGTTGCGGGGGTGGTGGGAAAGGCGGGTGGCGGCGGTGGTAGGGCCGTGGCTGTGGCTGGGGTCGCAAGTGCGGCAGGAGGGGGTACGGGTGTAGCGGGTGGGAGTGGTGGCGTGGAGGTGGAGCCGGGATGTGACGGAGGTGGTGGTGGGGCTAGGGAGGGTCGCCAGGGGTGCGAGGGTGGCGACGGGAAAGGCCGGGGGCATGGGGATGTCGTCGGGAACCTGTGGAAGGGTCGTATGTGGCCCGGGAGATTGATTTTTTCAACGATTGCATACCTGAAACTACCTGGATAGCAAGCGTTTCGGCCTTTTTATCTTCCGGAACGGGCTGGACAGCGAATAACTCCTTGGCGACGGCATTTTTTCCCTCTGAGATGGACTGGATAGCGAGCAGTTCGTTGTTTTTTTTCCCTGAAATGGCCTGGACAGCGAGCAGTGCGTCGTTGTCGGTATAATTTTCTTGGCTCTCTTCATCAGGCTCTTGGACAGAAGTTTCATCGGCCCTTTTGGCAATGAGTTCTTGTATTTGTCGCGTCAATGACTCTCTATTCTGTGAAAGAACTTGGAGCATATTCGACAGTGTTTGTCTAACCTCAGCACGCCATGCACGGTCGTTGGGGCGAGATCCGTTGGACTTTCTGTGCGAGTGACGAGAGGGATCGCCAGATCGTGAGGACGACCTAGAGGTCATGCTCTGATACCAAATGATGCAAATCGAAATTTGGCGACGGTGAAAAATTAAAATATTTTGATCGGTGGATTTTCGGTAGAAGAAATTGGAGGGGTTGAGAAGAAGAATACTCGTCGGGAACACGAGGGGATGGAGAGGAGAAACGTGAAGATCACGTGAGGGGAAAGAGAGATTAGAGAGAGAGATAAAATCTCAAATTTTATAAATCACTGAACTGACTAAAACAATGGACCATCATCCCTTTATATAGGAGGGATGAGATTATAAAAATAGAAATCAAATTCAAATTGAAACTAATTATCCTAATTTGACTCTAACCAATTAACCGACTAATTTTGAAATTCAAATCTCTAATAATTGATTGAGATCACAGGCGATCTTGTTTATTTAATTAAAATTGCGACAACTCAAATAAACGTAAACAAAATTGACAGATACAAATTTAAATAAATGCCGCCCTATATTTCCTTTTTGCACTGCATCAGTCGTGCTATTTTTGACCCATCGTCTCTTCTTTTTCAGGACATTCTTATGGGTAGGGTGTTTGATTGTGGCCATAAGCAGGATGGTCTCTATCGGTTGGTCCGAACTTCCTTTGCTGGTGTCTCATCTCAGTCCAGTGGAACAATCTCTCCTTTTACTTGGCATCTGCGCTTTGGTCACCTCCCTCTTTAGAAGCTGCGTCATATCTTGCCCCAGATTTCACCGAGTTCTTTTTTCAGTGTGAAGCGTGTCAGTTGAGAAAGCATTACAGATCTACTTTCCCTAGTCGTGAGTCTCGGAGAAGTCGCTCCCTTTTCGAACTATTCCATGTTGACATTTGGGGTCCAAGTCGTGCCCCTGATCACTAAGGACACATGTTTTACCTAGTCGTGGTTGACGATTTCTCTAGATTGTCATGGGTGTTTTTATTGAAGAATAATTTCGAAGGAGGGGATGTAATTAAAAATCTTATAAATGAAGTTCAGAATGTTTTTTCTTCTACTGTGAAAATTGTGCTTACGGATAATGCCTTGGAGTTTTGCTTTCGCGCTCTTTCACAATTCTTCTTGTCTCGCGACATTATCCATCAAACAACGTGTGCTTACACGCCTCAACAAAACGGTGTTGCAGAGAGAAAACATCGCCATTTTCTTGATATTACTTGGACTTTACTTATCCAAAGTTGTGCTCCTGTGTCTTTTTGAGGTGATGTTGTCCTTATGGCGTGTTATCTGGTGAATCGTATGCCCTTCTCCGTCTTGGGTGACAAAGTTCCTTTTTCAGTTGTTTTCCTGAGAAGGAATTGTTCTCCCTAACTCCCTGTGTCTTTGGCTCAGTTGCTTTCGTTTACCAGCTCACTTCGGAACTTGACAAGCTGTCACGTAGATCTGTCAAGTGTGTGCTTCTTGGGTACTCTCGTACTCAAAAGGGTTACGGATGCTATGATCCTATGAACAAGAGATATTACTTCAGTGTCGATGTTACCTTCTTTGAGTCTGTGATGTATTTTTCGCCTACAGGTGACAGGTTGACTTTGTCTACTATTGATGATGAGATTTATGTGCCACCTCCTCCGTTGCGTCCGTCTGTTCACATACCAACTCCTACTGCTCCACCACCACCACCACCACCATCACCACGACCACCACCTCCACAACAACGGGTACCACCTTTACCGATATTTTGTACCTGTCGTCTAGTCCCTGCTCACGGAAATCATCATTCGTCCACCATGCCCCAGGTATGCCCATATGGTATTACTAATGATGGGACTGGAAATGTGCAAGTGTAATGATCCTTGCAGGAGAATAGCATACCGGTGGGCACTGCTGATGATTTAGATATGCCTATTGCCTTAAGGAAGCTGAAGCGGACGTGTACGTCATATCCATTTGCTTCACATATTTCATTCCATCGCCTCACTGGTGATTTTCAGAGGCTTGCTGTGGCCTTATCTACCGTGGAGATATCACGGAATTATCAGGACGCCTTGAAGGATAGATGCCGGCGTTTAGTCATAGAGGAAATGGTTGCTTTGCGGTCTCGTAGCACATGAAGCTTGGTTGCTGCTCCCCCAGGAGCTTCTATCGTAAGTTGTAAATGGGTATTTACTGTCAAATATCATGCAGATGGCAGCCTTGATCGTTACAAAGCAAGTCTAGAGGCACATGGATTCACCTAGACCTATGGCATGGATTATATGGACACATTTTCTCCAGTTGCACGTCATTCCACTCTACGTATCCTTTCAGTTGTGGTATGTGATTGGCCCTTGTTTCAACTTGATGTTAAGAATGCCTTTTTATATGAGGATCTGCAGGAAGAAGTCTACATGCAACAACCTCTAGGTTTTGCTGCTGAGGGGGAGTGTCAGATGGTGTGTAGACTTCACATGGCCATATATGGTCTTAAATAAAGCCCACATGTGTGGTTTCAGAAGGTTTCAGACCTAATCCAGAAGCAAGGGTTCAAAAAATCAAATGTTGATCATTCTTTGTTTATTAAGAAGACTCCTTGAGGTACTGTCGTTATCATGGTATATATTGATGATATACTTGTTACGGGAGATGATATGCAGGGGATAAAGATGACAAAAGTATTTCTAGGCCATCAATTTGTAACTAAAGATCTTAGTAACTTACGATATTTTCTGGGGTTGGAATTTCCTAAGAATGCACAGGGTCTTGTGATGACCCAAAGGACGCGTTGAAATATGAGAAGCGGAAGCGGAATCGATAAATCAAGAAACATAAACATGAAGACCAGAGATTTAACGTGGAACCCTACTCCCTAAGGAGCGGGATGAAACCACGGGAGAAGCCCTCAAATGGGCGGATATTCTATTGGAATTTCTCACTGATTACAGGGGGTGTAGGGATCCTTATATAGGTGCTCAAGGGAGAATATTCTATAGAATATTCTCTATAGAATATTCTCTTAACAAATAGCCACACAGAATATTCTCTAACACTTCCCCTCAAGATGGAGCTGAGAAAGCTGCAGCTTGCAACAAAAAGAAAATATACAACACATCTTCACACGATACATCTCAAGAAGAATACAAGTCCACTACTAGTAGAAGACCTCGCACGAGGACGGGTCTGCGACTTTCTGGTCATCGGACGTATTTCTGTCATGCCTGTAGAACCGCTGCGATATCAGGTCACCGGAACATATCTCTGTCGTGCCTGGAGAAGAATCGCTGCAAAAGAAATCCAGCGCGGCAAATCGATCGAGTCGTAAAAGAAGTATACGTCTCGACGAAGAAGTTGATGCTCGGTGAAGACGGATGATTTGTAGAAAGCTCGAGAGATGGTCTGTCAGTCATGGACGTGCAGATGCCCTGAAGAATATAGCTCTGACTCCCCCTTTCTCCCATACTTGATAGAATAAGAATCATGGCTCAAGTTGGTAGAAACAAAAGATGCATTTTTTTCTATCTCATGTTTTTTTTTCGTGTTTTTTTTCAATTTCTTTCTCTCTTTTTTTTAAAGTCGTTCAACCATTTTTTCGACTTTTCATTTTCTTTCTCCTTTTTTTGCTAATTTTCCTGCGTACCATTTTTTTTACGTGCCCCCCCCCCATTTTTTCATTTTTTAATGCATGCCCAACGTTGGTTTTTTTACATGGCAGTCACAGGCCCCTTTGGGCCTCTATTTTTTCTTATAACAGGCGGCCCACGTGGGGCCATTCACTTCCTTACTTAGGGTTCCCACGATGGGAACCCCACTTTGGAAAGACCGCTGCATAGAAGCGGCATCACCGCTTGGAGGATTGGGGTACCGCCGAAGGGATCTGGAGAAGTAGAACTTCGAAGGAGATCGTGGAGCGGAGATCGCTACCTTCGCATGCGACTTCGTAGTGACAGGGGTCGGCGATGACGAGATGAGGCCGTAAGTCGCCTGGAGCGGAGCTGCGCGATGAAAAGTCGTTTGGAACTGAGGGCGCTAGTGGAAGTTGCACCGTTTGTGGGGCAGCGCTAACTGAGGTTCGCCTTGGGTTGCTTGCGTGAGGGAGGAGTTTGAAGGATCTGGATGTGGGTTGGGTACTGCCGAAGCTTGGCGCTGTCTGGAGCAGGGTTGCGGTGTCCCCACCGCTACTTCGCTATGGAGCAGCGAAGGGAGATGCTGCTGTGAGGGGTTGCGCGTGATCGTCTGGAGATTAGGGTGCGAGGAGCAGGTACCGCGACCTGGGGAGAGCGTTTCCTACGTGTGCGATTTGAAGGCGGGCAGGGCTCGCCGCTTAGGAACTGCTGGGCTGCACGCGCAGCCTGGAGGTTTGGGTGTGAAGCCCTAGAGGGCTCGTCGCCTGGATGGAGAAGAACAGGGGGAAGCCTCCTGCGCCGCCTGCGCAAAGTGTTGTTGAATCCTTTTTTTTCGCTTCGTTTGCGCTGAAGGAATCACCACCTGTGCACGTGTGCCATGATCTACCGAGGATGGAAATGTAGCTCTGATCTGCATCTTGAAGCTGGGGCCTTGGCTCATGAGATTGCAAGTGTGTCGACATCCAGAATTTGGGGTTCCATCGGGAAACCCTAGCCCTTGAACACAATTCATATTGTAATTTGCAGAAGGATAACAAGAGTTAATAGAATCGTTTGCCAAAAAAATTCTATATGGAAAATGACCAAAATAAAAGTCGAATCTCGAATTGATGATGAAAATAACTCCTCAAGAACCGAACTGCTCTGATACCATGTTGAAATATGAGAAGCTGGAAGCGAAATCGATAAATCAAGAAACATAAACATGAAGACCAGAGATTTAATGTGGAACCCTACTCCTTAAGGAACTGCATGAAATCACGGAAGAAGCCCTCAAAGGGGGCGGATATTCTATTAGAATTTCTCATTGAATACAGGGGGTGTGGGGATCCTTATATAGGTGCTCAAGGGAGAATATTCTATAGATTATTCTCTATAGAATATTCTCTTAACAAATAGCCACACAGAATATTCTCTAATAGGATGTATATTACAGATATGCTTGTTGAGACGGGCATGATCGACTGTCGACCCTCGACTACTCCCATGGATCCCAGCATGAAGTTATATAAAGACGATATTGAGGAGGTTGACAAGAGACGATATAGAGAAATGGTGGGAAAGCTTCTCTATATTACTATCACTAGGCCTGACATCGCTTTTGCTGTAAGTCGGGTGAGTCAGTTCATGGAACAACCCATACAAGTACATATGGATGCCATATATATGATACTGAGATATCTAAAGTCTTCTCCAGGTGCAGGATTTTTGTTCAAGAAAGAAACAAATCTCTCTATTTCTGCATGTGCTAATGCGGATTATGCAGGATGTATTAGGGATCGGAAATCTACTTTAGGTTTTGCAGTGTTTGTTGGCAATTCTTTGGTTTCTTGGAAAAGCAAGAAACAGACAGTGGTAGCCAGATCTAGTGCTGAATCTAAGTACAGGGCCACGACACAGGCAAGTACGGAGATGATGTGGGTTCGAGCTGTATTAGAAGATCTACATGTAGATATACCTCTACCCATGCTATTACAATGTGACAATCAAGCAGCATTATTTATTGCTAATAATCCGGTATTTCATGAAAGAACAAAGCATATTGAGGTAGACTGCGACTATTCCAGAGACATGATTCAAAAGGGCTTGATTTCGACTTTCCATGTAGTTCAGGAGAGCAGACTGCAGACATCTTCACCAAGCCATTGCTTAGAGGGCCATTTCAGAAATGTTCTTCCAAGCTGAGCATGATTGATATCAATGCTCCAATCTTGAGGGGGAGTGTAGAGATATTTTTAGAGTTTATGTACTTTTCTGTTATGTTTATTTTCCTTGTTCCACCTTATGTAATTTACCTATAGTCTTTCTCTATATAAGAGCATAGGGTTCCTTGAAATAAACATCTTATTCTATTCTTCGAACAATAACAACACCACACCTTAGTAACTTAAGATTATTTCAACTGGTTTAATTTAGCAATGACATGGGCATGCCAACTAAGAGTTGCATATTCCCTCATTACATGTTTAATCAATGATGTTTGCTTATAGCAATCCCAATTTATGGTAAGGAACCCCATGTCTTAACAGAAATGGTTCTCTCATAATTAATTTTCCAAACTTTAGCCCAAGCAGTTCAAAAGGTCTACAGAGTAGGAGGATTATTTACATAGGTACTGCTTCAAGTAAAACATTATACAGATTCATATGCAGAACTTATATAAGTCAACTATGTAAAAATCTTAAGAACCGGATGGGAACAAGCACTGCCCCCCCCCCCCCCCCCCTTCTTGTCCTGTGCAGAGTCAAAAGTGCAGATTAAATGGAGTTGTGTTATAAGATCGATTGAGTGTCTCGTAGCAGATTGTGTTCACTCTCGTATTTGATTGAACAACTTATATTATTCTGATATGGCATTGCAACAATCAAATAACTGAATTTCACTACAATTTGTCTCTATTACTATCATCAAGCTACACAAGATTTTGCAAATACACAAATGACATGATAGCAAGCTGTTTGAGACCGAAATATATGGTGCATCTGAATGCCAAAAAGGAATCAAAGTTGTAAAAGTACAATTCATTGTTTCAAGAATTTACTATTTATTTCTTTTTCCGAACGACCAGATCATTTTCTATTAGCTTAATAAGTAGACCATGATTTCATCCCAATTTTCCAGTAATTCGTCATTAATTATATGACCATAGCAACAACCTTATATGAATGAAATCAAGTCGAAGAACCACGTTATATTTTAAAGATGCACTATTGATGCCAGTTAGGAAGGAGTTAGAGTGGGAAAGATTAACATGGGCATTTCTCTTGGAATCTTTGCAGGTTTTTCAACCCTCCACTTGCATCTCTATGGGATCTATCAAAGTCGAACAGATATAACAAGCAGAATTTCACATTTATGTAGAAGTTAATGCAATGCAGTCCCCGTAACAAGTACAAGAAGTGGTAGATATGAGCTCCCAGTCTTCTGAGTGATGACTGAAGGGTAAGCATACAATACTTCTGTTGGAATGCAAGTATAATGACAGCCCCAATGATTTGCATATGTTGGGAAAATAGAAAGTGTTCATGATTATGAGAGGCCCTAGGGTTCTCTTATATAGGAGAGGAACCTGTTGGGCAAATTACAAGAAGTAGAAAAAAGAAATAGAGAATAAGAAAACAGTAATAAAGATAAATAATATCTCAACACTCCCCCTCAAGCCAAAGCGTAGATATCAATCAGACTCAGCTTGGAACAACATCTCTGATAAGGTCCTATGGCCAGGGCCTTTGTAAGTACATCTGCTGTCTGATCTCTCGAGCTGACATGTATAGTGGCGATAAGACCTTTCTGTATCATGTCACGAATTTAGTGACAATCCATATCTATGTGCTTCGTTTTTTCATGAAAGATTGGGTTGTTGGCAATGAAAAGAGCAACATGATTATCATATTGGAGGTGCATGGGAAGAGGCACCTCTATAGTTAGTGTCAGAAATAGTATGAAATTCCTTGTCTTATTCCAATGGGTCTAGGGGTCCATATATAGGATAAGCCTAGAAACCCTAATGAGTACAGGAAGGAGAAAAATATAAAAATACCCTTACAAGGGTTTTAGAGAGATCTGCTACATATGTCTAACACTCCCCCTCAAGTTGGAGCATATTTATCAGTCATGCCCAACTTGAAAA
Source organism: Ottelia alismoides (assembly GCA_037367405.1). Classification (NCBI taxonomy): domain Eukaryota; kingdom Viridiplantae; phylum Streptophyta; class Magnoliopsida; order Alismatales; family Hydrocharitaceae; genus Ottelia; species Ottelia alismoides. The sequence goes on along the minus strand of JAZKJV010008650.1, from coordinate 145,850 downwards.
TAATCCACAATAGTCGTTTCTTGGGTAAGGCCTTTGTGAAGATATCTGCTAGCTGAAGATCAGTGCTAATATGTGGAGTAACAATTCTTCCAGTTTTGACAGCATCACGTACGAAGTGGCAATCTATCTCTATGTGCTTGGTTCGTTCATGGAACACTGGATTTGTGGCTATGTAGGTTGCAGATTTATTGTCACAATATAGAGGAATAGGAGTAGTGACATTAATGCCAAGTTCATGAAGGAAAGCCAATAGCCATGTAATCTCACATGTAGCTTGAGCCATTGCCCTATATTCTGCCTCTGCACTGGATCTGGATACAACGGTCTGTTTCTTGCTCCTCCATGTAACCGTATTTCCTCCAACCATCATCGCATAGCCTGTAGTAGAGCGTCGATCTTCTGGGGAACCAGCATAGTCAGCATCCACGTATGCAGTAACCTTCGTGTGCCCATTTGCCCCATAAAAGAGGCAACATCCTGGAGATTCCTTCAAGTATCGTAACATTTGTAGGACATCTTGCCAGTGGCTGTAACTCGGTTGTTCCATGTGCTGACTAGCTCTGCTAACTGCATAGGAGATATCTGGTCTGGTGGCAGTAAGGTAGAGTAGTTTACCTACAAGGCTTCTATATCAAGTGACACCATCAAAGGTAGAATCAGACAAGCTGGCATGCTTCTTTGGGTCTGCAGGGATACCAGAGGGCTTGCATCCGAGAACACCTGCTTCAGTAAGAATGTCCAGACAATATTTCCTCTGTGAGAGATGAAGTCCTTCAGTAGTGCGAAGTACTTCTATGCCCAAGAAGTAGCGTAGATGACCAAGGTCTTTAGTAACGAATACCTTTTGAAGGAAGACCTTGGTTTCTAATATCCCATTGCAGTCATCACCTGTGAGAACCATATCATCAACATAAACGGCAAGTATAACAGTACCAGTTGCTCGTTTTCTGACAAATACTGAGTAATCAGATGTTCTTTGGAATCCAAGCGTACTAATTTATGTGGTAAGTCTGTCAAACCATGCCCTTGGGCTTTGCTTGAGGCCATATATCGCTTTTCGAATTCGACATACATACTCCCCCTCGACTTCATAACCAGTAGGTTGCAGCATGTATACTTCCTCATCAAGGTCGCCATAGAGAAAAGCATTTTTCACATCTAACTGAAAGATAGGCCAAGATTTATTTGCTGCTAACGAAATAATAGTCCTGATAGACCCCATACGTGCAACTGGTGAGAATGTCTCAAAATAGTGTACACCATAGGTTTGTGTAAAACCTTTAGCCACAAGGCGAGCTTTTAACCTGTCAATTGAGCCGTACGGTGTGTGTTTAGTCGTAAAGACCCATTTGCATGCCACCGGTCTTGTCCCTTTCGGACATTGAACAAGATCCCACGTTCGTCTGGATATAAGTGCATTCATTTCTTCATCCATTGCATGTCGCCACCCAGAGTCCTGTAAGGCACTGTGGTGATCTCGTGGAATGGAAATTGTCATTAGAGCATCTGTATACCGTCTGTCATAGTCAGATAAACTAGTAGTAGAGGTGTAGTGAGACATCGGATAGGAAGTACAATGTCTCTTACTCTTCCGTAGAGCAATTGGAAGCTCGAGAGGATCATCCTGGACATCCTTGTGGGAGATACTTGGAGAGGGCATATCATCCTGGAGGACTGAGATGGGTAAAGGGACGTCGGAAGGTGCTGAGACGTTTCTTCGTTTGTAGACGATGGGTGGGGGTGGAAGTTCAAGGGGAATATCAGTGATAGTATGGGAGAAGAAGCTTGTGTTCTCAAAAAATGTAACATCTGCCGAGATGTAATAGCGATGACCATGAGGATCATAGCACCTATACCCTTTTTGAGTGCGAGAGTACCCCAAAAAAACACATTTGATCGCACGTGGCGAGAGTTTATCTGTATTTTGGAATTTATGAACGAATGACACACAACCGAAGACCCGTAGAGGTAGGGGAAAAGGAGACTCTGTGGGGTAGAGTAAAGAGAATGGAGTAGACCTATTTAGAGAAGGCGAAAGGACTCTATTGGTAAGATGAACTGCAGTTAATATAGCATCACCCCAGTAGATTTTGGGAACTTTCATTTGAGAGAGAAGTGATCGGGCAATGTTTAGGAGGTGTCTTAATTTTCTTTCTGCTATCCCATTTTGTTGGGATGTATAGGGACAAGAGGTTTGATGTATGGTCCCTTGAGAAGCAAAAAATGTGGCAAGGTCATTTTGGGTGAATTCCAACGCATTATCCGAACGAAAAATTTGTATAGTAGTGGAAAACATGGTTTTGACATACTAAAAGAAATTTTTGATGATAATATTAATTTCCGAACATTCTTTTAGTAGATAAACCCAGGACAGTCTGCTGAAATCATCAATAAAAACAACAAAATACTTATGGCCACTGAGTGTACGAACCGGACAAGGTCCCCAAATATCACAATAGACTAGAGCGAAAGGAATAGAACGACGAGGCTCAGTTCGAGCAGGAAAGGATGCTCGATGATGTTTCCCAAACTGACACGCCTCACACTCAAAGGGTTTTAGCGACGAAAGTTCCGGAAACATCATGAAGAGGGCTTTGGCAGATGGATGACCGAGACGAAGATGCCATAGTAGTGGATCAGTGGAAATGGACGCAGCACCTGCCAAATTGGAATCAGTAGGGATGTCAAGATAATACAGCCCATTCTTCTCATATCCCCCACCAAAGATCTGCTTCGTCCGGATGTCCTGAAAGTAACAGCAAAATTTATCAAATATCACTTGACAGTTAAGCTCAGTGCACAGTTTATGGACAGATAATAAGCTAAGAGGAAAGGCTGGAGCGCAGTGCACGTTCGTGAGTCTGAGTGAGGGAGAAAATTCCATAGTGCCTATACCAGTAATGGGCGAGTGCGCTCCATTGGCAACATATACGGTTTTCAAAACTGAGGATGGCCGGGAAGAAGTAAGAATACTACCTTCCCCCGTTAGATGCGTCGAGGCTCCAGAGTCGATGGTCCATGTAGGAGTTGATGTAGTAGCTGTGCTGGCGACTGTACCCGAAGTTGTGGCAAGACTGGTTGTTGAAGCAGAAGTGATAACGTTAGTTTGAGAGTTCTGTAGTAGTTGACGTAGACTCGCATATTCAGAGGCAGTAAAAGAATGCTGACTAGCATTCGCAGGTTCTTCTTAACTCGGGACAGCAATCTCATAATTAGTATCAGAGGTAGTCATCTCATACGCACTGTTGGCATTAGAAGGCATGCCAAATTTGGCACAGCAACGTTCCGATGGGTGATTCAGGCGACAACAATGAGTACACGGGGGAAAACGGGCAGTAGTATGATCACGACCTAGGGCTCGTGATGATTCGCGACCCCGTCCAAAGGCACGACCACGTCCTCGGCCAGAGTCACGTCCTCGTCCCCTGTAATGGATTGATCGTCCCCTTACAAGTGAGCCAATATTTCAGCAGATGGAGGGGGGTGTGGAGACTCCATTTCCTGAAGTCGGCCAAAGATGGTTTCAAGAGTAGGTAATGCACCGGCAGTCAGAAACTGGTCCTTCGCAGATTTATATCGAGGGTGTAAACCTGATAGGAATCGATAAACTTGACATTCTGCTCGTTCCCCAACCTGTTTATCACAACATGCCGGTTGAAAAATGAGGAGTTCCTCGAATAAACCTGTGAGCAGCCTGTAATATTCTATCAAGGATGTATCTCCTTGATTTGTAGATCAAATCCTAGTATATATATCTGAAAGCCGAGATTTGGTAGTTTTCTGTGAGTAGGTATTTTGAAGACTCTCCCACATTGCTTTTGCAGTTTCTTTATATAGGAGATTGGATGCAATAGATGGATCAACGTTGTTTGTCATCCATGTGATAACCTGACAGTTATCGACGAACCACGTATCAAAGTCTTTGTCCGTCTCTGCTGGGGGAATTTTAGTAAGGACATAGGCCTTCCGCTGGCCGCCAATAAATATTTTAAAAGACCGAGACCAGAGAACATAATTCTCGGATCCTTTGAGTTTTATAGTAGTGCCCTGAACCATCATAGATGTAGATTGGTATAGGGACTTGGAGTCCACAGATGTGGGAGTAGAATGGCGGCCACACAAGGCAAGTAGCAAAGGGCTAGATAATAGTGATAATTTCAGAGGACATGAGATTGTAGTAAAATATCACCGGATGGTATTGCTGGAGTTGTTGGAGTAATCGGGCCGCATAATCTTGTTAGACTAATGACTGCTCGTTGGAGTGTTGCTGTGCACGAGAGTCGTTGGAGTCGTTGGACAGAGCAGGGGTCCTGGAAGTTGCTGGAGTCCTGGAAGTCGTGGACGTGAAAAACCGTCGCTGGAGTAGTCGTCGTCGATGGAGTACTGGAGTCGCTGGAGTAGTCCTGGAAGGGGCTTCGCCTGGGGGGGGGTGGGGTTCCGCCTGGTGGCGAAGTCGCCGTCGCCTGAAGAGAACGAGCCGCCTGCTCGCCTTTGTTGTTCCCGATGGGGAGTCTTGATGGGAAGCAGGGGAGGGGGGCGCGATTGTAGGTAGGGCGATTGGAGGCGACTAGGGTCGCGTTGGAGGTAGGGTGACTGGGGTCGCGATGAGGCGATGTAGGGCTTCATGTTGAAGTCGTTGAAGGAAAGATGGGGAGGCGACGTTGTGAGAAGGCGATGGGGAGGCGAGATGGTGAGGTGCGATTGGAGATGGGGAGGCGATGGGGAGGCGATGGGAGGCGATGAGCAGGCGATGAGGAGGTGATGGGGGTGCGCGATGAGGAGGCGATGGAGGGGGGGTATCGCGCGATGGAGAGAGATGAGAGAGAGAGGCTAGGGATCAGGAGGGAGGCGGCGAGAGAGAGGCCTACGGAAAGGCTCTGATACCATGTCAGAAATAGTATGAAATTCCTTGTCTTATTCCAATGGGTCTAGGGGTCCATATATAGGACAAGCCTAGAAACCCTAATGAGTACAGGAAGGAGAAAAATACAAGAATACCCTTACAAGGGTTGTAGAGAGATCTGCTACATATTTCTAACAGTTAGGTTAATAAGTACTGATTTAACCCATATCATCTCTGTGCTAGCTTGCGCCATGGCCCTATATTCTGACTCAGCACTTGATCTGACAACCACAGTCTGCTTCTTACTTTTCCATAAAACAAGAGAATTCCCTATGAACACAGCAAAACCTGATGTAGACTTTCTATCCTTTGGACACCCAGCATAATCTGCATCTGCACATGCTGTAACTGAAAGAGATGTGCCTCTGCTGAAAAGAAGTCCCGTCCCAAGTGACGTCTTCAGGTATCTCAGAATCATATGGACTACATCCATATTCCTGTCTTGGTTGCTCCATAAACTGACTCACTTTGCTCACGGTAAAGGATATGTCGGGCCTGGTAATAGTCACATGTAATAGTTTGCTAACAAGCTCTCTGTACCTCCTCTTGTCGACCTCCTCAGTATCATCATCATAAAGCTTCATGCTCGGGTCAATAGGAGTAGGGACAGGCTGTAATCTGCCATGTCTATCTCTGAAAGAAGATCTGTAACGTACTTCCTTTGGGTCATCACAAGACCTCGTTGATTCCTGGCGAACTGCAGTCCAAGGAAGTAACGTAAATGTACAAGATCCTTGTTCACAAACTGCTGACCTAGGAAGTCCTTAGCACTCTGAATGCCCTACTAGTCATCCTCTGTAACAATAATACCATCAACGTAAATAAGAATGACAATAGTGCCTCTCTGGGTCCTCTTGATGACACGCTGACGACTCGGGTTAAGTATGTAAATAAATAATGGTCATTGTGACCCAAATCACCAAGTGCGATCAATCGAGAAAAATTTGTATTTAACCACTTAATAAAATATAAACAATCAGAGAATGTAAGTGGTTTCTGCTATTCTTTTTACCTGGTATAGCGATCAGGGTCGAACACAAGGAGCACGATTTAAAAACTTAGTAGTCAAATTTCAGAAATGATTTTTAGTGATTTTTTTATTTTTTTTTATTTTTTGAATAAGGCACAAAAGAGTAAAAACACACACATACTCTCTTTTTGTATTTTTCAAAATGATCAAAAAATGCTCAGAAAATTAAAAAAAATGTTTTTATGTTTTATATATTTTAAAATGTTTTTGGTAATATTTTTTCGAAATCTTCTGATGTTTTTATGATTTTATAAAAATCAAATAGTACAAAATAAGTGAAACAGTGCACAGGCAGGAGTATTTGCAAGTTAAAAATCCTGTAAGTGCTCAAAATCCCTGAAATTTATTTTTAATAAAAACTACAAGACAATATCCACAATCAGAAACTGAAATCACAATTTTTGAATTTTTCTAGAATTTTCTACAATTTTTTTCAGATTTTTCGTTTTTTACAATTTTTTGGAGTTTTATAAAGATCTAATGCACAAAAATTGGTCAGATGTTAAAAGACACTAAAAGACACCTACAGTAATTTTTTTGGAATTTTTAGGCGAGTTTTTGAGTTTTTTTATGAATTTTCAAATTTCGAACATGCAAAAAGTTACTGTTTTTTATTTTTTAAATATATCAAACGGCAATAAAAAATGATGAAAAATTTAAACAATGTAAAAAGACATAGCAGGAGCTTGCACAAATTTTCTCAGAATTTATTGACCATGAAAAACATTTATTTCGTCAAAAAGATTATGCAATTGAAGTTTTGGAAGCACAGGGACTTGATTGCAAATGTTAATGGTTTCTGCATTAAATTACAACAAAAATAAAATACGGGGGAGAAGTGGCAGCTTACCCACTAAGTGCGTGCAGAGCACGTGCATGGTTGAAGGCGGAAGTATTTCTGTAATTATGAAAATCTCTAAGGGCCTTTATTACAATTGTTCCTTTTTTATTCAACCTCCCATAGGGCTTTCATTCTGTCTTGTTCCAAACCCAAAAGGGAGGTAGGGGACACCCGCCGCCGTCGCCACCGAGGGAAGCGATGGGCGGCGCGCGGGCTCGAAGCGACGTCGGGAGGGAGCTCTGGAGGGCGGACAAGAGGGTGCAGGGGTCGCGCGAGGAAGGGGTGAGGTCGTGCGCCGGCTGGGCGAGTTGGTGACTCCGTGCGGGGGCGAAGGGCGACACTGGTCGCGTCTTTAGGTTGCCAGGCGGAGGACAGCGCGGGGCAGTCCACGCCTGGAGCGGGGTTGAGGTAATGAGGACTGGCGACGCAGGGAGGCTGGCGGCTGTGAGATTCGGCGGGGACGTCGACAGCGGGAGCGGAGGAGTTGGGCGTGGGAGGGGGCCTACGATCTAGAGACGAGCACGACCAGGCTGCGCGGCCCGCGCGGATGGCGCGGACGGCACGCTGTCGCCCTGGCCGCACGGCGATGACGGAGAGGGGGCACGGGCCGCCTGGAGGAGGAGGCGGAAGTGCGGGCGCAGAGGGGGCCCGCTCGCAGGCTGCTTTTTTATTGTTTTTTTATGTTTATTTTATTTTATTTCTTGTAAAACAGATGGAAAAGGAAGTGTAATTTCTTTTTTTACCTTTTTTTGTAAGTAGAAATAAAGAGACCGATTTATATATATATTTTTAAACAGGAGTGGTAAACAATAAATGCAAATGAGAAAGGAAAATTCTTTTTTGTTTATTTTTTATATTTTTTTGGATTTTCCTGCAAAACAAATATTAAAGAGATAGAAAACAATTTTTTCCCTGCAAAAACAAATGTCAGATAAGCAAGAAAAACGATTTTATGTATCTTTTTTTTATTTATATACAATAGTGGGATGTGTGAACGGGTGGATCTCGGCTTGATGAAAGAATGGATCTGTGGCTCCGATTACTGTACGTGACCGGAAGTGGAAGATTGTGTGAGGTAGAAAAAGAAATGTAGGGATCAAGATGTGAGATGAAAATTTTGGATTCGGACGAGAATCATGTGGTGAATATTTTTGTGGTGATTTTTAATATCTAAAGATCAACTATGTCTAAGCAGAAAATAGATCTACGATTTAACTACGAGAAGAAGATAAGAAATAAAATGGATCTCACATCGGGGTTCGGAAATGCCATGATGGCATAGACAAGGACCGACACGCTGTCACCGGACGGCTCGGAGGCTAGGCACCCTTCTTCAACAAGAATGCTCTCGGAGATCGGGCTCCTCTCCACCAAAGATCGATCAAGAGGAAATGAGGGAGGATGAGCCCATTAAAAAGATGACAAAAATAAAAATGGAATGTATCTACAAACGAGGAAGGTGTTTAGTGGTTAATTAATAAAATAATAAAATAAATAAAATAATTAATTAATTAAAAACGAATTTCAGAATTAATTAAAATAAATAAATTAAATAATTTCCAAAAATCAATTAGCCACCATAATGGTGATCATTAAAGGTATGGAATAAAATCCTATATTCATGGTAAGTATATAAATCAAATAAATCAAATAATTAATTACAAATTTCGTAATTAAATTAAGTTAATTAAAGTATGTTAGATAATTAATTTTTTTGGTGATTTTTATTTAAGGAAATTAGTTGTGTATACATATTATACACATATAATACAATATACATAGGTACAAATAAGGAAATGATTTTTAGAACACAATTTTTTTAATTTTATTATTTATATTTTTTGTTTTATTATTAACAAAAATAATATTACAAATATGCACATTATGTATATAAAAATAAATATGAATAAAATATGTACAACAAGTATATGGGAAAACTGCACAAAACACCCCAGAAAACCGACTTTTCAACCGTGACTCCAAAAATTATGAAATCACAGCCATTTGAAAGATAATTTAATTTAAAGTACAATGGAAGTGAGTTTGCTCAATTTGAGTTCATATGGAGCTGGAATTGGTATTTCAATGATCGCATTGTAGCTTTTTTTGAGGATGATTAATTGTAATATGTACATTATTTTATTTTGCAAATATTTTTATTATTTACAACACATCTTTATTTACAACCTTTGTTTACAAAAATAATTAGTTTGAGGTCAACTTATGTACAAATAAAATATGGTAAGTTTTGTACAAATATACATGAAAATTATTCACAAAATATTTTTGGTTTTTCTGACAGAAGACCCTATCTCCCCCTACTTTATTCCTGATCGATCAGGTCAAGTCTTGACCTTCTCTCGGGGTTCGGGTCAGTCTGTATTTATTATATAAATACCTCCTTTCTTTTTCTTTTCTTCTTTATTCTTTTATTTTTGTACAAAAAGTGTTAAAAATGTAATTTTAACAAATGCATGCAAAATGGTAAAATTATGGAATTAGTGGGTATTTACATGTGTTTGACTAAGAAAATGAAGCTAAAATAAAAGAATAAAGGCGGTGAATCGTGGATTCATCACCTCTACACAAACAAGGAGTGATGGACAACCGGTCTCACAAACTCCTGGTGCTCTATCAAGTCCGAGAGCTTCTGGAACCATGCTCTTGGATTCTGCTTAAAACCATAGATAGCCTTGTGTAGCCTGTAAACCTTATGACACTCCCCCTCAGCAGCAAACCCAAGTAGCTGCTGCATGTAGACCTCCTCCTGTAGATCACCATAGAGGAAGGCATTCTTCACATCAAGATGATACAGGGGCCAATCTCGTATCAGAACAACATAGAGTAGAATACACAGGGTAGAATGTCTGGCAACTAGAGAGAAAGTATCCTGATAGTACATCTCATATGATTGGGTGAACCCACGTGCCACAAGTCTTGCCTTATAACGATCCACGCTGCCATCCGCACGGTGTTTCACAGTCAACACACATTTGCATCTCACAATAGATGCATCGACTGGAGCAGAAACAAGACTCCACGTACCACGTGAATGTAGCGCAAGCATCTCCTCCTCCATGGCTAACCTCCACTGATTGTCCTTTAGAGCCTCTTGATATGTCCGTGGTATCTCCACATCAGAAAGTGCCAGGTAAATCTCTTGAAATCCTCTGACAGCCTGCTCAAGGAAACTTGGGCTGCAAGAGGATAAGTAGCACACTGTCGTTTTAGCTTTCGCAAAGCAATCGCTACATCAAAATCATCTTCCAAGTTTGTAACCTGTGAGTTCCCCTCTTGAGAGGGCACCTGCTCATCCTGTAAGGAATCTTCGTGCACAGACAACTCAGTAGTGCCATAAGTAGAAACAATGCGCTTAGTACATACCTGAGGCGTGTTGGATGATGGGCAAGACTTGTGAGCATGGGGAATCGAGCGAGGCCTGCGAGGAAAAATGCGTGGCAAAACTGAGTCAGAGTAGGAGGTGGAGCCACAGGAGCATGTGGTAGTGGTGGTGGTGGTGGTGGCGGTTGAGGAGGTGGTGGTAAAGCAAGAGTAAAGGGAGGCGGAGGAACGACAGTAGGTGGTAGAGGCATGTAGATCTCATCGTCAGAGTCAGATGGGGCTAGTTTGTCACCTGTAGGAGAAAAATACATAACAGACTCAAAGAAAGTAACGTCAGCACTGACAAAGTACTTCCGTCTTAGCGGATCAAAGCAACGATACCCCTTTTGGGTACGAGAGTAGCCAACAAACACACACTTGACAGCTCTAGTGGAGAGCTTGTCACGACCTGGAGAGACATCATGAACAAAAGCTACAGATTCAAACACACGAGGTGTAAGGGTGAAAAGATCCTTCTCGGGAAATACAATCGAGAAAGGAATCTTCTCCCCCAACAAAGACGAGGGCATGCGGTTTACCAAATTGCATGCAATAAGGACAACATCGCCCCAGTAAGAGTGAGGAGCACGACTTTGTATCAACAAGATTCTGCTCACATCAAGTAAGTGACGGTGTTTGTGTTCGGCAACACCATTTTGCTGTAAAGTATAGGCACATGAGGTCTGGTGAACAATGCTAAGAGATCTAAGAAACTCAGAAAGTTATAAGGTGCAGAATTCTAAGGCATTATCAGTGTAAAGATATTTTGCCTTAGCAGAAAAAGGATTCCTTACTTTTTTAATAATATTCGATCATACCTCCAGCCTTAGACTTATTCTTCAAAAGAAAGACGTAGGAAAGTCTAGAAAAATCATCAACAGCCACAAGATAAAAACGATGTCCCTGATGATCTGGAACTTGACTTGGACCCCAGATATCTAAGTGAAGGAGCTCAAACAACTGGGAACTGCTCCGACTCTGACTGGATGGAAAGGAGGAACGATGATGCTTCTCAAGCTGGCATGCCTCCCACCGAAAGGAGGATCTCGTGGAAATCTGATGGAGAACATGACATAGCTTCTGTTAAGGAAGGTGACCAAAACGAAGGTACCACAGATATGGAGAGACTGATCCAGTAGGTATAGTGGAAACACCAACATGAGGAGGTTGGACCAGTCTGTAGAGTCCCCATTGCTTACGGCCACATCTAATCACCCTGCTTGTAAGTATGTCCTGAAACATAAGAGAAGATGGATCAAAGATGGTCCGACAATGCAGATCCTTAGTAATCTGACTAATGGAAAGTAAATTCATTTGAAAATTAGGAGCATATAAAACATTCTGAAGACACATAGATGGTGTCAGATGCACTTCCCCATATCTTGTAATTGGTAAGTGTTCGCCATTGGCAATGACTACCCATTTACTCGGTGGAATGGTCCTGTAGGACCTCAATTATGCTCTGTCTCCACAAAGATGATGAGAAGCACTGGAGTCCATAATCCATTCTGTCATATTTGCATCATTACTACTAGTGAAAGCATAAACGATATTTGAGGAGCTCGAAGAGGCTCTGTCTATGGCATAGGTGGACGCCAAAGTGTCCCACATCACCATAAGGTGAGGGGAACTTGACGAGAGGAGGGACCCTCGGCGGTGGACCTCAACGACGGTGGAGAGGTGTGGTGGGGAGGCCCGAGGCAACGCGTGTGAGAGGGGCTTGAGGTGGGGGTTAGGGTTTCAATACGGGAGCTCCGGTCTAGGACCGCCGCTTTGATACAATGTTAGGAAAATAGAAAGAGTTCATACATATGAGAGGCTCTATGGTTCTCTTATATAGGAGAGGAACCTATTGGGCAAATTACAAGAAGTAGAAAAAAGAAATAGAGAATAAGAAAACATTAATAAAGATGAATAATATCTCAACATCGGTAGTATAATTATAAAGTAGTGTATATTAGGGAAAACAAGATTAAGTGCCAGGCAAATGTGTTAAATCATGCTTAAGTTTCGGTTTGGAACATGTTTCTAGTCGACATGCTCGATTTGTATCGTGCAGCCTCAACGAGCACCTAATACCATATATCCATAAGGCTCTAAGGATGTCCCAAGCATATGAGATCGAAATCGTGTGGAAACCCGCAACAAGGAGGGAAGGGTACTTCATACCTCAAGTTTTCCGTCACCTCGGTTACTCCGTCCATGAAGAACAACGCGATCGACGCTCCATTCGCGATGAGAACCACACACGAGGGGTGACCCGAACTTTTTCTACGCGATTTCATCTTCGGATCGTCTATTCGATGCGCTCCGGCGAGCTCTAGTGAGGGAGAGGGAGGATAGAGAGTTGCAAGTCGTAGGGGAAAGTGTTTGGGCATTTTGGACGAGACAGGGCAAGGGTATATGGGTCATGACCCGGATTCGGGTCCAGGTTCGGATTCGAATAAGACACAGATCCCTCTTCGCTAAAATAACCGTAACTCTACTCTAGAGCTTGGATTTTCGCATTCTTGGACTTTTTGGAAAGGTCTCGACGAGCACCACGGGATGGACTTCTCAAACGAACTTTTTGGACACTAGATAAGTACAAAAATTGCAATTAAGCCTATATTTAGCTGAATTTTGCAGTTAAGCTCATGTTCAGGTTTTGGGGGCTTCACACTAGCCCTATGGTATAAACATCTCATTTGTTTTTCTTCTCCACATGGTATTAGAGCATTGGTCCTAGACCGAAACTTAATACCCAAAATCCGTCGCCACCACCGGGTCACTCTCCTTGCGCGAACCCTTCTCTCATCAAGGGGTCCCATACAAGGCAGTCTGAGCTCTCAGTGGTACAACCGGCATCTCCAGTGGCACCTAAAGTGCCGCCCGAGGCTCCAACAGCTCCAGTCATGCCTCCTGTGCTGCAGGCACCACCCGACACCGCCTAGAGCCCCCTTCAGCAACCCGTATTTTACCTCCAACACTATCAGTACCGCCCACCAATTCTCCTGGACATCTGACCTACTGCGCACAACCCCTTAGATACCATCTTTGATGTCAGAAGACCCCCGAAAGCCCCCTGGTCTACTGTAAAAGCAATTCTTCAAACGACTGTCACGTCCAAAAGTGAGTTCTGGGCACTTCTCAGCCCGTGTATGCATCCTTAAGTCAAGTACAAGATCTCCTTTTTCTAATACTACCATGACATCTTTTTCTACCAAGACAAAACCTTGGCCTCGAATGTTATGGCACATGGCACTACTATCAAGCTCAAGAGCATAGAAAATTACATGCTCTAGTCTTGATCTTTTATGATATTCATTGGTGGTCAAATAAAACTCTACATTTTGCCTAAAGATCCTTTTGATGATAAGGATAAAGAGTATGACAAGAGGCAGACGGGCAACTACTTGGTTATCAACTGGATGATCAATATTGTTTGTTGGTAAAAAATAAGTTCATAGCATAGATGAGACCCTAGGGCTCTCTTATATAGGAGAAAAGTCTTGGGTTTATTACATGAAAGGTACATAAAGAAAATAAAAATGAGAAAACGATAATCGTGAGATATAAATATCTCAACACTCCCCCTCAAGATGGAGCATAAATATCTATCATGCTCAACTTGAAACAACACCTCTGGAATGGACCTTTAACAAGAGCCTTGGTGAAAATGTCAGCAGTCTGATCTCCTGTATAAACATGGGAGGTGGATACGCGACCTTTCTGGATCCTGTCTCTAGTGTAATGGCAATCCACCTCTATATGCTTGGTTTGTTCATGAAATGCAGGATTATTGGAAATAAATAGAGTCGTTTGATTGTCACATAAAAGCTGCATGGGAAGAGAAACCTCAACAGCAAGATCAGTCAAGACTGATCTAACCCGCATCATCTCTGCGCTCCCCTGTGCCATGGTCCTGTACTCAGATTCTGCACTAGATCTAGCAACCACTGTCTGCTTCTTGCTTTTCCATGATACGAGAGAACTTCCAATAAATATAGCAAAACCAGAAGTAGACTTCCTGTCTCTAAGGCAACCTGCATAATCTACATCTGCACAAGTTGTTACCACAAGAGATGTATCTCTGCTGAATATAAGACGAGAACCAGGTGAAGTCTTCAAATATCTCAAGATCATTTAGATTGCATCCATATGAACCTTCCTAGGTGCTTCATAAATTGGCTAACCTTGCTCACCGCAAAATCTATATCTGGCCTGGTGATTGTAGCATATAGGAGCTTCCTAACAAGCTCTCTATATCTCCTCCTATCTACCTCCTCAGTGTCATCATCATGTAATCTTATACTCGGATCCATTGGGGTAGTAGCGGGTTTGCACCCTATCATACCTGTCTCTAAAAGAAGACCCGCCACAAATTTCCTCTGGGTCATTACACGACCCCGCTGGTTCCTGGCGAACTCTAATCCAAGGAAGTATCGAAGATTGCCACGATCCTTAGTCACAAACTGCTGACCTAGGAACTCCTTGGCAGCCTGAATGCCTTCCTCATCATCACCCGTGACAATAATGTCATCAACATAGACAAGAATAGCAACAGTACCTCTTTATGTCCTCTGAACAAAAAGTGAGTGATCCGCAATAGACCGCTGAAGAAGCGAGAAATTACCCTCTTAATAATGTCGATTTAACGTTTGAAAAGTTCTTTGTTCGTTGTAGGCGGGCAATCCAAGGTTAATCAAAAATCACTTTTTTAATTAATGTGTCAAGTAAAGCGAGCGATCAATTTTTTTACTTGAGCAAGTCCAAGGTCGAACTCAGGGAGGCAACTGTCTCCTTAGGTTGGTTTAAAGTCAATCTAGAATTTTGGTTTTCGAAGAGGTATTTTTTAAGATTTTTAAATGCAATAAATGAGCGGTATGCAATTTTGGCAAAGTTTAATGGCTTAATTGCAAATTTCTATCAATTTAAGTCCAAAAATCCTCAAACTTGACCAGGATGTTAAATATGATGAAATTAAACTAGTGCATTTTTTTGGAATTTTCGAATGCAAGATGTTGGAAGAAATGAAAGAGAGGACTTGTTTATTCCAGGGAACCCTAGCTAGGCTCTCTTATATAGAGGAAGCATATGGGTAAATTACATAACTCGGAACAACGAAAATAAGCATGACACATAAATACTAGAAATATCTCTACACTCCCCCTCAAGATGGAGTATAGATGTCAATCATGCTCAGCTTGGAAGAACATTTCTGAAACGACCCTCTGAGCAATGGCTTAGTAAAAATATCTGCAATCTGCTCTCCTGAACTAACTTGGGAAGTAGAAATCAACCCCTTCTGAATCATATCCCTGGTATAGTGGCAGTCTACCTCAATATGCTTCGTTCTTTCATGAAACGCGGGATTATTAGCAATAAATAATGCTGCTTGATTTACATTGTAACTCCATCGGTAATGGTACATCTATATGCATATCTGCCAATACGGCTCGAACCCACATCATCTCCGTACTTGCCTGTGCCATGGCTCTATACTCAGATTCAGCACTAGATCTAGCCACCACTGTTTGTTTCTTGCTTTTCCAAGAAACTAAGGAACTGCCAACAAACACTGCAAAACCTGAGGTAATTTTCCGGTCTCTAGGACATCCTGCATAATCTGCATCAGCACAAGCAGAGATAGAAAGATTTGTTTCTTTCCTGAACAACAATCCTGCACCCGGAGATGACTTTAGATATCTTAGTATCATATATACAGCATCTATGTGTATCTGTCTAGGTTGTTCCATGAATTGACTCACCCGACTAGCTGCAAACGCAATGTCAGGTCTGGTGATAGTAATATAGAGATGTTTTCCCACCATTTCTCTTTATCTTCTTTTGTCAACTTCCTCTGTATCATCTCCATATAGCTTCATACTGGGATCCATGGGAGTAGTAGAGGGTCGACACCCGTTTATACATGTCTCAACAAGCATATCTGTAATGTATTTCCTTTGGGTCATCACAAGACCTTGCGCATTCCTCGCAAACTCCAATCCCAGAAAGTATCGTAGAGTACCAAGATCGTTCGTCACAAACTGATGGCCTAAAAATGCTTTTGCCATCTTTATCCCCTGCATGTCATCTCCCGTAATAAGTATATCATCAACATATACCATAATAACAACAATAACTCTGGGAGTCTTCTGGGCAAACAAAGAGTGGTCAGCATTTGATCTTATGAACCCTTGCTTCTGAATAAGATCTGAAAGATTTTGAAACCATGCCTGCGGACTTTGTTTAAGACCATATATGGCCTTTGAAGTCTACACATCATATGACACTCCCCCTCAGCAGCAAACCCCGGAGGCTGCTGCATGTAGACTTCTTCCTGCAGATCTCTATATAAAAAAGCATTTTTAACATCAAGCTGGAATAAGGGTCAATCACGTACCACCACGACTGACAGAAGAACATGTAGAGTTGAATGACAGGCCACCGGGGAAAAAGTGTCCATATAATCCACGTCATAGGTCTGAATGAATCCACGGGCCACTAGTCTTGCTTTGCAGCGATCAAGCTGCCATCCGCATTATATTTGACAATAAAGACCCATTTATAACTGACCACAGAAGCTCCTGGTAGAGCATTAACCATGCTCCATGTACCACGAGAACGCAATGCAACCATTTCCTCTTCCATGGCTAATCACCAGCTATTGTCTTTCTAAGCATCCTGATAGTTCTGTGGTATCTCCACGGTAGATAGGGCAATAGCAAATCTCTGGAAATCACCAGTGAGACGATGGAATGAAACCTGTGAAGCAAGTGGATAAGACGCACACGTCCGCTTGGATTTCCTCAAGGCAATAGGTACATCCAAATCATCAGCAGTGTCCACCTGTACATCATTGTCCTGCACTTGTGCATTGTTAGTCCCATTATTATTAATACATCTGGACATACCTGGGGCGTGGTGGATGAATGACGGCCTCCATGAGCAGGATTCTGGCGACGAGTATAAAATTTTGGTAGAGGTGGTGGTGGTGGTGACGGTGGTGACAGTGGTGGCACAACATGATTGGGTACGTAATCAGACTGACATACAGGAGGAGGTAACACATAAATGTCATCATCAGTGGTGGAAGGAGTCATCCTGTCACTTGTAGGCGAGAAATACATGATATTTTCAAAGAAGGTGACATTAGCACTAACATAATATCTGTTATTCATAGGATCATGGCATCAATAGCCCTTTTGAGTACGAGAGTACCCCAGAAACACACACTTGACAGCCCTAGGTGAGAGCTTGTCAATCCCTGGAGTGAGATGATGGACAAATGCCACTGACTCAAAAACACGAGGAGTTAGTGAGAACAATTCCCTGTCAGGAAAGACAACAGAAAGAGGAACTTTCTCTTCAACGCAGAAGATGGCATACGATTGATCAGATAACCTGCCATAAGAACATCACCCCAAAAAGACAGAGGAGCACAACTATGAATAAGTAAAGTCCGAACCACATCAAGGAGATGACAATGTTCTCTCTGCAACACCGTTCTGTTGAGACGTGTAGGCACAAGTTTTTTGATGAATATGCCGCAAGACAAGAAGAAATGGGACAGAGCACGAGTGCAAAATTCTAATGCGGTATCAGTGCGCACAATCTTCACATTAGAAGAAAAAACATTCCGAATTTCATTGATAAGATTTTTTATTACTTCTCCCGCTTCAGATTTATTTTTCAACAAAAAAATCCAAAACAATCTAGAGAAATCATCAATGACCACTAGGTAAAATCTGTGTCCCTAGTGATCAGGTACACGACTCGGACCCCAAATGTCAACATGCAATAACTCAGAAGGGGAGCGACTGCTTCTAGACTCACGATGAGCGAAAGTATACATGTGATGCTTTCTCAACTGACATGCTTCACACTGGAAAGAAGACTTCAGTGAAATATGGGGTAAGATATGGCGTAGCTTCTGAAGAGGAAGATGACCAAAACACAGATGCCAGAAGGGAGAAGCAGATCCACTGGACTGAGATGAGACACCAGCATAGGAGGTGCAAACCAACCGATAAAGACCATCCTGCTCACAACCACAACCAATCATCCTGCCCGTCAGGATGTCCTAAAAAATAAGAGATGACGGGTCAAATATAGCTCGACAATGCAATTCCTTTATAAGCTGACTAATAGAGAGTTAGTTCATCGAAAAATCTGGAGCATGCAAAACATTCAGCAGGTGAATGGAGGGTGTCAAACTGATCTCCCCCTGTCCAATGATGGGGGATTGAGTCCCATCTGCTATTACTACCGATCTCCCTGTGGAAACCTCACTATAGGATGTAAACTCATCTCTGTCCCGATAGAGATGATGTGTCGCACCGGAGTCCATGATCCATTCCGAAACATCAGAACTGTGACATGATGTAAAGGCATATATGCTACCTGATGTGCTTGTCGTGGCTGAGGAGGTGGCAGAGGCTGAAGCTGCGATGTCTAAGTGTCCTCCTGGTGAATCGGTAGTGGCAGGAGGCATAATATCCCGTAGTCTGGCGACAAGATCCTCAAACCACTGGTCTGAATTAGATGGCGGTGTGGGTACAGCATGCTCGGCTACACGGGCAGATGCAGGAAAACCATGCTTAGAATAGTATGTATCTTCTGCATGACCTGGGCGATGACAGAAGATGCATGGCTGACGGAAGCGGCCACCTCGACCACGAGGTCCATGGCCGCGAAAAGAGGAGGGGACACCTCTGCCTCGGGAAGCAGCCATCGCTGAAGGAGGTGGCGTAGACGTTGGAGATGAAACCGAAATTCGACTGAGTCGTCGATACACTTCCTCCACTGGAATCAAAGCCCTAAATGTCGGTTTCAGTCACCATTTCAGTACCGACCGAAACAGAAATTCGATGGAATTTCGATGGAATTTCAACCGAAATTTCGGTCATTCGGTCATTTTTTGTACTAGGACCCTCATATTTCGGTCGTTTCGGTCGAATTCCGATTTCGATTGGATAACGATATTTGACAGAAATTCGACCGAATTTCGCTGAAATTTGAGGCCATGACTGAAGGAATAGTAGCATCTTCCAGTATCTACGAGCGAGTCGCATCATACTCCCGATCTAGTGCTGCTAGTAAGACCCCTACCATTGTAGCATTCCGGAACGTCTTCTGCTGCTCAGGGGTCACCGTCAGTGGAATGATACTGTAAAGCTTCTCAAACATCCCCCGTAGGGATGTATACAACAAATGTAGCGGTCGGCCATTCTGCTTGATCGTAAAGATGTCATGCTGAAGTTTTAGGATCTTGGTCTCGTTCCTCATCTGTGAGTACATCGCAGCAAGAATATCCCACATGGCCTTAGCTGTGGGCTGATGTAGGACATCATTGGCAATCTCCATTGTTAGAGTGCCAGAAAGCTAGACCTTGACATACGAATCATCAGACTCCCATGAGACGTAAATCCCCATCTTCTCTGTCGGCTCATCTTCGGTAAGAATGTGCTTCTTACCGTTGAACTTCATGAGGCTCACGAACTGCATCGCCCAGAGCTCGTAATTCGTCCCATCCATCTTGACTATTGGCGTTGGACCTTTGAAGGCTCCAATGGAGGGCATATCAACCTTGTTTTCTGACATAGTTGTCGGAGACGAAGAACTAGGGTTTGTAGACCTATGAAGAATCATCTACGTAAACATGTGGGGATATGAGTGCATATGTAGACTTATGCACTCATACCCATGACGAGAAGAGGCGGCGCCGAGTTGGAGAAAAGGGACGGCTTAGGGCCCACGCACGGCGCCCTTGGTGAGGAGAAGAGGCGGCGGAAAGGAGAGACGGCGGGGAGGAGGAGAGGCGGCAGCGAGGAGGAGAGGCGGCGGATATGGGGTGGGCGGCGTTGATGAGGGTGGCGGTTAGGGTTTAGGGTTGGTAGGGTTTAGGGTGGAGGCTCCGATACCATGTTGGAAGAAATGAAAGAGAGGATTTGTTTATTCCAGGGAACCCTTGGCTCTCTTATATAGAGGAAGCCTATGGGTAAATTACATAACTCGGAACAACGAAAATAAGCATGGCACATAAGTACATAAATACTAGAAATATCTCTACACAAGATGAATAAATAATGAATTTATGAATGCAAACAATGAGATTCTCAATAATTAATTATAATAAATAGTAAATCTACTTATTTTCAGGAAATAAAATTATCTGAGATACATCACTAGGTAATATATCTCAGACAACTCTTAGACTCTAAAAATGTTGGATTTAGTACCTATTAAAAATTAATGAGTGAAAAGCACAAAATGATTTTTATAGAGAAAATATGTATGAAGATGCAATTCTTTTTGGGCACAATGTAAAACTACGCAAACTCTACCTACTGTGAATTTTTTACAATTTTTAGAGTAAGGATTAATTTAATATTGAATTAATAGCAAGTAGTGGGTAAAATAGTCAATTATCCACAAAAATAATTATATTAAATAATCCATGGCGCGCAAAAATCAAACAAACATTCACAATGATAAAGCATAATGTGTTCTACAATGCACCATTTTTAGAATGACAAAATGAGACTAAATGAAGATTCAAAATGATACCCTAAGACATGGGCCTAAATGCAATTACAGAAATAAAATTGAAATAAAAATATGCTGACATGATTAATATGCAAATACATGTACCCGTGAGGGTTCTTATGCAATTTTCCCAAGCTCGCGCGTGACTCCAAATGGCGGGGGCTCTTCTGGAATTATGTGGGCTTACGGGGTGTTCTTTGTAAATTGCCCACCAAGGCACGTGCGAAGCACATGCCTTATCTGAGGCGGGGCTGTGATGAGGAATCTGCAAACTTCCAGGGGTTGCTTCGTAACTTTTCCAAAAGGGAGTTTTATTATGCAAAAATCCCAACAAGGGTGTTGTTCTTCACGTGAGGGGCTGATTTGCCTTCTTCCCTTCTTGCACAAGCGGAGGCCTCTAGGCGAGGGGGTCGGAGAGGAGAGTGTGTGGCGTAGAACGAAGGAGGCGCTGGCATGCTTGCTGGAGGGCGACGCCGCAGGTGGCCTGCGGGTGCAGCGGCTATTCTGCGGTATCCAGACCTTGGCAAGAAGCTCAATTATGGTGGAAGATGAGTCCGTCGGCTGTTGGGCTCCTCTGCTATCAGGGGGATGCGACCGAGGTGCTGCTCTGTGATCGACGTCGAGGACGAGGCAGCGCTGGCTCGGTAGTACGGTGGCAGTCCTGGTGGTGTGAAGGTGATGGTGGAGCAGTAAAGCAGTAGGGGTTGAGCTCGCGGGTTGGCGTCGAGTGCAGGTGAAGACCCCATAGGCAAAAGAGATGGCGAGGCTGCTCACAGGCGACACACGCCTGGAGCTTGATGGCAGCGGTTGTTGGCAGAGCAAACGTTTGGTGGCGTTGTTGTTGACGAGGGCTACAAGCGGGTTGATGTTGGCATCGACTGTTGCGCTGCTCGAGCTACTGGAGGCGAAGGTGAGGGTGGAAATGGTGTGCGATAGCAGGGGATGGAGTGGTTGGAGTCGGAGATGGAGGGTAGAAAGATGGAACGAGGTGGCTATGATGAAGGCATGGGAATGATGCAAGAACAAGGGATTTGGTTCAAGACAGAGGAAAAGGGAATGTGGGAGAAGAAGCAGAAGAAGAGGAAAGCGGAGGAGGAAGAAGAAGAGAGAAAAGGAAAGAGATTATACCTTATGTTACGCCTGGATGGTTGGAGCTTCGTGCTCCAATTGTCTTCGCCTCTACTCGAGCTGGCGTCAAGCTCAAGGAAACTCGGGCAGAGACTTGGAGGTGTTGCAACGACGAGAGACCCCCATCGGATCACGCCTGTAGAGAAGAGGTCGTCGCTCGACCGGTCTTGGATCCCTGTTGTCACCAGAGATGCTCGAGGGAGCTCTCTCTCTCTCTCTCTCTCTTTCTTCCTTCTGTTATCAGAGATGGCAGATGCATGCTCTGGTAGTCAGGCGTGGGTTTATATATGGAGTCGGGGCGATGAAGGAGAAGATAGCGGGGGAGGATGCGGCTGGCGAGGAGGATAACGGGGTTGTGGTTATGGAACCTGGTGGTTGCGCAACACCGTAGCAGACGACACGAGGGTGGCGATAAGATAAAGGAGAGAGAGAAAGAGGCGGTTGCACGCAGAGGGGAGGTGTCTTGCACGCGAGGTCTTCTTTTTTATTTTTTATTTTTAATTATTATTTTTATAAAAATGAAATAAAAAAGGGGGTTAAAAATGAGTGACAGACAGCTCCAGGAGCGGCCACGTGTCAACTCCAGAAAAATCAAGAAATAAAAATAAAAATAATACAGAAGAAATAGCAAATAACCTCGGATCGAAAAGTGCTCAACACGAGAATTGCTTGTCTCAATGAGATCTACAACTTTATGAAGAGACCAAAAGCAAAAGAGGTCGTTTGTGCAAAACGATATTTTTGAGGTACTCTACGTACATAAAATACCGTGATTTTTTGGGTTTTGTAATTTTTTTAGTAATTTTTAGTTAAGAGAAAAAATCGATAAAAATAACGATAAAATCAGAGATAAATATTTACACAATAATCTGATTTTTTTTAATTTTTAATAAATAAGAAAACAAGAGAATAAAATAAAAAAGAAAAAGTGAGATATTTGTACAAACTCTTAGGGGATACTCAGACTCGGTCAATTTCTTTGATTTCAATCTTATTTTGAATTTGGATTTTTATGGATTTTACTAAAACTTTCATCAAAGAATATAGATGAAAAAGAAAATAAGAGAAAAATAGTTAATTATGTAAATAAAATATCAAGTCAAAATCGGGGAAAACTCAAAACGCGCAAAAGAGGCCAAAACCCAACTTTCACATACGAGTTCCAATTTTTATGAGATTATACCTACTTAATGGTCTAGTGGTAGCACAGTGTGTCTGCCACACAAAAGAACAAGGTTCAAATCCCACTCTTGCAGGGATTGCGTTAGGTAGTCGACGATCAGCGTAAAAAATAGTCGAATATTTCAACATGGATTTGAGCGAGAATCCATGTAGCCGACACTACTTATAGTGGGGGAACGCTTAGTATATTTTTTTGATCTTGTTTTGAAGGTCTTTGAATATGTATTACTTTAAAAGTGAGTAGATCTAAATCAGACATTGTATGAGGAAGATATGAGTGTTTTAGTCTGTCTAGTCTGAAATTGGAGTTTTGTCTCACGGTCCAATTATTTGAATTAGTATTTTTTTGTATTTTTCCTTTAATCTTGTTAGTAATATGTACACAATGAGAGTGGCTTGAGGTTAATTGAAGTTAGCATGAATTAGTTAAAACTACATGAAGTTATGTGGAAATGTGAAGATGATCTTACCTATTGTTATTTGTTAGGACTCTTCTTGTGGCGGAGAGCAACAGGATAATCAGAATGAGAATTTGATAATGACACAGAGGACCCAAGGGCCCCTTACCTATTGTTTGGCTAATATGAGAGATGTCTCTCTACTGAGGTGCAAGTACCCCTAGGGCCTAGAGTTAGGGTTACAAAATAGCACTCAACAATTTTCTAGCAATCAATGCCATTTTGGTTCATCCTCGTATTTCTGCCCAAATATATCTACACACCATTTTACCCAACCAATATATCTGCACACCATTTTTGCATGAATATAT
The DNA here is from genome assembly GCA_037367405.1 of Ottelia alismoides. Classification (NCBI taxonomy): domain Eukaryota; kingdom Viridiplantae; phylum Streptophyta; class Magnoliopsida; order Alismatales; family Hydrocharitaceae; genus Ottelia; species Ottelia alismoides. The sequence continues at coordinate 122,086 of JAZKJV010008650.1, read as the reverse complement.
CTACACACCAAATTTGCCCAAATATCTACGATGGATGTGTGGTCATATATGAAAAGATCATATTTGGAATGCTGTGATTTGAAGGAAAGTTTGAATAGCTCGAATAGAGGATAAGATGAGAGAGAACCACTTTAGGTGGTTTGGCCATTTGTAAAGGAGATCGGTTGATGCACCGGTTTAGAAAGTGTTATATTTGGGATGTTGTGCCTGTTAAGAGAGGGCAATGAAGGCCTAAAGAGTGCTGGAAGGAAACTATTCAAGGGAGTCGTAGTTATTTGAATCTAAGTCTGAGAATGATCCAAATAGATCCGAATGGAGACAAAGAATTCATGTATATCTACACATGAATGAGACAAGGCTTTGTTGTTGTATATCAACACACCCTTTTATGTACATTTCAATCCTTTAGTGGTTTATCAATCATTTCGACCTCATAATGAGGGGTCTTTAATCTCTTTACCTTTTCGATGAAAAAATGTTGTCATTCTTTTTCGAGTTTGCTAGTTGGATACTAGGATGCTACACTTGAACTCCCTCAATATCACATAATCATCCTTCTCAATATTAGTTATCTATCTAGAAATTAATGCTACCATTATGCCATGCTTCTTCTTTTTAGGTGTATGTTATTCGATAATGATATTGTGTTGATTGATGAGACTAGAGATGGAGTAAATGAGAAGATTGAGGTTTGGAGACATGCCTTAAAGACTAAAGGATTTTGTATTGGTAGGGCTAAGATTGAATATATGGAGTGCACATTCGACGGAAGTAGTGTTGAAGGAATCGAAGTGAAGATTGGTAATGATAACATTAAGAAGAAAATCCTTTTAGATACGTGGGATCTATTTTGCAACACGATGGGGAAATCAATTGAGATGCTTCTAAAATAATGCAGGTTGACTGAAGTGAAGAGGAGCCTCTATTGTTTTTGTGTTAAGAAAATCCTTTTGGAAATCAAAGGAAAGTTTCACAAAGCATCTATGAGACTTGCTATGTTCTACGGATCTGAATATTGGCCTGTGAACTATAGCATGAGCTGAGAATCACAGGAAATGAAAATGTTGAGGATGTGTGGTCATACACGTAAAGATCGGATTCGGAATGAGCCGATTTAGAAGGAAAGTTGGTGTAGCTTCGATAAGGATAAGATGATAGAAAATCGCTTAAGATGGTTTGGCCATTTGCAAAGGAAATCGGCTAATGCACCAGTTAGAAAATGCGAGTTTTGGGATGTTACACCGGCTTAAGAGAGGACCAAGAGGCCCAAGAAGTGCTCGAATGAGACTATCCGAAGGGATCTTATTTTTTTTGACCTAAACCTCTGAATGAAGGCAAAGAATCCGTGTAGCCAACCCCACTTAATATGAGAAGGATTTGCTGCTGTTGTTGGACCACGAGCATTTTCAATTGTGGAAGGGAGGTCTCTACTTGTTGCGGTTATCATTTTGGGCGAATGATTAAGATGAAATATTCTCCTTTATTTGACTGCCACATTTGGGATGTTTTGAAGTATCTAGTCATAAATAATATATCTCTACTTTTTTGTCAGGCTTCTTAATATCTGTCAATAATTTACTTTGGATCTTCCCTGCAGCATATGGAATATGTGCGGACGATGCCTCATATAAAGAGATACATTTTTTGATATGATTTATACCTTGACATTGGAGAGGTTTCAGATTGAAAAAGCCTTGTATTTTGTAATTGATAATGTACCTGAAGCTGGGGACGTAGTGAATCATTATTTTAAAGATTTTCCATCCTTTTTAAAAGTTTTTTTTACTTTAGAAGAACTTTTTCGCCATTAAATGTAGATGAGGGGATAATGAGTTCTCATTTGGTTTCTCGCTATGCAACTTTCAGACATGCATTATACAATTTAATTATTCTAAAATCCATTGTCTGCTTTACTGAACTGACATTTCATTCTCTTCATTTCTGTTTATAGCTTGTTGAAATTCTCTGTGAATGTTTGATGCTCAAGGAAGCACATATATCAATAAAAGTTGCACTGCTCATCCTCGCCTCTGCCATACTTTCTAATATCCATTATATTCATGAACATGCTGCTGTTTATCGTGCAAAGATTGTGTCAATATTTCCGGACATAATGGAGAGATTCAAGGATTTGTTTCATACTGAGAAAATAACTGCCGAAGAACTAGAGGTAAAGCTCTCTAATCTAAGAAGTCTCGTGTTGTGTCATGTTAAATTTTGCATGTGACAAGTTCTCGGTGACGTTTCAATTGCAGGAAGTTCTCGAGGTTGTTAACATATGGGGTGAACTAACGAATTTTAGACCCTTCCTTTGTGAGGGGCCTGCAAGCCACTCCTCTTAGATCGAGAAATTCAGGTGTCATTCCCTACCATTTGATATGTGGTGGTGTTTGTGTCTGATATTGAAAAGAAAACTATCTTTGATGATGTAGGTGCAGAAAATAAGCTCGATGAAGATGCTGCGCTAGCAGCGGGAGAAGGGTCCGCGATAAAGTTGTCAAGACTTCCACTTGCAGAGTTGAAGAGATGTTGCAGGCATAATGGGCTCACTTTGCGGTGGTAGGGAGATGATAATTAGGGGTGTTCAAAAATATCCGGATCAATGAGTATCTGGCTTGACCCATTCATCTTCACCCTAAACTCTCGGGTATCCGTTTGAAAATGATGGGTCAGGTACCTACAATGTCATGACCCGTGCCTCATATTAAAAAACTCGACAGATACATGCGGATACCCAGTTTGAAGCTTCCACTATTAATTGATTCACAAAAATACAAATGATTAGATACAAAATACCAATAATTGTTATATTATTCTTATCTATCTTAAAAATATAGAAATGGTTGTGGATACAAATATCGGTGAATATGGAAAATATATTGCCAAATCGTTAAAAATGAATGCATGTATGAAATGGATGTAAATTAAATAGGAAAATAGTAGAATCAGAATTGTATAGGTAAGATTAAATTTATATGTACGGGAGGGATCATATATGTAACCATTTTGAAATCAAAATATATATAAATGTCAAATTTTGAATTAACATATATGATAACGAATCAGATACGATCCAAACATTCAAACATATCCAAACATGATGTAAATGAATACAATTGAATTAAATTGTATCCAATAATGAATACAAGTTTTGTTGTTGCATGAAGATGGATGACGTAGGACTACACATAGATCATACTGGATCAGTTTTTTTTGCATAATCTAGTTCTAATCCAAAACTTCCTGACTAAAACTTTTTTAATCCAATAAAATCCATCAACTATTAGAGTCCAACTCAATCCGATCGACCATAGTATGGATAGGTTTATGTTGTAAGTAGCGGAAGCAACCAAGCAAATTGCATGCACACGGATTTAGAATGTTCATATGTAATTAGATGGTAGGCGAACGATGACTATTTTCATTATATGTAAAGAAGAGAAAAATACATAGGATAGATAGAACTTGAACCCTAGTGAATTTATATTACAAACGGGCCCCATAGACAAACCGATCCAATTACCTGAATTGCATTTCATTTTGAGTCGGGGGTGCATCCGGGTGTACTCTTGTGGGAGCTTAACTCTCGCTTGCCCTTTTTATGGATGGTGCAGAAAAACAGTTCTTTAACTGAGTTCAACTAAACATATATGGTTGGATTCAAATCATATCATCATTCGGATTTTTATTACTTACATATTATCCTCAATACACTTATTATCTTGTTATAATTTACTCATATTTGTAGCACTTGACATTTAGATCTTCGTTCGACTATCTTTATAGATATAACTATTTTTTTTCAACAATAGATATTGATTATTTCTAATTCTAACTCATCTTTCTTTTTATTCCCAAATGATGCTACATGTTAACGAAATGACACTTGACAAATGATGTGTGGAATTTGTAATTGAAATAAGATACTAGTTGTCTGATGTCGTTGTTTATTTCACTTATCATTTTTTTCAAAGCTATTCCATAATTTTTTTGAGTAAATTAAATAGCATAACATATTCATACAATTCAAACCATTAACCCATCGAATTACAATTCTTGAATTGCGATTCTCATGTATTTTGGGGTAAATTACATATTGGGTCGTCATGTGTGGGCTCAATCTGAATATGAATCTTTCAAATGTAACAAAATGAGTCATAACTCCGTTTCTATAAACGACACACTTAGAAAAGAGAGATTGACTAAATTACCCATTTCCGAGAGTGGGCATTTTCAAGAATACCACTTCCGAAATGGACACTTTAGTCTCTCTTTTTTTCTAACGGTATTGTTTATAGAAACAAAGTTAGACTTATTTTGTTACATTTTGAAAGATTGAGACCCATATTGGGATTGAGTCCATAGATGAGGACTCAATATAATTTACCCTAGATTTTATCCAAATTAAGGGCTCATGCAAGGATCCATTAATTTCGTTTACCCTTTCAATTTTGGTAATTTTGTTATTATTTAAGGTTTTATCCATTTAAAAAGAAAATGCTAGGTTGAATTGATCTTTGGAAAAAGTTTGAGAGAATTTTATGATATTGAAATTGGATGTATAATTCAGGGACTTTTATATAATTTACTCTTATATTTTATAAGAGAGATGCATTGAAAGTCCACACATATGTGTAGCATTCACGTACACCCAGGTCAGTTTAATCGACTAATTGAGTTATCAGTTGATTTATTTTCAATTAAGTTGACCCATGTTTATAATGAACCAAGTCACCATAACTTTGACAAATTATTATCTATCACAACATTTATCTATTCAACACTTACTTTTTAGTAACTAATCAATTGACTTATCTTCTCGATCGATCGACTAGTCTTGCAATTTAGCCGAACCAAACAATGTTCCAGCAAACTAACTTATTGTTTTGGAATTGCAAGTTGGCCTTCACTCTTAACCAATGATCTTGATCGAAGAAGAAAGACTCGTCTCTTCGTTGTTAAGGATCGACCATCTTTGATGAAGCATGCATAGAACCAATCCTTTGAGCATAGATATTGATACCATATGTATTGCATAAGTATGGGAAGTAAGTATCCTATAAATATGAAAATATGATCACTAATCCAAGGCTTGTTAAACCAAGCCTTGTCAAAATCATCGAGGTTGCGAAAAAATTGATTGTTTTCTTTTTACCACAAATTGGGAAGATATAATGTGGAATGTAATTGATTGAAACCTTAGAGATGTTTAGGCAATAGTAAGAAATCATCCTAATTATAGTAAGGGATGCCCCTTCTTTTTCATATTTTATTTCCATATCCAAGTCTTCTTTTCCATCATCATAGCTCATTGCATGGAGCTACTTAATGTAGACCACGAGGTCTCGGTAGGTTGGGTCCTAAAAAAAAGGAAGACAATCTATTGACAGCACATGTCCCCTTTTACATGCTAACCTTGATCAACTCACCTTTAGGATGAACCGTGTTGTTATCCTAGGTAAAGTAAAGTAGGTGATTTGTTATCATTTAACGTAGCTCACAAGGTATCGCTATGTTGGGTCCTAAAAAAGGAAGACAATCTAATGGAAGTACATGTCTACTTTTACCTGCTAACCTTGGTCGGCTCACTCCCAAGATGAACAATCTGTTGATAGCTTACCTAGAGTATATTGTTATCATTGAGACTAAAAGGTCTTAACTAGCATGCAATATCTACTCATGCATGCTATGACTTTCTATCATGTTTGTTTGGATTTATCCTAGTACAAATTATCAAGATGATGCTTTATCTCCCTTTCGAAAAAGTGGAGGCTAGATCAACTGGTGAGAGTTGGATTGACTATGTTGAGGAAAGGGAATCACTTATTATCTACGTAATTATATACCTCCTACAAAGCTTTCCTAAATAGCATAATGGACTTATGTCGATCATTGCCCTTCCTCTCACTAAATCCTTAAGCTTGAAAAAAGGAACACACGAGGGTGATGTTTTGGAACTTGTATTAGACCCACCTTCCCAAAGCAAAGAAATAAAGCTAGTACGAATGCATGTGCATATATTTTCTTTCATAATTAAAATTGTCACGTCTCGGATCTCGAAACATGGAAAAAATTGTGGAAGCATCCCAAAACAATGATTTTTTTTCGAGTCCATGAGCAAGATAAAAACTCACTAATCCATAAATAACATTTAGAGTGTCATACATAATGGAAGAATAAAGAAAATTAACCAATAAATAAAGACTCATCAAGTCTGAACTACATAATAAAATTAAATAAGTCTATCCGTACAATGACTTAAGAGGCTAGAAAATAACAATGACTCTTCAATTCGGCCAACGGCCAACCCTCTTGCTTTCCTCTAAGGTGCAAGGTTGTAATTCAATATTAGTTAAACGAATTTGACTAAGTATGCACCATTAAAATATGCATAATTATTTGTATACCTTGAACATAAAAATGTCAATACAAGGACAATACAATAAAGAATATATGTCAAGGAAAAACAATGAACTATATCAAGAATACTCATTTGTGCATAACTAAGAGATAACAGTACAATAAACTTTTCTTTGTTGGTCACATTTTTTGACCAATAATATCAATTTCAATATCAATGGAAAAATATATACCATCTGTCGACACCGGACAACCCGAGCTTGGATAAGAGCCACATCGTTCCCATAATTAAAATTTTAAGTTATAAAAAAATACCAATACAAGGTCTTCTATCCAAACCCCAATACAATGGACATCAGTACTGAGTCAACCGCCGTAACAGAAAATTGTTTGGAAGTAGTGTAGGATTACCCACCTACAACGGTCAATTGATGGAATTAACCGTCCGCGCAGCACCCGACCAGGTGAAAGTCTCCAATGGACCAACAATGAACAATGTCTACTCCCGCACAATGGTGGTGTCAAAAACAATAATTTATTTTTCAATAAAAATATTTGGACAAAAAAATGCAAATTAAGCTATATATATTGATGTATCTATCTCAATAATATTTAATAGATAATCCATGGATAAGCATTATGGCTAAATATTACAAAAAATTTGAGCTATAGTGACGGTTTTGAAAAAATCCGTCACTAAATTAGCTGTTGTTAAATATATAACGATGATATTATTCGTTGCTAAATGAGTTTTCGTACTCAAAATTAGCAACGAATATCATATTTGTTGTTACATCATTAGCAACAGTCCACATAGCAACGCTTATTCGTTGCTATTTTTCAAAATTTTAATTAATTGTTGCTAAATTTCGAACTAAAAAAATAGCGACGATTAGTTGATATGTTGAAAAATAGCAACGGATAAGTGTCGCTGTGTGGACCGTTGCTAATGATATAACGACATATATGATATTCATTGCTAATTTTGAGAACGAAAACTCATTTCCCAACGAATAATATCGTCATTATATATTTAACAACGGCTAATTTAGTGACGGATTTTTTCAAAACCGTCACTATAGCTCAATTTTGTTGTAGCATCTAATTACCAAAGTTGTAACACAGAGATATAATCAAAGAAGTTTAACGAGATATTATAAAAACACCATCGCAACAACTAATAAAATCGAATGTAGGGCATAAATAACAATGGTATGAGACATTAATTAATGTACATACCTTAATCAATGTGGATAGTTTTCTAGAGTTTCCAATCCAGAAATCAATCTCCACCTAAACCAAAAAAACTATCTTAACACCATACTCAAAAAAAACTGCTAGTCCTCTTAAGCGGTTCCCAACCATCATCCATATATTACAAACATTTAAATTTTATTAGTACCATATTATTTTTATTATTGTTATTGTTATTCGATTCTTAGATCAAAGATTGAGAAAGTTTAATATGTTGCAGGTCGCTTTATCGACACGTATGATAACTGCGTTATCGTGACTATTTTTTCTTTAAATCGGTATCTTTGGTAAAAAAACCAAAAATTGTCTTGATTTGTTTCTGGACTACAGCAAAAGCTTATATGACTTTATGCTTTTAAAATCAGATACCCTTTGTTTCACATGGATTTTTTTTAAAGTTCCTCTCATCATAAGAAAATCCAAAGATGGCCCACACCTATATATACACATCTTTTCTTTCATTGTAGTTCTTTACAAAGTTGTTATCCGAAATTTGCTGGAGTTTTATGAGATATGCATTTGTTACTTTAAAAGTCTCTAGATTGGACGAGAGAATGTTAAATGTGCATCCTAATTATTGAATAATCTAAAATTGACCAACGAATATAGTAAATTAACCGGCAATATCGATTTAGGACTAAAATTGATAGTTTGGATCCTTATCAAGGCAGTCTTATTCAGAAACTCCAAACGCTCACAAATTATCGGGGTATGTTCGGGTAAGATTGAACTTATTGAGCCAATAACATTATGATACTAACAATTCAAGTTTGATTGTGAAGCAATATAACTTGATAAAAAAATGGGAAAAAAAGCTAATCAGAAGCTATCATATGTAAAGTCTCTCATAATCGACCAATAGATCTCAACGGTGCTCGCGCTCGAGAGTCCGGAAAAAAAATAATTTCGAAAGAATACCTTGATGAGAGTTCTGTACGGGACTTGACTTGCTCCTGAACCTCTTCCTGTATCACTCTTCGAAACTTGCGGGGTATGTGAGGCCAAACAAAACAAGTAAGAAAAAAACACCGCAAGATATAGTAGGATATGGGGTATTTTGGAGAAGGTTTGTTGAGCTTAAAAAGGCATGGATGAGACGTAGGGATAAGATGGGATTTATGCCATAATCGGCATGCGATTAGGGGAAAAGAAACAATAAAATCATGAGGCCGTTTCTATCCATGGACTTAGTAAAAAACAAACCACCATCTTTCCTTATTTGCAATTATCCTTTTTTTGCACGATGATTATGTTGCATTTTTATTAGTTTTTTTAGTAATTCAAGGTTCTTTTTTGTCTTTTCATAAGAATGGTTTTTTAATGGACTTCTGGTATATTTGTAAAACACCCCATATGTTTATTTTATTCTGTTTCCTATAAAAATTATATATATAGGCTACCTCGCTTACCCTATCAACACCTCAAAAGGACCAATGTATCTTGGACTAAGTTTTCCTTTTCGACCAAATCTCAATACACCACGGGTCGGAGAAATCTTGAGAAAGACACGATCACCAATTGTAAATTCTAGTTTTCTGCGACGGTTATCTGCATAGCTCTTTTGTCTGCTTTGTGCTACCAATAACGTTTTCTTAATCAGGTCGATCTTATCAGTACATTTCTGTACAAGTTTCGGTCCGAGCAATCTTCTTTCACCTACCTCGCTCCAACAAAGAGGGGATCTACAAATCCTCCCACAGAGAGCTTCATATGGAGCCATTCCAATACTAGCCTGATAACTATTGTTATAGGCAAACTCAATAAGTAGAAGATTATCATCCCAACTTCGAGCATAATCTAATGAACATGCCCTAAGCATATACTCAAGAACCTGAATAGTTCTTTCCGATTGACCATCTGTTTGAGGATGGAAAGCAGTACTAAACTTCAACTTTATGTCGAAAGCCTCCTGAAGTTTTTCCAAAATCTTCTTGTGAATCTTGGATCTCGATCAGAAACAATAGAGACCGGTATACCATGGAGCTTCACAATATTATTCATATACAAATTAGCTAAAGTCGCAACTGATTCCTTTTTCTTCATTGGTAAGAAATGGGCAGATTTCATCAATCTATCCACGATTACCCAAATAGCATCATAATGAGTTGCATCGGTCTTCGGAAGACGCATCACAAAGTCCATGATGATGTGTTCCCATTTCCATTCAGGAACCTCCTGAAGGATATGGGGAATCCTTAAGCGCAACACGGAAGCGTGATCACATCCAATGTGATCGGAGCGACTAGTCGCTTAGTGCAGCAGAATTTTAAAAATTTTAAATCATAAGATGAAACCACATGATCTCAAGAACATTTCTTGGATCGTTTTATCAAACCACAAAGTATTAGAATACCTCTTGAAGCATGGTTACGATCACTTGATCTCTAAAGTAAGAGATCCCCCTAACTCAACTCTGATCCACGAAGATGGCACTTGCAGGCGCGATGATGAGGCGCGTGCTTCCCGCAATCCACGATGAAGATCCAAGCCTTGAATCTCCTGGTTTAGTCCAATGAAATCCGACGTCTCCTTCTAGTGCAAGAAGCTCCAAAGAAGATGGAGATCCACGGGCAATCGAGGCGACAACACGACGACGTAGCTATGATTGCAGTTCTCTCAAGATCTCAAGCTAGACGGCCACCCTTAGAGAGAGAGAGAGAGAGATGGCATGAGAATGAGAGAGTAGAGAGAGAATAGACGTGTGTATTATTGTGCATTCACAAAGGGCTAGGGTTGCCCTCCTTATATATTAGTTTGGTTGTCCGTGGATCACAATCCATGGGATACACAAAATCAATGGTTAGATTGATATGTGTTTTTAATAAATGGTCATGATCATTGTTGTTTAAAACAACAATATATTAATATATATTAAATTAAATATATGTTGCATTATCATCAACATAATTTAATTCAATAAAATTAACTATCACAAGATAATAATAAAAGGGATAATAATCCACTCCTAAAAAGGGGGGACGTCACCCATGAAAAATTCATGGGTGACGCCACCTCTTTTTGGTGGATTTTATCCTCCTTTTTTATATTATCTCATTATCTCTTATTTACTTGCAACAACATTTATTGCAAATATATTCACTAAATTAATTCCAAATTAATTAGTGAATATTTCAATCATGCCATTAAAATTTTGTGAATCATATTCACAATCCAAACAAAATTGTAAATTACATTTCCAATTAATTGCTTAATGCGAATCCAATGCACATTAACAATTAATAAATACCATTTACAAAGGTACTCTCTCTCTCTCTAATATATTATAAATCATATTTATAATATACACAGATATTATGGATAGCATGGATAGTATTATCCACAATCTTCATTTCCTTGATAATTAAATCTCATTTAATTATCTTGGATAATCATTCTCATAATATGAATCTTATTCATATTATTCTTGATAATTAAATCTCATTTAATTATCAATATATCATTGCTTGGATACATAATTCATCAAAGGAATTATTCTTGAACTCCTTCAAGAATAGTGTGCTTTCTCCGCAGATACTTGGAGATAAGGACATGCGATTGTATTGGTCCATATACAGTGGCTTGGATGTTGAGATCTCGTCTCAAATCCAGATCTCAGACCTCCCATAGATGCTTGATTAAATCGAGACCGCAAATCTAATCTTCTCATTGCATATGAATCTCATTCAGATCAATATTCAACATTTGGACCAAGATCAGATTACTTCTCTACTGAGAGGAGCCATTAAAATCCAAACCTGTTTCATCACTCCCTCGGAATGGAATCATCATGGTTATGCAATCGTTTATGATCACATCACCCTCAGGTATTCCCAATACATGTACATCCTGCATACTGGAAGACCTATGATCAACCTGAAGATATAGATCAATTTTACACTGTCATCTTCAGGGTTTGATTATCAAGTTTCTCAATCTTGGTCATTGGGAATCGGTATCGATCATATGCTTTTCCAAAGCATATATCATACCTTCAAATTCTTGTCATGCTTCCAAAGCACGACGACCATGCATGGAATTTGATCGGTCCCAATACCTCATGAGTTAGCTCATGTCTTCTGGTTCATAAATGAACCTATATGATCCATTTGAGAGATCGCATTACTCATATGCCCTTACATGCACACCAGCTCGCCATTGTATAGACCTTGGATAGGTCATCAACCTAGTGGTCTGTCAAATATACACACTCAGACACATAGTAACACATTTGTCTCTGGTCAGAGGATGTGTGCCTATGTTGTGACAACATTCAACATAGGACTTAGAATATCTCGATCTCGTTAAGTCAACCTTTGACCTAACTAATCTGAAACCTCCAAATCACTATTCCCATGTAGAGGATCTACATCGAGAGGTCGGTCAGATATCACCTTTTATGAGAAAGGATTGTCATCTCCTACTCAGGCTGGAGATCATCTCTTAATAATTATTTGATGGTGCTTGATGAGTCCTCTATCTAACTCTTTATATTTTCATCCAAACATCAGCCTCTGTGATCCATTTAATGAATCAACAGCTATATGATCATCAAGATGGCCATGGTACATAACCTTAATTGTACAGAGGAGCCTTATAGTGCATTCATTCATTTAATTTCAAAAAGGGAGTGAAACAATTAATAACTTTTATTGATAAAACATATATAAATTACAATAACATTTATTGTAAGAATAGTTCACCTCGGGCTCACATGGCTAAAAATTTCCCACTAGCCCTCAGAATCATTCAGGAACAATCCGTAAACCCATACTCATTACGTGATGGTTGAAAACCTTCTATGTCAAAGGTTTGGTAAGAGGATCAGCAACGTTGTCGGCAGAGTCTACCTTGGTGATGATGATATCACCACGCTTTTGAATCTCCCGAATGATGTGGTATTTCCTTTCCACGTACGTGCTCTTTTAATGCCATCTGGGTTCCTTCGCATGGACAATGGCTCCCATGTTATCGCAAAGTAACGAGATGGGAGTATCAGAGGAAACTACGCCAAGCTCAAGATGAACTTGCGTAACCACACCGCCTCCTTTACAGCATCCGATATGGTAATATATTCGGCTTCTGTTGTTGAATCTGTCGTAGTGTCATGCTTCTTGCTTCTCCAGCTCACAACACCACCGTTCAACAGGAATGCAAACACTGATGTCGACTTTCGATTATCAATATCCGACTAGAAGTCTGAATTTGTATATCCCAAGACTTTGAGATCACCATCTCCATAGACCAAGATGTAATCTTGCGTCCGTCTTAGATATTTGAATATGTTATTTAATGTATTCCAGTGTTGCTATCCATAGCAGGATTGATAACGACTTACCACTCCCACTGCATGGTAGATGTCTGGCCTAGTACACATCATGGCATACATTAATCTTCCTACAGTTGATGCATAGGGGCATCCAGCCATGGCCTTCTTTTCCTCAACACTTTGAGGAGCCATCCCTTTAGACAGATGGATACCATGTCTTAGGGGAGGAATCCTTTCTTGGAACTATCCATACGGAATCGTTCAAGAATCTTCTTAATGTATCCATGTTGGGATAATACCAATATCCTCTTTTCTTGGTTTCTGAACAACTTCAAGCCTAAGATGTAAGAGGCTTCTCTAAGATTTTCATCTCAAAGGTATGGGATAGCCAAATTTTCACACTAGTCATCATCCCTGTATCATTCCCAATGATAAGGATGTCATCTACGTAAAGCACGATGAACACAATGGCGCTCCCACTAAGCTTCTTGTACACACAAGGTTGATCAAGATTCTGCACAAAATCATAACTCTTTATATTTTCTTCAAATCTGATGTTCCCAAGCTACGAGAAGCTTGTTTGAGCCCATAGATGGATTTCTTTAGCTTGCATACTTTTCCATCCTCAACTATGAAACCATGGGTCTGCTCCATATAGATATCCTCCTCGAGATATCCATTGAGGAAAGTCGTCTTAACATACATCTGCCAGATGTCGTAGTCAAGAGATGAAGCTATAGCTAGCAGTGTCTTGATGGACTTAAGCATAGCCACATGAGAGAACGTCTCATCGTAGTCAATTCCTTCTCTCTATGTGTTACCCTTGTCTATGAGCCGTGCTTTGAAAGTGTCTACTTTCCCATAAGGTCCCCTTTTTCTCTTGAAGACCCATTTACCCCCAATGGGTTTTACCCCCTTTGGTGGATCCTCTAGGATCCATACACCATTTTTATGCATGGAGTCAATTTCTGACTTCATTGCTAGCATCCATCTATCTATGTCATGATCCGCGAGTGCTTCATCAAATGAAGAAGGAGCATTGTCAGTTTCACCTGACACATGGAATCCATACCTTTCAGGTGGTGCAACCACCCTCTAACTCCTTCGAAGATTTATGGGTGTTTCATCTTTATTTATTTCTTCAGTTTCTGGTTAAGGAATCTCAGAATCCTCATAGGATTCAATGAGTTCCTCTACTTCATTTCTGTCTTGACCTTTAAGGAAATCATCTTCCAGAAATTTCACATCTCTAGAGACAAAAACCTTTTGGGTCTCAGGGTCATAAAGTTGATATCCAATACCACCTTTAACATTCCCAATGAAGTAACACACGCGAGAGCGAGATTCCAGCTTACTTGCGTCCACATTCTTCGCATGGACCAAGCAACCCCAAACCCTCAAGTATTTAACACTAGGTTTGTTTCCATTCCATAGCTCGTGAGGAGTCTTGGGTACATATTTAATAGGAATCTTATTTAGGATATATATTGCAGTATCTACTGCATATCCCCATAAACTAAGAGGTAAATGTGCTTTGCTCATCATCGAATGGACCATGTCCATGATGGTCCTGTTGCGTCTTTCAGCACCACCATTAAGTTGGGGAGTTCTGGGAGGAGTGAGATTGGAGACAACTCCATTCTCTTTAAGGTATTTCTTAAATTCATCTGAGAGGTACTCGCCACCTCGGTCAGATTGAATCCGTTTAATCTTCCTATCTGTTTGGTTCTCAACCAAAGCCTTGAACTCTTTGAACTTTTCAAAGGTTTCAGATTTATGAAGTAATAGGAAGATAAACCCATATCGCGAATGGTCATCAATAAACATCAAATAATATTGATATACATTTCGAGTCGCGGTATTGAAGGGACCATATACATCAGTATGTACTAGGTCAAGAATACCTTAATATCTGGTAACCTTATTACGGAAAGACATCCTGGTCATTTTACCTCGAATGCAATGTTCATAGGTAGGTAAAGATTGAACCTATAGAAAATTTAAAGGTCCATCCTTTATCAATCTATCAGTCTTTATGAGAAAGGATTGCCATCTCCTACTCAGGCTGGAGATCACCTTTTAATAATCATTTGGTAGTGATTGATGAGTCCTCTATCTAACTCTTAAGATATTCGTCCAAGCACCAGCCTCTATGATTCATTTAATGAATCAACGGCTATATGATCATCAAGATGGACATGGTACATAACCCTAATTGTACAGAGGGACCTTATAGTGCATTCATTCATTTAATTTCAGAAAGGGAGTGAAACAACCAATAACTTTTATTTATAAAACATATATATATTACAATAACATTTATTGTAAGAATGGTTCGCCTCGGGCTCACATGGCTAACACCTCCAACTACTCCAAAAGCCCGGCTGGTCTTGGATGCTCAGCCTTAATTTGCTGACACACCAAATATCGAGAAATGAATTCTACAATTTCCTTCTTCATATTTTTCCATCAAAAATTCCATTGTAGATCTTTGTACATCTTTGTACTTCCCAGATGTACAGTGTATTTAGAACGATGAGCTTCATCCATAAGCTCTTGTTCCAACTCTTCCTGCGAAGGAACCCATAAGCGATTCCTAAAGATGATGCCTCCATCTGCAGCAACAAAGAATTCTGAATCTCCCCATTGACTTTTCTCAGCCAGAATATGATACTCGTGATCTTCTTTTTGAGATCTCAATACTTTCTCTACTATTTCAGAATGTATTTGGATGCTAGATAAGATAATTTTGTCTCATTCCTTGAAAGAATTCTAGGAGACAAAGTCATCAACCAACTTCCACTTTTTGATCATCAAACTGGTTGACAAGACATAGCCTTTTCGACTCAAAGCATCAGCTACATCATTTGCTTTACCTGGATGGTAAGCAATAGAAAAATCACAGTCCTTAAGAAATTCCATCCATCTCCTTTGACGCATATTCAAATCTTTTTGAGAAAAGAAGTATTTGAGGCTTTTATGATCAGAGAAGACCTCAAATCTCTCACCATAAAGGTAGTGACGCCAAATCTTTAATGTAAACACCACAGCAGCAAGCTCTAGATCATGTGTAGAATAATTCTTTTCATGAATCTTTAGCTTCCTTGAAGCATAAGCTACAACTTTTTCATTCTGCATCAACACACAACCCAAGCGATTCAGGGATGCATCAATGTAGATGACAAAACCTCCACAACCCGAAGGTAAAGTCAAGACAGGAGCAGTGGTTAACCTCATTTTCAATTCTTGGAAGCTATGCTCACATGTAGAAGCCATTCGAATTTTATCCATTTCCTAGTCAATTCGGTCAAAGGAAGTGAAATCTTTGAGAAATCACGAATGAATCTACGATAATATCCTATTAAACCAAGAAAGCTCCTAATTTCTATCATGCTCCATGGTTGCTTCCACTCTGAGACTGCCTCAAATTTGGTTGGACCAACAGAAATTCCATCCTTGGAAATAATGTGCCCAAGGAACATGACCTTTTCCAACCAGAATTCATACTTTGAGAATTTAGCATAAAGTTGGTTCTGCCTGATAGTCTCCAATACGATTCTCAAGTGTTCTTCATGTAGCTCAACACTCTGAGAATAAACGAGAATATCATCAACAAAAACAATGACAAAATGATTTAAGAATGGTCGAAAAATCTGATTCATAAGATCCATAAAAGCAACAGGAGCATTAGTCAGTCCGAACGGCATCACACAAAACTCATAATGCCCATAGCATGTTCGGAAAGCAATCTTTGAGATATCTTCCTCTCGAATCCTCAAATTGATGATAACCGGATCGTAAATCAATCTTCGAGGAGACCCTTGATGATTGGAGTTGATCAAATAAATCATCTATCCGTGGTAACGGGTATTTATTCTTCACAGTCACCTGATTCAGAATCAATGCATAAACGAAGGGATCCATCCTTCTTTCTAACAAATAAAACATGTTCACCCCATGGTGATACACTGGGCCTGATAAATCCCAAGTCAAGCAACTCTTCAAGTTGCTTCTTTAATTCCGCCAGTTCGGCAGGAGCCATGCGATATGGTGCCTTGGATATTGGTACAGTTCCAGGAACCAGCTCAATAGTGAAATCCATCTCTCGCTGAGGTGGGGGTCCAGGCAATTCTTCTGGAAAAACATCAGGAAACTCCCGAACGACATCGAGATCAGATAAAGATACGGTTGATGGCTCAACCCTAATAATACTGGCAAGATAGGCTTCTCGCCCTTCACGATCATGCGATGTGCCTTCATGGCAGAAATGATGCACCTCTCAGAGGTGGAGCCATGCCCTTTAATAACAATACCTAGAATCTGATGGCTTGTAACGATCACCCTCTTCTTACAACAATCAATGATATCGGGATAGCCATTCCATCCCAAGGATGATGTCAAAATCTGTCATCTTCATGACAATGAGTTCACTCGGAAGCTCGTGACCTTCACATATCAATGGAGCATCTTGTATAAACTCTAGTGCTTTTACATTTTCCTTAGTAGATGTGGTAACAATTAAATCAATATCTAGAAGTTTTGGCTTGACATCCATGCTTTTTACTAGAGCCTCAGAAATAAAAGCTATGTGTGGCACCAGTATCAAAAAGAATCTTTGCATGAAAATTATCAATAAGAAGAGTACCTTCGATGACCTTGTCACCCTTAGCAACATCATCTCCAGTGGTGAGAGCATATACTCGTGCAGGAACCTTTGGCTTTTGATCTTGTCTGTGAGCTGCGGATTGCTTCTTAGGCTTCGGACAATCACGAACAAAGTGCCCTTTCTCACCACAGTTCAAACACTGACCATTCTTAAGATAGTATTCTCCAAGATGGAAACGATGACAGAAAGAGCATTCAAGAAATCTGTTGTTGTGCCCTGACTTGGAGGCTTGCTTTTGCTTCAGAGAATTTTTGGAATTTTTGTTCCTTCCATATCGATCCTTCTGATCATTGCGTGGCTTCTCCTCCCTTCTTCTCAAGAAATCTCGCTCCATGGTTGTAGCACTGGCTAGAGCATCCTCCATAGTTTTCAGCATGCTAGAAAAGACCTTCGATCTCAAAGCAGGGTAAAATCCCTCAATGAACTTTCGAGTCATCCGATATTCATCTGGACATAAGTGTGGAGCATACTTTAGTAAGCGATGAAATTTGTTGTTATATTCAACAACAGATCTCCCTGCTTCTGAATAATAAACTCTTGCTCCTTAATTAACTGTAAGTGCATCGGAATATAATGCTCTCAGAAGAGTTTAACAAACTCGTCCCACAGAATAATCTCCCCTTTTTCAAATTTCTGTAATTGGCAACTAGTCCACCAGTCCTTAGCAGGACCTTTCAGTTGATAGGTAGAAAAAGAGACCTTGCTATGATCCATACATCTGATTGCATCAAATAACTTCTCTATCACCTCCAGCCATCGATCTGCTACCTCAGCATCCACTATACCTTCAAAGATAGGTGGGTTCACCTTTAAGAACCTCTCAAAGGTGACATCATCCGGACGCTCCACACGAAGTCACCTTTCTCTATCAAGTCGCTTCTCGCAACGTCTCTAATCCATGTCCTTGCTCTGGTGGTGATCAGCTTGATCGCGAATTAGTTGGGAGAGCTCCTTGACCGTCTTCATTAATTTGGCATTCTGGGTTGCCAAATCCATGGAGCGACGACTCCTCTTACGATTCGAGATGGTCAACATCTACGACTAGCGACGATCAATTAGTCAGCTATTTCAGACATAATATAACTATTATAAGTCATCCTAAAATTAGATAATATTCCTCTAATCTTTCATTTGGCTCTGATACCACGTTGTCACGTCTCGGATCTCGAAACATGGGAAAAATTGTGGAAGAATCCCAAAACAATGAAATTTTTTTCGAGTTCAGGAGCAAGATAAAAACTCAATAATCCATAAATAACATTCAGAGTGCCATACATAATGGAAGAATAAAGGAAATTAACCAATAAATAAATACTCATCATGTTTGAACTATATAATAAAATTAAATAAGTCTGTCCGTAGAATGACTTAAGAGGCTAGAAAATATCAATGACTCTTCAATCCAGCCAACGACCAACTCTCTTGCTTTCCTCTAAATTGCAAGGTTGTAATTCAATATTAGTCAAACGAATTTGATTAAGTATGTACCATTAAAATATGCAACACGCTATAATTATTTGTATGCGTTGAACATAAAAATGTTCACACAATAACAATACAATAAAGAATATATGCCAAGGAAAAACAACTAACTATATCAAGAATACTCATTTGTGTATAACTAAGAGATAACAGTACAATAAACTTTTCTTTATTGGTTACATTTTTTTACCAATAATATCAATTTTAATATCAATGGAAAAATCTATACCATCTGTCGATACCGGACAGTCCGAGCTTGGATAAGAGTCACCTCGTTCCCATAATTAAAGTTTTAAGTCATAAAAAATACCAATACGAGGTCTCCTATTGACGGGCCGCGGACCTACCCTTTTTATGTTGTCGGATAGACTAGTGCATTGCAGTCGGATAGATCCGCGTCGATCAAAAATAACCGCACGGCTCAATTAATCGTCGAATGAATTTAGATGTGGTTTTATGTTTATTTAGCCTGGGCAAACCCCAGGGTCGACTCAAGGAGGCAAAGGAACAACTCGGGATCAAGTTAGAGTGATTCTATTACGATTTTCCAAGTGGGATTTTTTTAATATTTTTATACGATAAAATGCCAATGCACAGATGCGAGTAAACTAGGTTATTAAGAAAATAAGCGACATAGCCAATTTTAATTTTAATGTGAAATTAATCCAAATCAGTCAGGTGGTAATTTTTCTAAGAACCTAATCCAACAATAAATGCAAATGTATTTTTTTAGAATTTTTGGATTTAAAATGCACACATGAAAAATGCAAACTTTTTTGGGATTTTTATGCAATTTTTCATGCAAAACCTATGCAAAAATTATGAAAAATTTACTGAAGGTCAAATATGATGAAATAAAGCTATAATAATATTTTTGGAATTTTCTGACACTTTTTGATTTTTTATGAATTTTTTGCTGAAAACAAAGCGACTGTGAGTATTTAATTTCTAATAAATCTACGAAATCAAATTATCCAAAGATGATTTATCTCAAATAGATATTTTAACAAGGAATCCGGGAGACTTGAATATTCTCAAAAATGTTATTTGTGGATTTAATTAAAAATCAACTACATAAATCACTCTATAATTTATTTTATACACAAGACAACTCCGAATTGGATGAAATTTGAACAATAATTAAAGTACATTTAGAGGCATCATTCACAATTTTTTCGCCATTTTTGGATAATAATTAGGCCTGTGAGAATTTCAGAGCATGATTGGGAAAAATATCATTGATTTTTAATTTCTTATTTATAATAAATACTCTGATGCTCACAAAAATGTAAATAAATAGCCAAAAGATAAAGAACTAGTTACTCTACAACATACTATTTTTCATTGAATCAGATGATAATATTTTGATGTCCAAATAATCATGCAACTCCAGGGGTATCAATGCAATACTGAAATAAAGAACAACTAACTAAAAATGTGCATAAGAACACTTTTGTAGTTTTAAAAACTTAGAAATATGCCAATACAGTTTTCACAAGATATAAAAAATAGACCTTTTTTTGTGTGCTAGGGCATACGGACGTGGGGGAACACTTTGGGCGGCGGCGGTGCACGGGGCTGCGAGGGCCGCGGCGCTAAAGGGCGGCGAGCGGCGTCGGTGGGTCGTCGACGGCGGGGCGGTGCGCCCGTGGGCACGACGAGGTGGCGGTCGGCGCGGAGGAGAAGGCGGGGCGCGACGTCACGCGGAGATCGGGGTTGGCGTGGTGGCGCCCCTCGGCTGGAACGGCTACGGCGACGGGCGGCGTGCTGCGTACGGCTGCGAGGGGGCGTACAGCGGTGTGGCTGGGAGGGGCAGCGCGCGGCCGCGTTGGCGGAGATTGGGTCGCGCGGGCAGAGGCGCGTGGGCCACGCGGCGGCGGTGGCTGTTGAGCACCTGGGGGAGGCGCGGACGGCGCTTGGGCACACGGCGGGGAGGTTGGCGCACGGGGGCGCGCGCGACCAGCAAAGGGCTACGCACGGCCAGGTGTGCGGGGCTGCTCGCCTTGAGCGGAGGAAGATGGCAGGCAGAGGGGGCAGCGCACAGGGCGGTGTTGGGGACGCGCCGGTCGCTGGCGAGGAGGGTGGCGGCACCGCTCGCAGCGGCGCGCGGGACAGAGTCACGGGCACAGGGGCAGCGTGTGCAGCCACAGGGGCTGACGGCGAGGTTGTCGCGGCTGAGATGGAGGAGGATGGCGCTGTCCAGGCCGTGCACCTGCAATCTTTTTTTTTTGTTTTTTTGTTTGCAATTTTTTTTTGCTGTAGTTTTTTTAAACAGTTAAATAAATAGTGAAATGAATGGAAATGAAGTGTGTGTTGGTTGTGATGTTTGATGAATGTAAGCACTATGATGATGGTGATTATAATGGTGATTTGTGGATGAAACAACAAGGAAGATATTAGAAAAAAGTGATAAGGAAAAGTTGAGGGATGACTTACCTGTGATTCACCGAAAATAGAGTCGCGCCGTGCGGCTTCCGTCGTGGCCTCGAGGAGATGGCGGTCTCCGAAGCTTGGCTAACGGTTTTGGAGAAGTTGCTGTTACGTGGGCGGTGCTCCACGGATCTCACATAAGCCTTGTCGTCTCTCGACCTACTGTGCCAAAGCTGTCACCAATGACACATCAAAGGGGGCTCGGGGCTCTCTTTCTCTCAAGAACGGTGGATGAAGAATAATGGAGGAGGGGAGGTGATTATAAAAAGGAGGAAAGGGAAGTTGGAGAAGGATGGAGAGAGTGGGGGAGTGGGGAAGGTGGAGGCTTGGAGTAGAAGGCAAGTAAAGAAGTGGTAAAAGGGAGATAAATAATAATATAATAATAATAATATAATATAAATAAAATAAGTAGGCTACTAAAAATAACAATAATTAATATAATAATAATTAAAATAATAATATCTGAAAATAATAAAAAAAATCCGAAAATAAAAATTGGGGTGACATGTGGCGGCTCCAGGAGTGCCACATGTAGCTCCCTGAAAATTCAAAGATTAAATGTAATGAAAATCAAAACAAAATAACAAAGGGATTAAATCAAAAAGTGCTCAACATGAAAGTTACTCGTCTCGACGAGATCTACAACTTTCCTAAGGTCGAAAATCAAATAAAATCATCTGTACAAAAATATATTTTTGGGTGGTACCTTATATGTATAAAATACCACATTTTTCTTTTTGCATTTTTTGTCATTTTTCAATAAGAGAAAAATCAAAATAAAAATAGAGAAAATATGAAAAGAATATTTACAACTTAATCTAATTTTTTTGGATATTTAATAATGAAGAAAATAAAATGAGAAAATACAGGGGTAAAACGGTCATTATTTACAATGTACAAAAGGGGCCCAAAACCCAAGTTTTGCATACGAGCTCTGATTTAGTGAAATTGGTCTTGTTTCGAAGGTCTCTGAATGTATATTACTTTAAAAGTGAGTAGACCTAATTCGAAGATTGTATGAGAGAGATATGTACGTTTTAAGGTCTAAGGTCTTCAACTTGGATTGGGATTTTATTGGTCAATTTTGCAAGTTAGTATTTTTTTGATATTTTTCTTTACTTAGTGTTAGTAATATATACAGAATAGAGTTGGTTTTATTAGATTTGGAGTTAGTGTAAAATATATACAAATGGGGTATTTTACCTAATATACAGGTGAATATTTAAAAGTGAATTTGGCTTCTTATTTTATGCAAATATGAATGCTAAAATGCAAATGTTATCAATGCATGCATGAATTCTAATTATGCAATATAAGTACAAATATGCCTCTAATTACTCGGGAACAAAGCTCTATTTTCAACTTTTGGAGTGATGAATCACAGATTCATCAACCCTCTATACTTAAACCTTGCTCGTCCCCGAGCAACTAAAATGAAATACAAGAGTGAAATGAGATTGGGTTCCATACCAAGGTCATGAACAAAAGTTGGAAATGGAACTTGACTCGACCTTTGGATTAATTGTGTGGCGGAACCTTATTGGGATCTGAATTTAAGACCTAACAGACTTCAAGTTCCACAAGTCTTCTATTCAAGACGCCTCAACAGTCAGGTCTAAACAAATCCTCAAACGCAAATTTCTGATGACTATGATTCTTACTTGTACTGTGTAAGTGAGAAGTAACTCTCCACATCAGAAGTGGCTCAGAACCAGCCTCCTCTAATAAGGTAACTCAATAACCCGGTCCAGTAACTCTTTCCTCGAGGAGTGGGGTATTCCCTTCCAAGTTCAAGTGCGACCAATTCAAGAGGAGGGGGTAGAGAGAAAAATGGACGGTAGCCAGTGTAGCTACCTATCCCAGGATGCTTGACCAGTGTAGCCAAGTCATCCAGGTGCAAACTTCTTGCTAATATACATCTGAGGACGATTCCGACAGCGACACATATGTATATTATCCACCTCCTCATGCCCGCAAGAAGGTTCGTCACAAACCTTCTTAATCCTTGTATATTCTCACTCTTTCTTGTATATACTTTCTCTCCCTCCCTCCCCAGTGATCCGAATCACTCGCCCCAGCAACGGCGCCATCTTCATAACCGCTCCCACTACCCTTGTTAGTTCGAGCAAATTAATGTCCAAATTAATTTCTAATCATCGTTGCAGTCAGATAACGAGAGCGAATCAAAAACCACTTTCAATTATATTCAAGTTAATCTCGAGCAGCAAAATCTTTTTTACTTGGTGGAAATCCAAGGTCGAACTCAGGGAGGCATCTGTCTCCTTAGGTGAATCTTTAGCGAGGTCCAAATGTTCGATTTCCAGAGGAATAGTTTTTTTGGTCTTTTTCGATTTTGATGCAAGACACATGCAAAAATCAGGCAAGTTTTAAAGTTAAATCAGATAAGTATTCAAATGAAGTCCAAAAATGATGAAACTTGGCCAGATGATTAATTATGATGAAATTAAGCTACCCTAATTTTTTGAAATTTTCTGACACTAAATGAATTAACTATGAATTAACAATGAATACAGGGTGATTTTGACTAATTTAATTTTAATAAATATCAAATCACAATATTTTTGGGAATAAAAATTATCCTAGATAGATATAAAGATGAAGAATCCAGGAAAATTATCAGAACTTAATTTTGATATGAAATGAACCTATTAAAAATAAATTAAAGAAATCACCAAATAATTTATTTAGCCTTGAAATTACGTGCAATTGAGATGAAATGCAAGGTGCATCTAATTATCCTAGAGCTAATGTGATTTTTTGGGAATTTTTGGAGTTACAGAGAATTTGTTATTAATTAAAAGGTGAAATTGGGCAAAATATGACAAAAATAGACCAATTAATTAATTAAAAATTCCACTGATATCACAAAATTATGCCAAGTGTCACATAAGATAAAGGACAAGTTAAACTACAAAATGCAATTTTTGGAATTTAAAAATGATGAAATATGGATATTTAAATATGCGTGCAAAGATAGGGTATAACTGCAATACAGAAAATAAAAATTGATCAAATTAAAATATGTTGATAGGGACCTTAATGCAATTACCTAGAATGCAGGGCGTGGAATGCAAATTCTCCACTGACGCACGTGCTCCTCACGTGGGGGCGCTTTACAGGGACTGATTTGCAATTTCAGAAACTTCCCGGGGCCTCAGTGCAATTTGCCCAGGCC
The DNA here is from genome assembly GCA_037367405.1 of Ottelia alismoides. Taxonomy (NCBI): domain Eukaryota; kingdom Viridiplantae; phylum Streptophyta; class Magnoliopsida; order Alismatales; family Hydrocharitaceae; genus Ottelia; species Ottelia alismoides. The sequence goes on along the minus strand of JAZKJV010008650.1, from coordinate 97,432 downwards.
GCACGTGCTGCTCACGTGGGGCGCCTTAGGCTCGGGTGACTTTGGAGGCTCGGGCATTGGCTCGGCTGCTCTGGAGGTTCGGAGGAAGGCTCGGCGAAGCTTCGGGTGATCCGAGCCTAGAGGTCGGGGAAGAGGCTCGGATTGGGGCGACGTGGGGCGATCAAGACCGTCGGATCAAGAACGATCCAACGACTGATGGCTGATGACGCATGGCGAATCAGTGACCGTTGGATCTGGATTGATCCAACGGTGCCTGGGGCTCGATGAAGAGGGCGACGTGGCGTGCTTCTGTCCGTAGGATCACTGATCGATCCAACGACTCTCTACTGCTCTGGCTGACGTCGACGTGGCTTGCTCTTGAGCGTGGGATCAAGGATGATCCTACGGCTCCTTTGCGAGGCTACGTGGCGTGATGCTGATCGTTCGATCAAGATTATCGAACGGTGGCCGAACGTCGTCTCCAACGGTCCTCCGTAACCTGCGGAGGAGAAGGCAGGGCTCCGGTGAAGGGGGGCTTGCTCCGCCTCGTCCTCTAGGCGTCGATGAAGCTCGCCGGAGGGTCTGGAGAAGCTCGGAAGATGCGCGGATGGTTGGCGAAGCCTCCAGTAGTGTCAGGAGCGGAGGAGGAGCTCTGGGGCACGGTGGCGATGAAGCTTGAAGGGAGCTCCGATGAGCTTCCGGCCAGTGAAGGAAGGAGCACCTGCAAGGGTTAGAGGATAGCCGAAGCACATGGACTGTGCATGGAGTTGTGCAGGGTGAACGGCGAGGCCTATGAAGGAGTGGGGGGTGTCCGGTGATGGTGCTCCACTGAGGTGGCGGAGCTGGAGTCGATGAAAGTCGAGATGCGGTGTTTGAGGGAACGAAAGGGTGCGCGAAGATCAGAGCTCCGTCGCGGAGCTCGGAGGGATGAAGGTGGAGCGAGAAGATGATGGTGGGGAGTGAATTAAATCGAAGAAAAGCAAATAAAATAAGAAGAAGATCAGAAGAGAAATGGAGGTGGCTACCTGGGGAATGGAGCTCAGATTTGAGCTCCAGGTCGTCGCTCGAAGGGTCGGTAGAGCCCTGAGCTCACGCAGCTTGCGGAGGAGGGGCTGCAGCATGGCGGTGGCGATCGTGGATCTCGCCGGAGAAGACACCTATCTTCGCTCGAAGATACGCCCAATTGATGTCACCAATGAATCGATCTGAGCTCGAGGAATCTCTCTGGAATGGCGGATGGGAGTAAATGTGGCCGGAGGGCGAGTATTTATAGGATGAAGGTGTTGGTTGGAGTCGCAGGAAGGTGGAGTTCGTGGAGGTTTTGGGGCGACTCTGGTGGAAGTTGTGGTGAGTGAGGGAGCTGGCGAGGACGAGGGAGGAGTGGGCTCCATCGTGGCGGTGTTGGCGGTCGGAGAGGGTGGCTGGAGTGGGTCCCAGAATAGAAAGGGGCAGCCCCTCGCGCAAGATCGAGATCGTGGGAGAGAGGGGGCGCCGGAGGTGGAAGAAGAGTTTGAAGGATATGGAGAAATCCTCAAGCGCATCACGGAAGCGTGATCGTCGTATCGAATACGACGAAGAACGACTAGTCGTACTAGTTGTTCGGTGCAGCGGAATTTAAAAAATTTTAAACCGATGAAACCACATGATCCGAGAACCATTCTCAAATCGTTTCATCTATAACCACAGCAAGTATAATGCAATACCTCTCGAAGCGTGGTTGATCGAGTCTCTACGAAAAGAGACCTCCTGTCTCAAGTCCGATCGTCGGAGTAACGGCTTGCGAGCGCGGAGATGAGTCGCGGTGTCCTCGCAATCCAAGTTGATCCAAGCGCGGTTGCTCCTGATCTCGTCGCACGAGATCAAACGTCTCCTTTGTGAGTGAAGCACTCCAAGAAGACAAAGAACCGCAGAGAGTCGAAGCGGCAGCACGATGGCACGGGCGTCGACGTTTCTCTCCACCAAGGTGGACGGCCATCAAGAAGAGAGGGAGAGAGGGTTGTCGTGTATATGAGAAAGAGAGAGAGAGAGTTTGTGCTACAATAGCATGTGTAAAGAGAGAGCCAAGTATGCCTCTCTATTTATAGGGTTTTGGGATCCATGGATCTCAATCCATGGGACACATAGAATCAATGGATGAGATTGATTTATGTTCATCCAATGGCTAAGATTGTTGTTGTCAAAAGCAACAAATTTAGGTCAAAATATATTTGATAAAATCAAATATAATTCATTCCTAAATCATCCCAACAAATAAGGAGAGAAGACACATGGAGATTTCATCTCCATGTGCCTTCCATGTAGGCGCACACCCACTCCAATTAGGAGTGGTGTGCCGTCCATGGATTGCATGGAGATTGCAATCTCATGGAAATCCATGAGATTGCATATCTCCATGTAATCTCTCTTATTTATTTGCAACAAATTTATTTGGGATTTATTTCTCAAAAATAATTCACAGTTATCTTTGAGAATATTGCAATCTTGCCATGGAAAAATTGTGAATCATATTCACAACCCAAAACAACATGTAATTCATATTGTTAATTAATTACACAATGTGTATCCAATACACATCATAATTAGTCAACACATATAAATTATAATTAACTCTCTCTAATACTTTATAAATCACATTTATAATATATCATGAATAATTGGATATCTCTATCCACATTATTCTTATCCAAACTAATTAAATCACATTTAATCATATTGGATAATTTCTCATACATCATGATAATTAAAACACTTTTAATTATCAAATTCTCTTTGCTTAGATCTTATGGTATTGTTCTTAAACCATTTAAGAACAATGCTATTTCTCCTCAGATACTTGGAGATAAGGACAGGGCGATTGTATTGTTCCACGTATAGTGACTTGGATGTTGAGATCATATCTCAACTCCAGATCCTATGGACCTCCCACTGATGCTTGATCAAATCAAGACCGTAGACTTAATCTTCTCATTGCATCTGAATCTTATTCAGATCAATGTCCAGTTCATGGACTAAGATTAGGTCACTTCTCTAATGAGAGGAGTCACTAAAATCCAAACCTGTTTCATCACTCCCTCGGAATGGAAGCGTCATGGTTATACAATCGTATATGATCAAATCACCCTTCAGGTATTCCTAATACCTGTACATCCTACATACTGGAAGACTCATGATCATCCTGAAGATAAAGATCACTTTTACACTGTCATCTTCAGGGTTAGATCATTAAGTTTCTCAGTCTTGGTCATTGGGATTTGGTATAGATCATATGCTTTCACAAAGCATATATCTTACCTTCAAATTCATGTCATGCTTCCAAAGCATGACGACCATGCATGGAATTTGTTCAGTCCCAATACCTCATGAGTGAGCTCATGTCTCCCGGTTCACAGGTGAACCTGTATGATCCCTTTGAGAGATCGCATTACTCATATGTCCTTACATGCACACCAGCTCGCCGGTATATAGACCTTGATTAGGTCATCAACCTATTGGTCTGCCAAATGTACATACTCAGACATATAGCAATACATCTGTCTCTAGTCAGAGGATGCATGCCTATGTTGTGACAGTATTCAACGTAGGTCTTTGGTTATCTCGATCTCGTCAAGTCAACCCATTGACTTAACTAACCTGACACCTCTGAATCATTATTCCCATGCAGAGGACCTGCATCAAGAGGTCAGTCAGATATCAGTCATATGAGATAGGATTGCCATCTCCTACTCGGACTGGAGATCATCACTTAATGATCATTTGATGACGCTTGATGAGTCCTCTATCTAACTCCTTAGATATTCATCAAGCATCAGCCTCTATGATCCATCCAATGAATCAACAGCTGTATGATCATCAAGTTGGCCATGGTACATAACCCTTATTGTACAGAGGGACCCTATAGTGCATTCATTCATTAATCTCAGAAGGGGAGTGAAAAATAAACAATAACTTTTATTGATAATTTATTCATTACAATAACATTTATTGTAGAAATGGTTCGCCCGGGGCTCACATTGCTAATAGAGTTCCCAACCGTTGGATCGGGAGATCCAACGGTGGTGAGCGACGCACGAAGGGGCGGCGTGGATTAGATCCGATGCGAGGTGATCGAAGGGCGCTGAATGCACCATGTGTCGAGCTGAGGCATGCACGCTAGTGGACGGTAGTGATTGGATTAGGGCTTCGATCGAGCGGTTGAGAGTTGGTGCGGAGATAACGGCTGAGATGGATGGATGAAGGCGCGATTGAAGGGCGCACACTGCGACACGTGGCACGCTCTGCGTGAGGCGCGAACGGGTGGCTATGATGAAAGGCGGGGTTGGATCAGACGACGAGGAATTGAGGCGTACGTGGATAAGGCACATCCATTGGATCTAATGGAGATCCAACGGCCAAAAGCGCGAGCGGATGAGACAAGGGGAGCGGGCCGCGTGGCGCAATCAGAGGGTGCCACGTGGCCAGCTATGAATGGCTGAGAGGAGAAATGAGTTTAGAAAGAGAAGGAGGCTGAATTTGGAAAAACTCAAAACATGAAAGTTATAGATCTTGATGAGATCTATAAGTTTCATATTGACTAAAGATGGAGATGAGGTCAAATATGATACAAAAAATAGAGGAATACAAAGTTACACATATATAGTATACATAGAGGCTCAAAAACCCAACTTCTTCCTACGAGCTCCAAATTGGGTGAAATTAGTCTCATTTTAAAGGTCTTTTAATGTGTATTAATCTGAAAGTGAGTAGACCTATTTTGGAGGTTGTATGAAGGAGTTATGGGCCTTCTAAGATCCAGAGGTTCTAGGTCTTTGTTGGATATTTTACAAAGGAGATTTCTGACTTTCTTCCTTATATTATTAACTCAAGATATATTGTAAGGGAGGTGTTATTTTATAGGTGAATATTTTACAAGTGATCTTGGCTTCTTATTTAATGCAAATGTGAGTGCTAAAATGCATGTATTATGAATGCATGTATGAATGCTAATTGTGCAAGACAAAGGGAAATATGCTGCTATTTACTCGGGACAAAGACTCTATTTTCAACTTTTGGAGCGATGAATCACAGGTTCATCATCTATCCAAACTCCAATACAATGAACATCAGTACTGAGTCAACTGTCGTAGTGGAAAATTGTTTGGAAGTAGTGTAGGATTACCCACCTACAACGGTCAATTGGTAAAATTAACCGTCCGCGCGGCACCCAGCTAAGTCAAAGTCTCCAATGGACCAACAATGAACAATGCAAATTAAGTCGAAGTCTCCAATTGGCAATAATTAATTTTTCAATAAAAAAATTTGGACAAAAAATGCAAATTAAGCTATATATATTGATATATCTATCTCTGTAATATTTAACAACTAATCCTTGGATAAGCATTATGGTTAAATATCAACTTAGAACATAATTACCTAAAATTGTAATACAGAGATATAATCAAAGAAGTTTAATGAGATATTATAAAAACTCCATCGCAACAACTATTAAAATCGAATGTGGGGTATAAATGACAATGGTATGACAAATAAATTAATGTACATACCTTAATCAATATGGATAGTTTTCTAACGTTTCCAATCCAGAAATCAATCTCCACCTAAACCAAAAAAACTATCTTAACACCATACTAAAAAAACTGCTTGTCCTCTTAAGTGGTTCCCAACCATCATCCTTATATTACAAACATCTAAATTTTATTAGTAGCATATTATTGTTATTATTGTTATTGTTATTTGATTCTTAGATCAAAGATTGAGAAAGTTTAATATATTTCAGGTCGCTTTATCAACACGGATGATAATTGTGTTATCGTGACTATTTTTTTCTTTAAATCAGTATCTTTGGTAAAAAAGAAACGAAAATATATCTTGATTTGTTTATGGACTACACCAAAAGTTTATATGACTTTATCCTATTAAAATCATATACCCTTTGCTTCACATGGGTATTTTTTTTAAAGTTCCCCTCATCATAAGAAAATCCAAAGATGGCTCACGCTTATATATACACATCTTTTATTTTCATGTAGTTCTTTACAAAGTTGTTACTCAAATTTGCTGGAGTTTTACGAGATATGCATTGTTACTTTAAAAATCTCTAGATTGAATGAGAGAATATTAAATGTGCATCCTAATTATTGAATAATTTAAAATTGACTAAAGAATATAGTAAATTAATCGGCAGTATCGATTTAGGACTAAAATTGATAGTCTGGATTTTTATCAAGGCAGTCTTATTCAGGAACTCCAAACGCTAACAAATTATCGAGGTATGTTCGGGTAAGATTGAACTTATTGGGCCAATAACATTACGATACTAACAATTCAAGTTTGATTGTGAAGCAATATAACTTGATAAAAAATTGGGAAAAAGGCTAATCAGAAACTATCATATGTAAAGTCTCTCATAATCCACCAATAGATCTCAACGATGCTCGCTCGAGAGTCCGGAAAAAAACAATTTCGAAAGAATACCTTGATGAGAGTTATGTACGGGACTTGACTCGCTCCTGAACCTCTTCCTGTATCGCTCTTTGAAACGTGCGGGGTATGTGAGGCCAAACACAACAAGCAAGGAAAAGAAACACCGCAAGGTATAGTAGGATATGTGGTATTTCTGGAGAAGATTTGCCGAGCTTAAAAAGGCATGAGTGAGACTTCAAGATAAGATGGGATTTATGCCATAACCGGCATGTGATTAGGGGAAAAGAAAGCAATAAAATAATGAGGTTGTTTCTATCCATGGACTTAGTCAAAAACAAACCACCATCTTTCTTTGTTTGCAATTATCTTTTTTTACGCGATGATTATGTTGCATTTTTTATTAGTTTTTTTAAGTAATGCCATGTTCTTTTTTTTGTCGTTTCATACGAATGGTTTTTCTAATGGACTTTTGGTATATTTGTAAAATACCTCATATATTTATTTTATTATGTTTCATATAAATATATATATATGTATATATTTAACATCCTATACCTATAATTCAGATGTTAAGAAATGACCTCATGACCTACTTGAGGGCCTTAGAAAGATGTATTCATCTTGACATGCAATACCTAGAATTAGATAAAAATAATATCCTTGGTGAGGAAATAGAAAAAGTAGCTTTGGGAAAAAGAGAAATCAGTGTTTTAGGGGGAAAATGAGAAGAGATGAAAAAGCAGCTTCAGAGAGACACGGAACAAGATAATATTTTTTTCACTTCAATCCTATGTCAATATTGATAATAATAGAGTTCCATAGCATTTTTCTTTAATATACTGCAAAAAATAATAGAAGGAATTAAGGAACCCTCTTGAGATTTGTCCTGGATCTTCCTCTATCTCCTCTTTCTTTGTCCATTCAGACTTTGTACCCTCAGGTTTTTGGTACCTCTCTTCACTATAAGCTGCGAATGTTGAGGATAAGAGTACATTGAATCCATATGAAGTTTGACCGTGTGCGGATTGTATCCATTTGGAGAAAATGGGTTCGATCGATGATTTCTTTCGTGAATGTGAGTATGATGTCATTATGAACATCACTTAACATGGCTATGGCTCTTTTGTCCCATTACCGTACTCGGTGCGTCTTCTATACCCCGGTGTTCCCCCTCCAGTGACTTGCACGTCACAAGAGGACCACGCCGCCATCCCGTCGGTCCGACCACCGTAAGCGGCGCATGTGAACAATGCAAGGCTTTGAAGGGCACCTAGGAAACTGTTGACAAGGGAGGGGTATAACCGCAATATGCAGAGATCATGACAACACGTACGCAAATACCTTATCTACTCTTCAACAAAACCAATAATCTGATCCGTCAACCATCTGATGCAAACATAAATTAGAACAAAGCACCCTTTCTCCCAAGTGCTATAAAATTCCCTAACCCCCAAAGCGTTCCCCTCTCCTACCATCCTCCCTTTCGCCCATCCTTTTCCTCCCTCTGCTCTCCTCTCAATTCCGCGTCTCGCGTGCGAATTCCTCCTCACAAGGTTAGGGCTTCCTCCCAATCTTGACCCCCACCGCAACTGCAATTTCTTTGATCTGCTCGAAATCTAGCCACTCTGATCGATCGCGTTTCCCATTTTCCTCTCGCAGGGTTCGCCGGGCGATTCGATTCGGGGAGGGGGTTGGGGGCGGAGGAGCCTTCTGTTGTCAGCTTCGATCGAGGGGCCGTCTTGGGTATGATTCCGATGTCCTTTCTCTGTTCGATTTGGTTCGCTGCGTTGTTAGGGTTTCGGGTTATGATGTTATGGATCGTCGAAAGATGCGATCTTTCGACAAAAGTGGGACGATTTGGGTACTGTGGGGGGGAGAAAAGAGGGGTTCTGTTGCCTGTATGCGATCGTGGGCTTGGGGCTTGTGGGGTAGTAGATTGTTTTGAAAGATGCATTTGTTCATGTTGTAATTGTTTGCTTCTAAAGATTTGCATGTTTTTTCATGGCATTTTGTCTGATGCATGCTATGGGCATTTGTTTACTATGTTCGTTACATGGTTGTACCTTTATTTAGAATTAAAATACATGCAACTCTGCATCATATTGTTGTTGTGTCAGGAAGATGGTAAGATCATTGGAGCTTAGTGTTGTTTTTTTAAGGTAGAAAAGTGGATGCTGTGTGAAGCAAGGAATTTGATCAGTTTTACACTTATATTGTTTTTCGTCTTATTTGAGTATCAACACACTGTTTGTTTTTGAGATTGGCTGCAGTTTGGGGACATGAGTGTTAAGTTCAGCATTTGTTAGAGTGTTTAGGATACATAGAAGTTGATATTCTGCTTAGATGTGTTCATGGCAAATAGGCAATCACATAATTGCATTCTAATTGCAAGAGCTCTATATCCCCATGGTGTAGTTGCTGTAAAATCTCATGACCCAGAAATGCCCGGTGACAAGACTTTATCATGGGTAGACCCTTAACAGTTAAAGCTCTTGTCGTTCCTGAGTTGAATGGAAACTGCAAACTACGTAACTACTCACATCCTATACACTCGGACAAACTCCAAATTTGACAAATAAATATATCGAACCGCGAGAGTCCTTAATGCCGGTGATCTTGCTGTAGTAAAATCTTGCAGTTCCAAAAAGCACATCCTAATGGTTTGACATCCAAATATGCAGCTAGTTCAAACACTAAAAATGCTCCTGAAATATAATTGCCATATTTGTTGTATCTGGAAAAACATTGCCCGATACTTGCTGTTTGTGCTAGTTTTAAACCTTGAAGAGTGATTTTAATTAAATTTTGGGTTGAGATTTGTATTCATGTTGTTGGTAATATCATGATCCAGGGAAAGCAGAACATGGAGCACAAGGAAACCGGATGTGAAACTCCTGAAGTGCCAATCCTTTGCATCAACAATTGTGGCTTCTTTGGAAGTGCCGCGACGATGAACATGTGCTCCAAGTGTCACAAGGATATGGTGTTGAAACAGGAACAAGCAAAGCTTGCTGCTGCTTCATTCGACAACATCATGAATGGCGGCAGCAGTAGCACAGGAAAGGAGCCTGTTGTCTCAGGCAACTTGAAAATCGAAGCTGCTGTGGTTGAAGCTAAGGCTATTTTGTCTCAGCCGTCCGGAGAGTCATTGCCAAGTGAGGTTGGTGATGTGAAACCTAAAGAGGGTCCAAACAGATGCAGCACCTGCAGAAAACGTGTAGGATTGATGGGTTTCGCTTGCCGCTGTGGTAATACTTTCTGCGGGGTGCATCGCTACTCGGAGAAACACGGTTGTCCATTCGATTACCGGACCGCAGCTCGGGATGCTATTGCAAAGGCCAATCCCGTGGTCAAGTCCGAAAAGCTTGATAAGATCTAGGATCCAGAATAAAGAGAGTTTAAGTGTACTGCGTTCGGTCTAGCCTCTTTTAATCTGTGCCCTCCCTTTTGGTCTTAGCGTCGGATGTCCCTATAAGTGGTCGGGGGGCATGATGCAGAGCATCATGCACCTCAAGAACTCATTTTGTTGGTTGGGATAGGAGAGTGGAGGTCTGATCTGGTCTGGTGTGTGTGAGCAGAGTTTTATTTTGTGCTGGCTGGTGGATGATAGTGGCATATATTTAGTTGGCTGGCTCTATCTACTCATTTGTGGTTATATGTCTCTCATTCTCCTCTATTGCATAGGGATTGCTTGAATAAATCAGCTTCAATCTGTATTCTCCCCGCAGGTGGCTGCATTGGTGGGGGATCATTCATTGTCTTTTATGTGGCATCTCAATAGTATCTTTTCTTTTGCTCTGATGCTTTCAAACTTTCAAAGCGTTTTGGTTATGGACATATGGAACTGTGTCTATTATCATGGTGTTCTCCCTCTAAGTTGATATAATTGCAATTCAAGTCGTTTGCTAATTAATGGAGGATGATGTATGAGAACTTTCATATTATCAATGTGGCTGTTTTTTATGTAGGCATTTATTTGTTGGGATGAAGAATCTTTTAGATTGGATTTGGAGCATTAGATGCATAGTATGTCAGAGCATGGCTTGTTTTGCATTATATAGGTTATCATCTGTCAGCTTTATGTGACCCTGCTGATATTTTCGGTGATGCCATGATGTAACGTCATCATAGCATGCCGCTATTAGATAACAGGAACGAAAGAGATGCTTTGCAGTTGGTTTTTCTACATCTTCAATTGAAATATCTTGGTGATCTAGTTATTGTATGTATATTCCTCATTTTAGTCCCTTTTTGTTGAGATGTGTACTGTTTCCTTTGCTGGTATAATTTGTGGACCTCCACAAACTGCGCCCGTTTGGTGATCAGCTTTTGCATTCAAGTTGGTGATATTTAATGTGCAAGTAGATAATATTTTCATTTTGGATAATACAAGTAGATACCGCAGATCATGGATCAACAAATAGCATAAAGTTACTTGGAATGCAATGGATTGAACAACAATTATATTAAATTTGAGCACGCCTTTATAAGATTTTTTTAAAAAAAAATGCTGACTGCACCTTCTTCAAGTTTCCAATATCTTCAATTGTTTATCCAATAGCATCCAAAGCTTGCTCTTTGTTTGTCTAAATGCAGAATAATCTTTTCTTTTGGAGATCTCTGCCTTATATACATGTTGGTCTGTGTTTTTAATAATGACAAGATAAGACCGAGATAAACGCTAGAACTTGTGCCATTTCGGTTTGCCTGTGCAAGACAGATAATATGGATTATCTGAAGACTTCTTCGGATGCTTGAATCCATGGGTAGCATGACCAACAGGGAACTGCCTTTTTTTATAGAATACTTATCAGATGATTCATCCATGAAATTGCATTTTGCATACATTGGCCTTGCGTCTTGAAATCTTTGGCATGGTATCTCAACTCTCGTCAAGTGGATGGTGTAATCATTTTCGGTGCCGATTTAACGAGGTGCGAGGGAATACGGCTTTCCACAAGATGGAAGACAGGGAAAGGATGAGCAGCAATGCACTTGGTGAGCTGATGTCTCTTTCGGTGTGGCTGTCCACCGCACCCATGCTGGGAGGGTGAGGTGAATCGCTTACTTGATGATTGTGTATTATGTCGGGATTTGTTTTGCAGCCTCCCTTTGGTCTTTCTCCCATGCTTTTCCAGCCGTGTTTGGTGTCTCTACCCCACCCACTTTAAGCCTTCTTGCAGCTTTGTCTGTCCATGCTGGGTGATCAGTATGAGCACTCTCCTACCAGCAAAGGGAGCGACTGTTTGCTCTTTGCAGCGGATGCCAATGCCAGTCACTACCTAGACAGTCCTTTGCAAATGGAACAAAAAACCGATATGTAATCTAACGCTGCCTGTCAGCCATGACTACTGATGCTTTCCATGTATTAAAATTACACTCCAAACTAGTATAATGCCCCACACCTTTCCTTTATCTGGATGCCATCATGGCAATCCAAACCAGACCTTGCAACTGTACTTCTGGAAACTAATAAGCTATGATTCGCACTTCAAATAAAAAACCAACGCATTTCAATATCATCACAAATTATTGTAAAAGCTCACCTTTTTGTTGCACGATCTCCATTTAGAGGATGGTTCTCTTTTTATTCACATATCTATAACTCCTCCACAGCGATTCACATATGGAAGAACCTCTCGTTCTCCAGCCCTTGCTATTTGCAAATGCAAAAAACAAACGTGTGCCATTCAACGGAAATATACGATGCAACTGACTCAAAGTTCCTTCCAAACCTTGATATTGGGGCTGGGAAAACTACAACACTAGAACTTCCTTAATTCTATATGCACTAGTCTACCTTGCCTTTCCCTTAATTTCCCGCTTTTTTAAGACCTGAGAATACAATGCTAGAACTTCTTCCTTAATTATATGATAATTACACCCATAACCTTAAGTAGTTTTGTATTTTTATGTATATAACCGTCTATAATCATGAATTACACAAGAAACCCCGAATAATCACTGTCTCGCTAATAACCCCCTATTAGTTTACGCCACTAACTCGACCATACCGTCAATCTAACCCATCTTAAATCTAATAAACCAATTAAACTCAATAAAAGAAAAGAAAAAATAAAAAATCCCTCGCCCACCCACCCTTCCTCCTCCAGCCCCCTCGACCCACAACCCTTCCCTGCCTCCTAGGGATGCGAACAATCAGATGCGGATATAGATATGGGGCATACCATATCCTTATTTGCTTTTAAATTTGAATACGGATATGAATATAAATGTGATATGAATGCATGGATCATAGAGCCATATCCTTAAAAACATATACGAATGAAAAACAGATTTTCAAAATTCAGATACGAATTATCCTATGAATGTTTTGACTTATATATTTTACGAAAAATGCTTATAAAGAGTATCGAATTATACTTTTCAATTGATAGATCTATGTCATTCATGGTGATGAATAAAAGAAGATCATAGACTTATCGAATTATACTTTCAAGTCTTATCATTGTAGCTACTAGATTGACAATAGGGTTTTTATCAGTTGTGCCCCTCCGAGATATCGCAATATCAGTTATGCCCCTATCTTTTTGGTAATATCAGTTGTGCCCCCGACTTCTTGCCTTTATTTCACTTGTGCCCCTCGGAGGGGCATAACTGATAGAAGATTTCTATCAGTTATGCCCCTCCGAGGGACACAAGTGAAATATTGGCAAGAAGTCGGGGGCACAACTGATATTACCAAAAAGATAGGGGCATAACAGATATTGCGATATCTCGGAGGGGCACAACTGATAAAATCCCTTGACAATATGGATAAGTAAAGAATTTCAAAAATAGAGAGACTTAGTCACAGAGTTGATTCATTATATTATAGCATTTTTGAATGCCTTTGGATTAGGCAGGCAGCCAGGCAAATAGATATCCACACAATACTCAACGTATGCTCTCACGTATAGGAATCGTTAATGAACATCCCTCATCAACTGTCAAGCCCTAAGCCCCCCACCCACAGGGAGGGGAAAGATGTCGAGTTCAGGCATTTGTGTTTTATTTTAGAAAAAGAAGAAACCATTACCATTTCAAAATCTTTCATCTTATTATATTAAGTTGTTCAACTCTGGTCGGCTTGCCTAGGACTCGATCATCGTAGGAGAAAGACTTTTTTAAACGAAAAATGAAGCAATGCATAGAAAAGCAACCATAAATTAGAGAGTCTTGACAGAGTCGAAAGTGGTGGAGAAATCGCAAATGGTGAGTGGGGTTGAAAAGTGATATGTACTATCTCCCCGTCTTTTTTTAGCTTCTTTTCTCTCCAAATCAAAAAATGGAGCTCTCATTCCACCTTTTAACCATGTAAGCACGAAAATCATCTATTAAACTAGGAAAGCATTCTTAAGAGTGAGTACTGTGTACAAACCCGTTTCCCCTGTCCCACCTGTTCCCATATCCATACCTTTTGTATTTTTTTGAGGGCGCATGAATAGGGCTGTCAGGAAAACTCGAGCTCGATGAGTTCAACTCGGGCTCGCGAGCCGGACTCGAGACCTTAAGGAGCCCGAGCCCAAGTTGGGTTTTATGGCTCGTTAGCTTATCGAGTCGAGTTGGGCATTGTTCAACTTGAAAACTCGACTCAATAACTCGTTTTCTCTCTTAATAAAAATTAAAAACACATATACCGAAACTTCCACATTGAGTTTGATATAAAATAAAGGTTAACATTTTTCTTGCCCAAGAAGCTACAGAAAAGAGTATAAAAAATCAAAATTACAAATGTCATTTGCATGATTTAATGTATAAAATGGAACAATGACTCATTAAGAGGTTCATGAGCCTGCTCATTTTGAGGTTCATGAGCCAGCTCAGAAACTCATGACTCGATAAGAGGCTCATGAGCCAGCTCAAAAACTCGTGGCTCGATAAGAGGCTCGTGAGTCAACTCAAACTCGACGAGTTCGAGTTCGAGTTGGTGATCCAGGGCTCGATCGTTATCGAGTCCGAGTTTGAGCCTTAGGTTTTTTATCGAGTTCGAGTTCGAGTTGAGGCCAACTCAGCTCGTTGAACTCGATAGACACCCCTACGCATGAACCCTTTACCCTATCATCCCCTTTTGTGCTCCGGAATTGTGCACGAACCACTCTTTTAGTGGAGGACCCGTCCAGCCTCGAGTCTTTTCCCTATCCCTCGTAAATGTATACAAGTACTGACTGGATCTATGTTGTTTCGAAACTAAACGACTCCTTCGTCTCCCCGCTGTTCTCAAGGACTAATAGAATCGAAATAACGAAATTCTTGGATCATCTCAATAGATAAGATAAATAAAACTACATGAAATAAAACTACATGATGTTGACACTATGTGGTTGAATTAAATGGATGGAGAATGACCTCGTGCGGTGCGATGCAGTTGTTCCTCGTGGGAAGACAAAAATGCCTATGTCTCACGGAATCCTGTCAACATTCTGTTCCCCATTGGTAGACTCCACGGCTATTCAAAATTTTATTTAATAATGAAATGATTGAGCAAACATAGTTTACAATGTTCCAACTCGTGAACTGCAACAATTCCTGTCCTGGATGGATACAGGTCTTGCCCTGCGATTTAGGACTGCCCTAGTTGTTGGTGTGTGGTGGATTTGACGGGAGCACAACCTTCGCTGACAAGCTATTCCAGCTCGGCTGCTAGAGTGACTGTGAATCACATTGACTGATTTCAGGATCATTTGCGAGTGAACTAATTTATGCTTGCTTCTTTGAGCTGATGGTTTGCTCCTGTGGAGCCATTTCTGTTCATATTTACGGATTTCTCACTGTGTAACTTCCTCTCCCAACTTTTGATTTTTGTGAGGGGGCTTTTTCTCTCACACTTTGTATAATTCTGTTCTTAACAGCAATACAATTACTTGCCTTCAAAAAAACAATTCTTTGTCCCCAAAAACAACTGAAACAAGTTCAGACCTTTTGGATTTGATATAACATCTCAACTTTCAACTTGATTGAACTCCTCAAGTTCGAGGCAACACTACTCCTACTTATGGTTTTCAAAATCTAATATTTAGTCTACATTGTGGAAACATCCTGGATTCCCAATCTCACCGTATAGTTCAAACATGTTCTCAGAAAAAAAATATGATTCATGTATTCCTGACCTGATTGTCACTTGACGGCAGCAGGAAGCAATGGAGTTTGGTAGCTAATCAACAACGGCGTTGTAGGTGATTCGTGTATCGATGGAGGTGTTACAATGGCAGAGTTGGTGGCTGAATCGGCAATCGCAGGTGATCGGTGGAGGATTGGTTGGTGCTGCAGAGAGGAGGCGGCACCACAGCAGTGTTGCAGGTGATCGGAGTGGCAGCGTGTTGCTGGGGGATGGGTGGATTGAGATGTTCTGGAGGAGAATGGCTAGAACTTGGGGCTCAACGTGAGAAGTTTAGGAAATTAGGGCTTAATCAGGGATGGGGAGTGGAATTGGGATAGGAATGGGAACATGGGGACCCACTCTTGGGTGCTTTCAAGTCTCAATTAAACACTAGTATGCTTTATTATGGATGGAATTATGTATTATTAATATAATTAAATATTATCATATATGAAACCATCAATATTTGTATTCGACTGAATATATATGTATCTATTCGTTGGATGTTAAATATCAGTGCTTATATTCGCATCCATATTCGTCGGAATTTAAAAAAATCATCCATATCCTCACACACAGAGATACAGATACATACGAATACGGATATATCCGCATCCTCTTACATCCCTACCGCCTTCCCCTCCTCCCACACCAACTACTCCCACCCCCCACCGCTTCCCCCTCCGGGCAAGAAAACCCCCCCCCGCCACCCCTACTCCAGGCAGGCAAATATAATGTTTATAATCATTTCAATATTGCAAATCCCGCTTTAACTTTGAGCTGGGCTCCTATGTTCATCGGAGCCGGAGGCTGAAAGCGTGCAATAAACGAAGTTGGAACTGATGTTCCTCTAATGGCAGATGTGATACGACGGAGGGCCGATGGAGATGCTTCGAGGCTGAAGGCGGCAGAGTACCTGGCGATGATTTCTGTGCACTCGTCTTCCTCGATGGGTGAGAGGCGAAACTGCTGATGAACTATGCAGCTTAAACGTGATCTCCATCCCATGGTATAGTTCGAATTGGCAGTCCTCCTTGTCAGCGGTCTCGAGGTGGACGAAGAAAGTGTAGCTGATTTGTTGGGTGCCATCACCCTTTAGCTTCAGATCCACCTGCTGCTCAACGGTGGGTTGAAGGCGGAGCAACAAAGGAGACCTTGCTGTGAAGTTGAGTTCCTCGATCGAAGGAGAGCTGTGAAGTTTGGCTACAACCCCGAACCTTGGTGGAATCATGGATAGGACGAACGAAGGTGAATCCTGCCCTCTAAAGTCGATCTTTCCATGGTTCAACTGAAAATGGTTGCTGCTCATCGTGCTTGGAAGGAAGAGCTCTAGTGGCGCAAGTTTGGTGCTTTCCGAGGAAAGGAGGCTGATGATGCTCAGGTTGCTTTGCTCGTCTACAAGAACTGTGTGGGAGACTTCTTCCCCTGTAGCTTGAACATGCAACTAGGATACACTTGAGCCCAAACTCGGATTGGAGTGAAGCACTTTGAGGGGGAAAAGGTACTAACGGTCTAGACGAACACGGGGGATAGGGACCCTCGTCCCCGGCAAGGATCTCACTGGAGGTGGTAGATATGGGAGGTAGAGCGAGAAGGCAGAGTGATCGAGGAGGTGAAGATGGGTCTGAATTGTTTTAGGGGTTCGAAAGTACGAAGGAGAAGGTGGGGAAAATAGGTGTTTACATGCAGGGAAATGAAGGGGGTCCTCCTCCAGGTCCCTCAATCACCTACTCTAACCCCGTCCTCCGTAAATCACTCGCCAGCGTCTCCGTACATCCTCGACAAACTTCCATCTGTTGGTCCAAGTCGAGGGATGAAGATGTTGGCATCCTTTGAAAATGTAGTTTTGTGTGTGGGGTAAAATTGTAAAAAAATACCGATTCCGTCAAAAATTCATGGAGAAACAGATGGAAGTTAACAACTTAACACAGTGATATGCAATGAAAGAATTGAGGACAATTCAAGGTTCTAGGTGTAATTCGTGATTATCGAGGGCTATGCACGTAAATAACGAAACTAACTACTCATGGTTATAGGTATAAATATCCCTAATTTTATATGCAATAATTTACCTGGCTTTCTCCCTCCTTTGAAGCATTACCAGTAACAAAGCTAACAAACTACTCCTGATAAATCTTTCTCTTCGCACTCTATGCTCATTAGGTCTACCTTTCGCCGACCTAGTCCTCATTTAATTGGGCTTATTCTAAACAACTAAAGCAGCATTACTTTAAATAATCTCAAAAGCACAGGGGTTTTTAATTTACTTTGCCAACTTGCTGAGAGATGCTCCCACTGTTCTTGCAAAGAAGAAACCAACTACCGTATCATCTGCCTATAATTTTTTTGATATGGCAGCCCACTACAATATCATAAAAACCCTTACTACAAGGCCAGGCATTTGCAGGGATCATTTGGTTTATTTTTCAAGAATAATGACTGTGGTTCTAAGTCACATTACATCCTACCTACTTGAGGAGATATATTGTACACCCCCTCGATCCTAGCAGATACCCATCCTTGGCCAGATCGCTCATACCTTGGAGTAATAGTTACCGGTCCAGATACAGAATGATACCTCACCCAACATGTGGGCACTCAACTTTGACATATCAACAATCTGCTTATAGATCAAGAAATTCCCGAATCATTGTCCTACCAAAACCGCTTGGAAGACCTTTTACCGCTACCAATATTATTCCGACAGTCATGAATTGCATTTTATGTGGTAATTAGATGCCAGAAAACACCATTATAAAACTAAGTCCAAAGCATCTTGATGAGCTTTACCGCGAGACATGTGATATTGATGTTAGCCACTGCAGTTACTGCATCTCTACAAGTGGTGTTACCTGAATGAAACATAATTCAATTTTTAAAAGAAAAGCCCATTCGATATATGGTGGCTATTCGATATATGGTGGCTATTCGATATATGGTGGCTGAGAGCCGAGGGTGGGAGATGAGGAGAAAAAAGGATTGACCATTTGGGTGAAGGATAAGAAACTTCGCTAACATCGTTCTCCTTTCCTTCTACCAAAATGGCTATTTACACAATACATCAAAAGGATTTCAATCCAGACATTTCTACCTTCTCTTGATCTTCCTTCTAGCTTGGCAATCAAAATTATGAGCAAGCGACAGATCAAAACATTCACATGCTTCCATGTGGAAGAGAATTTGCTAAAGACATGCCATGCATTTCATTTTCAAACTAGACCAGCTACAGCTACAACTACAAAGCCCTTTTCAACTATAAGTGGGGCTGGTTATATGGATTTCTTGCTTCCAAACAGATCTAATTTGGGCACATCTAGTCACAAATCCAAAACAAACCTTGAATAGGAGCACTAGATGACCTTTTCGGCACATGTCCAAAACTTTGGATGAATTTCTCGCATTTTATCTTCTATTGCTATCACACAAACCTTTTATCTGACAATCTCATATGAATTTCTCGCATTTTATCTTCTATTGCTATCACACAAACCTCTTATCTGACAATCTCATTGCAGATCATATTCTGTGTGGTCTAACATCTTCCAAAGCATCTTTTCTTTGAAACAATCCAAAGCATCTTTATCTAACCTATATACATTCTCTACTAGTATATTTTTTTGCCCAGCACGCATTGCCACAAAGCATTGCTAATATTTATAGCTCTTCACGTTGACCTTCAGAAGTGTTTTCTGAGAGAACACTTGAAACTCCTTTCTACTTCAACAATCCTACATGGCATCTCCTTCAATTGATCTATCCCTCTGAAAAATTAAACCTAAATATTTAAGAACATCATTGGGTCAAAATGTGTTCCAAGCTTTACCTCGATCACATCTCCAACTTCATCGTAAGTTGTTATCAAATTTATATTCCATTTATCCTCCAGTTGAAATCTCACATCTTTTCCTTGGATAATTTTCAGTTTTATGACCTTACTATTTAATTATTGCCACGCTACATCCAAACTAAAAGATGATATGGGATAATTAAACTCTTACTTGGAATGACCTTGCAATCTCTAGAGCATGATCTTCTTCTCCTAGAGGCAAAATTGTCATTTTATGTTCCCTCAAGAACTGTAAGAATACATCACCACAGACTCGACGGCACAGTGAAGACCACTAGGGTACCACTCAGACCAAGTCTGGCCAAAGCCAATACGCAGTCTTCTGATCATCCCTAAAGGAATCACGTTCATTTTCAGGGTTCAGGAACTCCATATTTAGTCAACCCAAACTCTCTTTTTAAAGATTTTTTTTTTGCTACTGCTATTAGATCACAGGTTTCTGCAAAATCAATAAAATATTTTCTTTCTTCGATTCTCTTTATATAACCATAAACCACCATGTATAATTGAAAGCATATAAAGCATCTATCCCACATTTCCATTCAAATTTTCACCCAAACAAACCATTTCTTTTCATGGGATTCCAAGAAAATAGTGTCCACATCCTATCAAAGATCACCTTTTATTATTTCCTGCAAGCCAACTTGAAGTGCATATGTGCATGTGACATTTAGGACCTCTACCCCTCAAAACACTATAATCATTGTAAGTTTATTTGCAAACATCTTTTCTTCAACACTCTCACTTAAGTCCACCCAAAAGTATGCCATGCCCATATATTTATTTATCCATTCCCAAATACCACAACTTAAAATCGATCCTTCCGATCTTTCTATAACTAAACCACGCACAAAAATGAAATGAATGATGCTTAAGGTTGTCAAATAAATGTTATCGAAATTAACAGACCTAGAACCTGAAAATATTGTTTGCAGGTCTCGATTACCTAGAAAGTAGACCATAGCAAATATCAGTGAATTAGTGCAATGTGCATACCAGAGTGACACATCCCTATTCGATATTTTCTTTCCATGCGAACCCATTGCCTCTTTTCTTCAAAATTGTCTGGGGATTCACACATCCATACCTCCTGATCCTCTTCGATACATGATGAAGTAATGATACAACTTTATCTGAAAGAGATGGTCTTCCTGTAATTTTCAATGGTTGACGATGAGGTGATTCAAAAAAATACAAGGTTGTGTAGACGCTTGATCCAGCAAAACATCAGCCATGGTATTTCCTCTGTTACAATTATATCATAGCATCATTTTGGATGGAAAAAAATGGCAAGAATAAAAGTGAAGGTTAGACTCTTCTAGTGTGAATATCCATGACACACAACCCCCACCCTTGTTATCTAAAGAGCTTCTCTCCAATTATCCATAGAGCAGCTAGTGGACATGTATTTCTCGCAAGAGATAACTGGAGGTTAGCATGCAGACACTTGTTACCTGGTTTCTTCTGTAAATTTATAGTCAAAAGTTTGTTGGCTTCCCTTTGTATTAAGTCTATTGACTTACATTTAATAAAATCTTGGAGGAGTAATAACTTTTGGCTTTTTTTAAATTTTCTCCTCAAAAAAAAAATAAAAAGCCAAAAGTTATTACTCCTCCAAAATTTTATT
The DNA here is from genome assembly GCA_037367405.1 of Ottelia alismoides. Lineage (NCBI taxonomy): Eukaryota > Viridiplantae > Streptophyta > Magnoliopsida > Alismatales > Hydrocharitaceae > Ottelia > Ottelia alismoides. The sequence goes on along the minus strand of JAZKJV010008650.1, from coordinate 76,459 downwards.
GAATATAAGTCAATAGACTCAATACAAAAGCAAGCCAACAAGCTGCAACAAAATACCCTACTACGCTATCCAATATCGCACCCACAATGATCATAGCAAATGAACTACAAATCATGCTATCAACATAGGACCTCGTTGAAAAAGAGGCAACACCAAATCATGCTATCAACATAGGACCTCGTTGAAAAAGAGGCAACACAACTCCTTCGTCAGAAGCTCCAGGTAACAACCATATATTGCATCTTTTTAACAAGTATTCTGGATTAAACACGCTTAGAAAACCACCAACTCATTTATCTTCAAATGGTCCACAACTAATGTAGCAGAGAATTTTCCAGGGAAAAGGCATCAATGGCATCTGATGAATGAAGATATGAAACCACTTGGGTTACTCACGTCGTATCTTCCATTGTAGCCGCAACTACTTCTTACCTAATAAAGCATTACATAATGGATCTGTCATATTTATTGGCTATTTATTCTTATTTCAGTCATGTAATCCCCTTCGAGCTATCTATGTAATTTTTCTTTTCTGCTCCTCATAATATTTCACGCTAATAGGAAACCCTAGACCCATAGAATAAGACAAGTCATTCATTCTCTCATCTTTCTCCACATGGTACCACAGCAACGGTCCTAGATCAGGATTTATACCTAGCACCTGCCGTCACCTCTCCTCTTCTAAGCCTAGGGCCCCGCATAAGGCCCCTCTCCCGCAGCAACTGCTCTAGGATCCCCCCCACCCCCAGTGGCACCCCCATCATCTCCGGGCCCCACCCAGTGGCATCGCCATGGCACCATCCAGGCTACTCCATCGCTGCCCAGGCCTCCAGGCCCCTGATGCCACCGCCCAACCATCTTCAGGGTCCTCATGCATCGCCACCCAGGCCCCCAAGCCTCCCCGTGTTGTCGCTCAGCAACTGCCCAGGCCTCCCTGCATAAGTTCTAGGGTATATACCAGCTCCTTGTATGTGTGAATGAACGACCGATCTACCTTCTTGAACTCTCAATATCACCACGAAAACATTTCTTCCTACCTAGATTAAATCCCTGTACACTACATATTCTTGATGGTACATAGAACTTCTATCAAACTCAAGGGTGCGGAAAATATTGTGCTCTAGTCTCATGCTTTCAAGGTGTTTATAGATGATCAACAAAAGATATATATTCTGGTCAATGAAAGATATATATTCTGACGAAGGATCCTCTAAAGGAGACAAATAAGTACTACAATTCTTAGATTGCCTATAACTATCAAGTCATTACTTGGATGACCAATAATGTTGAACTTCACATTACAACAAACTAGCTCTACAAAGACATAACGAAGGAGATGCGGGAGAGTTAGAACATACCGATTCTCATAAGATGACCGAGTCTTGACTCGTCGACATTTATGCGAATATGGTCCACATCTCAATGTGAATCCACTCTCAATGAGTACTACCAGCTCCTTAGCAGACTATATGAGGAGCTTGGGATATTTCAGCCCGCCTGTTGTACTAAATAGGTACAAATGAGATATGAATGGCAAGTTTATTGTTTTTTTTTCCGGCCTACATCCTCGATACAAGTAATAAAGGAATAATTTATTATGTCTGATACACTGTGATCCCTCAAGACTATCTTTGGTCGCCTTCAGTAACTTGAAACATCCATTGGTCGTACTTTCTCTCTGACCCACGCAAAGAATTCTACCTACCTTGCCTCCTTGAGGAGGGGATGATGATATAGCTTTCGAGGAGGATGTGGCTGCAACTCTGGTTGTAGTTGAGACATAGGCCAAGGTTGTGACTCAGGTCGTGGCCATGGACGTGACACTACTCCACAGTGCATTCAGTACCAGCGCTAGATTCATCCCTCGGAGCACTTTCGGTAAAGTTTGGCTATCTTCCCCATGCCAATAATGCCTATGTATCACAGAAGTGTCTCCTGATTCAGACACTAATGGACAGACATTCCAGCTTAGTGTCGCAAATTACTCACACTTAATGCAGTTTTTACAAAACTCTAGTTCTTCCACCAGTAGGAGTACTCCTACTTCTAATCTGGCTACCACCTCAAGTAAAATAGCCAACTTCATCATTGCCCCTCCTGCTTGGATATTGTTTCTGGAGCCGCCTCCCATTTGACGGAAGAAGGCTGTCCACTGACCTCCTTCAAACCCTCTTCCTCTATGAAGACGGTTCGGGTCTCCGACGGGGCTTATTCTCATGTTATTACTGTCGGAACTACAGAGTTCTCCTCAAAGCTCCAATCCATTGGAGTTCATTATGCCACTGATTTTCCTCTGATCTTATTGTTTGTTCATAAGCTTAGCACTGAGCTAAATTGTCGTGTGTTGTTTTATTAATTCTATTATTATTTTCAGGACATTCAGATGATGCAGATTTTTGGTAGGGAAATGATAAGAATAGTCTTTATTATCTTGAAATTCCCTCTGATTCCATGTTTGTTGGCATTGCATCTATCTCCATTGATTTGTTCCTTTGGCAGCTTTGTCGTGGGCATCCTTCTGCCAAGGCCCTCTCCATGATCTTCCATGAGCTCTCTACTCAGCTATTTAAGTGTGAGACGTGTGAGTTTGACAAATATCATCGAGCTTCTTTTCCCGTTTGTGATAAGTCATATCATACTTCTCCCTTTACTTTGGTCCATTGTATGGTTGGGGTGATTACATAGATCCATGGAATGAAATTTCGCGAAATTTCGACGAAATTTCGGTTTCGACGGGTCCAGGCTTTCGAAACTACTATATATATCGAGATACACGGTTTCGAGCGAAATCTCGCGAGATATCAGCCCATCTCGAGATAGCGGCCGACATATGGAATCTTGCATTAAAAAATTCACGGATATGTCGAGATATGTCGAGATTTCGGTCGAATCCACCCCATTTCGACCGAGTTCAGCCAGGAGCTTCTCCTTCCTCTTCCAAGCTCTTCTTCCTTCGAGGTAAGCCAAATTAGGCTAATTCTTCGGCAAATTAATATTTTTTAGGGGTTTCATTGTTAGGATGTTGATATAGCTTGCCATGGTGTAGATGAATTTGGCAACATCCTAACAATAAAATAGCTATAAAATTGGAGACAAAAATTGGGGCTTTTTTATTTTTATTGCACAATAGTGCTAGCTATGATCATTGTATCTCAGATCTGAAGTTAACATGAAGTAAAACATAGTTGGAGAACATTTTGTTGGATCTATGTTAGAGGAAATTGGGGTTTTTGAGGTTTAATGTGGAACGATAATGAGTTGGAGTATTATATATTCGGATCATGAGTTTTGGAAGTAGAAATCATAATCAAGAATTTATTTGGATTAATAAAATTTAAAAATATAGAAAATACGAAAATCATTTGTTAAATATTTAGGTTTTTGTTCATATTTGGTGTCACTTAGGTAGTTTTTCTTGAAAATGGTCCCCTAATTTGTAGATCTAAGATCCTAATGTATAGATCTAAGGTCCTTTTTCTATAAATCGGAAAAGTAGGTGTTAGAAAATTTAAATATATAATAATTCCGAAATTAAAAACATAAAATAACTTGCATATTCATAAGTGGTTGCATTGTATGCCAACTTAATGTTTGTTCTTGAATTTCCTCACAGATTTCGGCGATCGTCACCATGGCACATTCTAGTTCCGGTTCTGGATCTGACAGTTCTGATGATCAGAGGGGCGAATGCAGTGGGGACATTGGCTGGAGGTATGCCTCCGCTCCTGATGGAAATAAGGCGAAGCCACAATGCAATTTCTGTGGGAAGAAGTTGGGATGAGGCGGGATCACAAGGATGAAGCAACATCTTGTTGACAACAACAAGAATGTTGCCAAGTGCACGCGTTGTCCCAAAGATGTGAGGGACAAGGTCAAGGCGAGCTTAGACGGAAAGAAGGAAAAGAAGACGGAGAGAGTAAGAAGGGAAGAACAAATGAAGGAGTTCATGTTCGAGAAAGAATTCTACGTCATTTCTTATTCAGACGACGATGATTTTGTGTACCCCACCGACATTCAGACTGTAGCGGAGAGGAGGGCATACAGAAGGGCTACACAAGAATCATTGAGGAGCAAGTTTGAGAGGAGAGAACTCGGTGGTGCACGGGGCGGCTTCTATGGTGCAGGTGGGAGTGGGAGTGGTTCTGGAGGCACACCAATACCACCACCCACCAAGAAACACAAGGGGAAGGGAATTGAGCCCTTCTTGACGAGGAGCGGATCCATGCAATACAAGGCAAGCAAGGATCCGAGGCAGAAAACGGTGAAGGGAATGTTCACCAATGCACGAGAAAGGGTGGGAAAAGCCATCAGCAAGCTCTTCTTTGGGGAGAGCATTCCTGCCAACATTGCAGGCAGGCCCATTCTTGCAGCATGCCATTGATGAGATCGCTGCAGCAGGAACGTGAGTGAAGGCTCCTACATCCTACGAGATGATGAACAAATACCTCGGGATGGAGAAAGAGGAGATGAATGAGTACATCGCCGAGTTGAGGAGGAGATGGCCAGAGTACGGGGTAACATTGATGTGCGATGGGTGGACGAGCTACACGAGGAAGCAGATCATCAACTTCCTTGTCTACTGCGATGGGAAGACAATCTTCTTGAAATCTGTAGATGCATCTAAGCATGTGAAGGACCACAGGTACCTTCTAAAGTTGATGAAGGACGTTATAAAGGAGGTTGGGAAAGAGCACATTGTGCAAATTGTGACGGATAACGGCAGCAACTTCAAGAAGGCTGGTGAAACAATAATGAAGTCCAGCAGCTACGGAATTTTTTGGACACCGTGTGCTGCACATTGCATTGATTTGATCCTTAAGGATTTCAGCAAGAGGAAGCTCATCTCAAGGGTGGTGGAGAAAGCACGAATGATCACCACATTCATCTACAACCACGGCAAAGTGTTGGCACTGATGAGGCGGATGTGCAATGGGGAGTTGGTGAGGCCTGGCATCACACGCTTTGGAACCAATTTTATAGCGTTACAAACCCTCAAGCAACATAAGACGGGTTTGAAAACCATGTGTTGTCAGGGTGAGTGGTTCGAGATACCTGAAGCTCGAACTGAAGGAGGACGGACGGTGGAGATATTGATCAATGATATCTCCTTTAGGGATGACGTGACTCGGGTCACGAGGATCATGGATCCAGTTGTTTCTGCATTGCGGATCGTGGATGGCGACAAGAAGCCCACCATGGGAGTCATCTACGAGGGAATGCGCTGCATAAGAGAGAAGGTCAGAGAAGCGGTTGGAAAGGGATCGAAAGCATGGTTGGACATCATAAACGAAAGATGGTCCAAGATGCTCTCACATCCGCTTCACAAGGTCGGTATGTATTATGTAAAAATGGTTTTTTTTCATTTTTTAAATTTCTATCGTTGGACATCATAAATGAGCTTGTTCTTGACTTTGTGTGCAGCTTATTACTTCAATCCTAAGTACCAGTACAAGAATGGACTTGGTACAAATGCTGACCTTCTAGCAGCCGTACAGATTGTGGTGGAGAAGCTCGTCAAGGACGAGAAGCTACGGATCATGTGCATGAACGAGGTAATCCTCAATTTCTAGCTAAAGTTGGAGTCACAAGAAATTTCGTAAAGATGTAGTATGACATTACGACTTAAACCTATGTGTGCACTGTGCAGGTTAAGTATTTCCGGGATGCGTTGTGTTCCTTCGGTCGGATTACTACGGTCATCGGACGGGACAATACTCTTCCTGGTAGGGACGAAGGCAAATAAAACCATTACTTGTGTGTTCATTTATTCCTACTTTTGATTTCTCTCTTTTTCTTTTTTTACAGCCGAATGGTGGTTGTTATACGGGATGGAAGCTCCCAACCTTCGAAGTGTGGCAGTGAAAGTGTTGTCTCAAACCGCATCTGCTGGCGGTTGTGAGACGAACTGGAGCACGTTCAATTTGATCTATTCCAAGAGACGGAACAGGTTGGGAGAAAAGAAGCTCAATGACCTTGTCTACGTGCATTACAACTTGAGGCTGAAGTTGAAATATGCAAGGGAGAGACAAGACAAAGATGACTACACGGACCCTATTGATCTTGCATACATTTTCAAGATGCACGATGACGATGCTGATGAAGACGTTCTCCAGAGGTGGATGGATTCCAATGGTGCCCTCGTTCTCGATCAGCCAGGTGGAAGACCAAATGAGAACATAAGCCAGCAAATGGGAGCAGACGTCGGTGATTATTTGGCAAGATCCAGGCAGATTATAGACCCTGTTGGAGGGTTGGAGGGCGAGATTGATGCGGCTGTTGATGAAATTCTCTCGAGTAGCTCCAAATCCAAGTCAAAGTCAAAGGATGACAGTGGAGATGATGATGATGACGATGTTGGTCGTGGTGGACCTGGTGGTGGTGGGGAGTCAAACTCAGGTGAGTCAGGAGGGAGTGGTCGTGGACCACAAAATACCAAACTTGAGGAAGGCCTATAAGCAGGACGTGAATATATGGAGAGACAGCGGAACACACACCGACAATTTGTTCCAAGTTCGAGTCCAGGGCCTACGGATTACGAGTACGGTCGAGGCCATCGTCTAACCGATAGCTACATGGAAGATTTGACATCGTCTGTAGGTTCTTTGAGCTTCATGGACATTAACAGCCCACATCGCGGAGGAGCACCAAGTCCTTTAGGCGGATATGGATCGCCGCACGATGAAAGATCATTTGGTGTCTTCCCGGAATACTTTCAAGCTCCTCCTCCAGGACCTCCTTCTCCTCCTTAGTATGCACCTCCATCATATTCATATGGTTACAGTGGGTATGGGGGATACAGTAGCAGAGACAACTACCAAGGTAGCCAACCTGAGCAGAGCCAGGACAGCTTCTTTGGGGGTGACAGCTACGGTTTCTTCCCTAAGTACACGCCAGTTCCTCCTCCTCCGCAGAGATCTTCTCCTACTCCATCGTCGTCGTCCCGAGGATATCAGGGCAGTAGCTCGCAGCCTCGTCGTGCCACCCGTGATACCGGATTCAGTGCTGCCTATCCTCGTCTCGGGATACTCATAGGCATCGATGACCACCAATACAGGCAGTATGTGATGGATTACAAGGCCATGTACTCGTACATGACATGGGAGAACTACTGCGAGTTCATTGAATCTGCGATGCGTTATGAGAGACAACAAGGAAGGGGGAGGCATTCAGATCCACCACGGAACTCTTGGTTCTGAACAAAACATGTCACCAGGTACTATATTTTAATCTCTTATTGCATTGATCAGTAATATGCATGTTCTTAATAATTTTCACTTGTTGTAACTTGTATTGTATTTGTAAGACTAGACTATTACTCCGTTTTATTATGTATTAACAATGTTACAACAATATCACCGACATGACCGATATGACTATATAAGGGGTATAGATGACCAATATGTGTGAAATAATTGTGTATTTGTATGTTATTTATTGTTCTAATAACTTGGAATATCGAAATTTTCAATAAAATTGGAGGGAAAATCGGATTTTTGAGCCTTTTCCGACTTTTCCACTGAAATCGTCGAAATTTCCCGAAATTTCGGCAAAATTTCGGTTCTACAGGTCACTGAAACGAGATCGAAATCGAGATTTCAAACCTTGAATAGATCTTCTAGGGTTTATCGTATAAAGAACATTCAGAGATTAATAAAATTATCAAAACTTTCTTTCAGTTAATCAAAATGTCCTTTTCTGCATGTGTTTAGATTATGTGAACTGATAATGCTATTGAGTTTACCCAACATGATTGAGTATCCTACTTTGCCTCTCAAGGGACACCCTTCATCGTATTTCATGTTCGTACACCTCCCAACAAAATGGAGTAGCGGAAAGGAAAGTTCGATATCTTCTTGATATTGCACGATCTTTACTCACTCAGATGAAGGTTATAAAGTCTTGCTGAGAGGATGCCATTCTCACAGCCACCCATCTCATGAACATGGTTCCGTCATCTATCCTGAAGGGAGACACTCATCCCTCCTTATTATATCCCAATAAGACGCATTTCTCATTGCCACGAAGAATTTTTTGGTCAACTGCCTTTGTTCATAACTTTCACACTACTGACAAATTGTCGCCTAGGGCTATCAAATGTATTTTTCTTGGGTATTCTCGCACTCAGAAGGTCTATGTGTTATGATTTAGTCATCGGTACTACATTTCAGCTGATGTCACTTTATTTAAACAGACCGGCTACTTTACAAAATCTGGTAGTGGAATCCCCTTAGAGCTACCACCACCAAACGTTTATAAACGAAAACATACTATTTTGCTTGATTATATACGTTTGCTTGTTTTACAAGATAATATGCCTTCTTCGAGTGCTCCCACCATTACTGCACCGAAAGCTCCCAAGGACCTCCTTATGGCTCCATAAAAGTCAAAAGGCAATGTACATTTCATACTATGTCGCATTTTACTTCTACGGATGGTTTATCCAGTTGTGACATGAGATTTATAGATGCTTTAATGGATATTTCTATTCATCGTCATAGTACATTTTAAGACCATGGCTGGTGAAAAGCCATGAATGATTGGACACACTTACATCCAAGGGAACTTGGCATCGTGAGCCATACGCCTCAGGAGTTAAACCTGTGGCATGCAAAAGGGTCTTCATGACTAAACGGACACGTAATGGGTCTATTGACAGATTGAAAGCCCGACTTGTAGCTAAAGGCTTCACACAGACCTCCAGTTCGAATTACTTTGAAACATTTTCTCTAGTGGTTAGGATGGGATCTTACACACAATTCTCTATGTTGTTGCTAACAAGAACCGACCTATCTTTCAGCTAGATGTGAAGAATGCTTTTCTTTATGGGGACCTTGATAAGGAAGTCTATATGATGCAACCACCAGGTTACTTAGTCCAGGAGGAGTGTGCATATCGACTTTGTAAGGTCATTTATGGCCTAAAGCAGAGTCCTTGGGCGTGATTTTACAGGCTTACTACTGAGATCAGTTTTCTTCGCTTCCACGAGGATAGCATCTAACTACTCAATTTTTGTTAGACAACGGTCTACTGCACTTAATGGTCTAGTGGTAATATAGTGTGTCTACCATACAAAAGACCAGGGTTCAAATCCCACTCTTGCAGGGGTTGTGTTAGGTAGTCGACAACCAGCGTAAAAAATAGTCGAATCTTTCAACATGGATTTGAGCAAGAATCCATATAGCCGGCCCTGCTTATAGTGGGAGAAGGCTTAGTACATTTAACGGTATACTGCACCGTTATTCCGGTTTTCTATATTGATGGTATGGTTGTCACTGGTGATGATAAAGTAGGCATTTCAAAGACCAAGGCATTCCTTCAAAAGGCATTTGTGATGAAGGATCTTGGACAACCCCGCTACTTCCTTGCCATTGAGGTGATAAACACTACATAGGGATTACATCTGTCACAACGAAAGTATTTCTTATATATTCTTACAAAGGTTGGACTACTTGGATGCAAACTATTTGACACCTTGTGGAACTGAGGAAATACTCTGCATTTACTAATCATGAGTTTGAGGATACTACATGATATATAAGTCTAGTGGACAAACTTCTTTTACCTTACTGTCACTAGACCAAATATATCGTATGTTGTGAACAGAGCAAACCAGCACATGGAAAGACCTCCTATAGTCATTGGCAAGTTCTTATGATCCTTCGATATCTGAAGGAATCTCCAAGGAGTGTCTTGTTTCTCTGGGTCAATGGACATAATAATGTTATCATTTATGTCGATGCTGATAATGCAAGTTCTCCTAAGGATCTACAAACGACTACTGGATATGCTACGTTTGTTGGTGACCATCTTGTTACATGACATAGTAAGAAGCATACAGTGGTTTCTAGATAAGTGTATACACAAAATATAAGGCAATGACCCAAGCCACTTGTGAGATAACAATACTTCTCTCTACAGGAACTTGGACTTCATACTACAACTCTAATCCCCTTATATTGTGACAACAAGTCTAGTATGCTATATATATTGCCACCGATCCAGTTTTTCATAGGCGAATTAAGCACGTCGAGGTCGATTGTCACTTCATTCATGATGTTATACGGGAAGGGAAATCACTATTCATATCTCCACGAACCTTCGGCTTGCAGATATATTCACGAAGGAGCTACCGAAGAAAAGCACCTCGTAGATGATTTCCAAGTTAGCCATGATCGACATATGCTCCGACTTGGGGGAGCGTCAGAGTTATTGGGTTATTTCTATTCATTCTTATTTCAGTCCTGTAATCCCCTAAAGGTATCTATGTTATTTTTCATTTTTGCTCCTCTAGGGTTTCACGCAATATAAAATATCATATACCCAAGATAAGTCATTCATTCTCTCATCTTTCTCCACAGGATTTATCTTGAGTGGGATACACAAACCTTTGCCTTTTCTTTTCTGCTATAGACATCATCTGCACATGTTTATGCTTATAATTGACAACTCTGTAATCAAAGTTATAATAGATGACAAATCTCAGTGCCACTACATATTTATTAACATTTTAGTTTCAACAATATTTTCACTTCAGAGAACACTACGGGCTCCTCTTAGTTCAACTAATCTCTATTGATTCTATGTGCAATAACTCTAGCAGATAATGTTCTACTAATGTGATGCATTCCAGCCATCATCAATCCTATCTCCAACTCTTCTTCCTCTACCACTGGACTTGAATTGTTGGTACTAAATAGCAAAAAAAACTTACATTCTGAAATTTCCTCTCTTTTGACACATATCTTGCCTCATTTATCATGTCGTTGACACAATTAGAACGAATGTACCTTCCCTTGAACGTCTTTAATCACACAATTCATAACCAAGATTATAAAAGGACTCAAGATTAATCCTTGATGCAAATTGATTGTGATATCATAAGAGTCTCTGTCAACTTATTAGAAATTTTTACATGAGATATTGTTCCCCCATACATATGTTTTATGAGGTTGATACGCAGCATACATCTCTCTTCTGAAATTCCCAATATCTTGGAATTACTGTAAAGTATAAATCTTGTTTGAATCAACAAGAAAACCTGTCCATCCATCTTCTGGACATTTCCTCAAGTGAGGATCCACATAATTTCAAGTGCAATCCACCTTCAGATAAATGTACGTTCCTTAGAGTCTTTCCATCAAATATCGAATTCCATAATGCATATTTAGGATTGAACAATTGACCTCCTATGAGATGGCGCATGTCAAGTTTCTCCGTGCTGCTAGGCTTCATTAAAAAGATAAGCTCCATCAATCAGTCAGTCACCCAACTTAGGTTCATTATGTAAACTCTACACCAACTCGATTTAATAGAGATAGTTACATTGATGCATCATGATACTTTCAATATAATCATAATCCCCAATTGTTGAAATTATACAAACCACAATCTCTGTGTTTAGTGCGTATTCCCATTTAAATAATTTCATCTCAGTAACATGTCATATTTGATGTTATGATTAAAAAATGGAATTTTATATAATATCCCAACACCATCCGCTTCTTTCTCATCCTTCGTTTTCTCCCTCCTCTATTCCCCCAAACTGCACCTTCTCTCCTTCTTCGGTTACTCCTCCCCTTAGTTGCATAATTGATCAACTTCCCTTCCACCACATGGGAATGCCTACTCCATCATGAACATTCACGCTCGACCTCTAGCCATTTCTTCTGACAATTGATTGAGCGCAACTCCCCGTTCTATTGTGACTTCTCCTTACATTCTCACACACGATTGACCCCCCCCCCCCGCATACATTAGGAGTACATGCACTCAACCCTATTTTAGTGGAAGGACAAGTTTTTTTACACCCATTAGTTTGTAAGGCTTTGATGGAGACTTTGTTGGGGATCAAATGACGGTTCATGCGCCTTTATCCCTAGAGAGGTCGTTAATACACCGAGTGATAAAAAAATCACAAACAGATCATGAATGTTTGGATCCATATTTTGCGATGAGACATGCTTTTGCTAATTCAAATCGAAGGGTCATTATCAAACCGGTTTATTTTTAGTGCCATATACATAGTTAGCACATTCGACATAGTTTTCAGAAGCCAGTAATCGGGAAGGAGGGCTAATCACTCATATACTTCGGATTGCCTATTATATATTCCACTTCGAGAGTGATATCTAAAAAAAGACAAAGAAAGTGAGAACCAAGTAATATAATATTACAAAGAATAGAAAAAGGGAGAATATGAGAAGAGGAGGTATTTTTAAAGAAGGATGATTAGCTACTCCTCATTGAAGGTATAATATTATTCAAATTGCATATCATTTATATATCCTCAAACTATTAGATTAGAAACCCTGGATAAGGAAAACATTGATATCAATTAGATATTCAACAAAAATTTATTTGATTCAGTGACCCGATTTAAACATAATAGAATAAATGTGGGCTGACTAAAGTGGAGAGGAGCCTCTGCAGTCCTCTGTGATAAGAAAATTCCTTTAAAATTAAAGGAAAGTTTTACAAAGCAACTGTGAGACCTATTATGCACTATGGATCTGAATGTTGGCATGTGAACCATAGACATGTGCAGAGAATCAATGTAGCAGAAATGAAAATGCTAAGGTGGATGTGTGGACACACACGTAAAGATCGGATTCGGAATGATGCCATCAAAAAGAAAGTTGTTGTAGCTCCGATCGAGGATAAGATGCGGGAAAATCGCTTAAGATGGTTTGGTTATTTGCAAAGAAGATCAACTGATGCACCAGTTAGGAGATGCGAGTGTTGGGATGTTGAGCTGGTTAAGAGAGGCGAGGACGGCCCAAGAAGTGTTGGAAAGAGACTATACGAAGGGATCTTAGTTTTGTGGATATAAGTCCGGGATTGATCCACGATAGATCTAAATGGAGGCGAAGAATCTATGTAGCCGACCCTACTTAATTGTAGGAAAAGGCTTTGTTGTTGTTATTGTTGAATGACCCGATTTAAACAAGGATATATAACTCAGAGGCATCGAATACAAATTTGTCAACCTTTCGAGGGACTCATTCAAGACTTCCTCGAACTATTACTCAACAAAAATGAGAGCATTGGTTTATTAGATATCCTAAATATACCATGTATTATTAAAAAGAATGAGTTTAAGAATTGATGAAACAGTTGAATCAAAAACTAATTCACTTTTTTTAACTCGATTTATATTGGAGGACAATATGAATGTTATACCATGTTCCATTTATAAGAAGAATGAGAGTCTATGGTCCTCCCCTCACCTCTTTGTGTCGCATTTGATTCTTTAGAGCAGACAATTTTTCTTTATAAGGTTATCGACCTCCCCATCCCTTTTGGGTCAATGTTCTAGCCTTAAAGCATTGCAAGTTGCCCAGACACTTAGACATGTCGCATGATTTCATATGTCAAAAGATTATGATTCTTTATTCTCGAGTTTTAAATCACCTCCAAATTCTAGTTGTTGACTGAGGGTGGTTGAAACACCCCTCTTGTTATCCCTATTTGGTGGCAGTTCTTCGGTGAATTCCAGACTCCCCCAACATTTTGACTTAGCATATAACAGACTGCTTAATGACTACAATGGGTGTTATGTCCCTGTTTAAGGGCTCATCAATTGGGACGGGAAAGAGATAGCTCAGCCTTTGATTTTCTAATATTATAAGCAGGGAAATTGTTATTTATCATAATATTCAACAGTCAGATGCAAGAATAAAGACATTTTGTTGTTGAGCGGTTCAACAGATTTGCTTTTCAAAGATCGAGGATTGGGTAAGTAACAACAGAATTTATCCTCAAATTATCAAACCACTATGTGAGACTCCTCGTTCTTCCAAAGTCGAACGACCGTAGATCAGTAAGCTTTTTCCCAACTTTATTTGTTGGTGATTTTTCTCTTTCCCATATTAAAGAAACGAAAATGCAAAAATCACGACATTGATATTATATCCAATGGAAAAATCTGAACCACCGCAAGCAAAGGTCGTATAGCCTAATTAACTGCAACTTGAATAAGATATTACCCTCTTTATATGTTTCCATCATTGTTGTAAAAGTCGGCCGACTAGGCCGACTAGTCGACCCGACTAGTCGAGTAGGTGGGGTATCCGACTCGACTAGGCCTAGTCGGCCCTTAGTCGGTCAACCCGACTAATCGGGCCAACTAGTCTGCCTAGTCGCCCGACTACAAGGCCAACTTTTACATAGAGATTTTTAAATTTTTTTAGTTTTTCGATTTTCTTAAAAGCAAATTTATTCTAATATGCTTAATGGTATATTTAAAGACAATTACTTCTTTTAGTTCATTATGATAGTATAGAAAATATACAAATCAATACAAATACATAAGAATGTGTGTATAAAAATTGATTTATATAATTAAAATAATTAAAAAAATCAAAACCGACTAATAGCCGACTAAATCCGATTAGTCGCCCGACTGCCGATTAATCCTTAGTCAGTGACCCTTCCGACCGGGTACCGACTACCGCTTTCTGCAATATTGATTTCCATAGCATTCTAGTGGATGCCGTGAAGAATGCAGTCACTAATACTTTTTTCATCCCTAACATTCTTTTGATTTTACATCCTTACTTATCACGCAATAACAAATTGAGTCCGTATAGGCATTTTTCACAAAGCTATTGACATAAGCAACATACCCTCATATCGGTGTTACTACAACTAGGATGGTTCGAAATGGTAAAAATCGTTGATTCATATAGAGCTATTAAACCGGTCCAACCATCAACTAAAGTTGTATGCATTATATGGACCCAAGTAAACAGTAACATTGCCGAGCCAGTATCACTAACCGTTGCTAATATAATAAAAGCTAATCCTAATTAAAAATATAACAGAAAAGAACTGCTTTTCATGTATACTTTCCCCGATTCCGTTTCTACGGTCGACCTTACGTAATTGATCAAATCATATAGATATTAGATATCTGATTGAATAGATTGAAAGAAACCCAAAATGGATTTTAATTCAAGAATAAAATCTAATTGGAACTCTCTTTATCGGGTTCATCATTCGAAATCATACCATATCCCCGATCTAAAGAAATAGGACGATTTGGAGGATGGAGTAGACTCTCGAAGGAGGAAAAGGATCCAATTACTTAGAAAGAAATGAACGAGCAGTCGTATCAGGTGAAAACACTGTGTATGGTTTTATAGAGTGACAGTAAGAGTACTAAGTCCTAGCCAGTACCCTTACAACTGTGAGCTAGAAGGGGCTAAGCATCTTAACTCGACTAGGCTTCGCTTTTAGGCTACACCTTCTCTTGACTAACCGATTTCCACTTCGTATTAGACCTCTCTGTCAGTTGCTTCTTTCCTTGCTTGATCCCTTCAACATCTACTCAATCATCACTCTTTCCCGCAGTCCCCCTTCCACTGAGACTCTACATGCAAGAGAGGGTATGAAGAATGTCCTCTTATTTAATTTAATAGAACACCAACCGCTAGTCCAAAGCTAATTAAAAGAAGTAAGCCTCAAGGGATAGAGATCTAAAATCGAGAAGGGCACCTTTCCTCATTAGTCATCAAATACACAAGATCGATTGGATAGTCAGTAGCTTGCTTCGTGCTACACGATCGTTTCAATTTCGACAAAAGACATGATTCATATAGCTTGCTTCACGGTACATGATTGGCTCAACTTGAACCATGGCCTCAAATTGCAACGAAATTCTCCGAAATTTCCATTTTTTTAGGTCACCGAAATCGAAACGCATCCTTTTTTCTTTTTCTAGGATTTCAACGAAATATCACCGAAATTTCATCAAAATTACATGTCGTTTCGGCGAAACAAAAAAATAAAGGAATATACCCTTCTCTTTCATCGAAATTTGCATATATTGATGAATTTTCACTTGTTTATTCGTTAATATGTTGAGTTGTTCGAGTGTTTTACATTGTTTAAAGAAGTTTCTTTAGTTAGTTTCTATATTATATATCTAAATCCAAACCAAATCAGTTAGGCACAAGATTTAAGAGTGAAATTAAAGTTTTAAATAAAGATATTTATATTTTTTGTTTTTCTTTATATTGATATAAATGTTTTAATTAGTAGTTATCATATTTGTCACCTCATTCTTGTTAAAGAAGTGCTCACATGTCACCATTCTCTACATCAACTTCTAATTACGATTCAAAATATGGTTCTGGTTCTAAGCAACATACTACTTTGTTGATTGTTGGGATGATTAGAGGGAAATTTAATATAACAAATCATATTAATATCTTAGTGATAGAAAAAACTATCTTTCTATCGCTTTTATTGAGCTAAAGAATATTAAAATTTGTTATTTTAAAAAAAATGAACTTTCAAGTAATTTCCCTAACTTTCGGCCATTTCATCGAAATTCCATCGAAATTCCACCGAATTTCTCTTTCCAGGCTTACCAAAACAAAACCGAAATCCGACATTTAAGGCCTTGACTTGAACAAAAGACAGGTGAATCCATATTTTCACCATCTAACTCGACCAGTTCTAATAGTTTTGAGTCCAATAGAGTCTCATTCTGATAATGAGGAAGAGGTGGGGACAGAGAGCGAGTAAAAAGGAAGGGAAATCGAGGTAAAGAAAGACTTTCATGGCAAAAGGTTGATCAAGTTTCAGCATTAGCGCCACGAACTCACAAATCTTTGCCAGTCATGGATGTTACATCCGGAGAGATCGTGGAAAAAGATATAAAATGCATCATTTTTAAGGAGAATACAAGTGGCATCCCGAGATGGGATTCACCACTGAATTACATTAACTAAAAAAAAAACAGAGCTAGCTATAGAAAACCATGTCGAACATAGGTCCTTGCAACGTTCTAACGCACTTTCCTAATAAAAGAATTGACCTCGAAAGATGATCTCATTTCTAGCATACCAGATGGCCCATAATAAAGCAAAATGAAGGGAACAATCATTATGAGAGTTGCCACAATGCGTATGAAGTGATCTCTAGAAATGAGTATTGGTGTCAACTCTCAGCCACAGGATCACTGTCATGGACCACGTTTGAGCAGAATGTCTGCATTTGAAGAGGAGATGATCAAGGTCTTCAGTCTCGATTCCACATCTACCACATAAACGATCACCAATATGAAGTATCGCATCACAGTGCTCCTTCGTGAGCAAGCGGCCATGTATCACAACCCAGAGAAACACCTTGATTCTCAAGGGGACCTTACATCCCCAATAATCTGTGCATCTTCACATACATCATCCATACCATGCAGATTCTAGTCACTGACAAAGAAATGATATGTTTCTTCACAAGGAAATTGCCCCCAGCCCATATGAAGTGATCTCTACCACAGCTTGTGCCCAGAATGTATGTCAACTCCCTTTGTAATTGCAGAAATTCATCTAATCTCTAGTCCGAGAGGCCTGCAGAAAAGTGGGCAACCAGGAGTTACGTACCCAAACCTGCTGAGAACTAAGACGTCCTCGTTCTCCGCAATGCCCGTAAGCCGCAGATAACACTCCTCAAGAGTGTTGTCCTTGGTCCAATCGTCCCTCCAAAAATGGAAGATATCTCCACTACCAAGCACAGGTTGTAGCTTCAGTCGTAGCTCTAGCATGATCCTACAAATTTCCTACCACAAAGAGGACAGGAGTCGGATATCTCCGGCCTCCCTTG
Organism: Ottelia alismoides; assembly: GCA_037367405.1. Classification (NCBI taxonomy): domain Eukaryota; kingdom Viridiplantae; phylum Streptophyta; class Magnoliopsida; order Alismatales; family Hydrocharitaceae; genus Ottelia; species Ottelia alismoides. Next base: position 58,852 of record JAZKJV010008650.1, on the reverse strand, counting down.
AACCATCAATTCCATATATCCTCCTTACCAATCGGCAAACCAAGTCTTCTAAGTTCCCCAAAATCTGAGCACCCTTTTCGCAAGAAGGGCCTTATTCATACAGTCAATCCTCAGCACCCCCAAACCTCCATTCTTCTTACTTTTAGTGATCGTGTTCCTATCAATGAGATGGAAACCCTTTTTCTCCCGCTTCCCATCACCCAGAAGAAACGTCTCATCAGACTCTCAATCCTCTTACATATCCCCACTGGTAGCAACCTAGTAGAGCAGAAGAAAATAGGAATAGCCAGGAGGACATAATTGAGCAACACCGACTAGTCTCCCTTAGCTAAAGTCACTGCCTTCCACCCTGCTAATTTGCTCTCCAACCTGGCCATCATTGACATCCAATCTGCCACTTTACATCATCCCCTGCTAACGGTAGGTCAATAGCCCCGGGTAAGAGATGGGAAACATGCAATAGGGCAAAGAAGATTCTCCGTAGCGTTTATAATCTCCACCTGCGAGAGGACAAAAGGTACTACCACCAACTTCTCCATGTTAATCCACAGGCTCGACATGTCCCCGAAGATATCCAATATCTGATCATCTCTTCTTGTTTAATCCGTATTACCCAAAAAAATCATAGTATCATCGGCATATTAGAGTAAAGATATAGATATATCACAATTGCAATAACCTTAACACCGACCACCATAACGCACCTTTAAGAAAAACAGCCAATGCGTCAACCACGATCATGAACAACAAAGGAGCCAAGGGACATCATTGCCTAACTCCTCATTGAGGCTGAAAGAAACCACCCTCCATATGACCATTAACTAGAAACGAGTATGAGACCATAGTGATGCACCGTTTTATCCAAGATATCTCCAAAGGTCCGGGAAGCCTCCCTTCCTCAACGATGTCCAAAGGAATCTTTAGACCATGTAGTCGTATGCTTTGGAAAATTCTACCTTCCAAAGCAAAAACCATTCACTCTGTTTCTCTGCTAATCAAGCACCATTTCTACCATGGATTTGTCTAGAATAAAAGTCATATGTTCAAGGGCAATGACATCATCCATAACACCCTGGAGGCGGTTGCAAGAACCATAGAGGTAATAAGATAAGCTGCGTTCGAAAGAGCAATCGGCATGTAGTCCTTAATCTTGGTCGGGACATCCTTCTTTGAAAGCAAAAATATTAACGCCTCGTTGATCTGCTCAAAGCTCATGTTTCCCTCCCCAAACCCCCCACCATCTCCGTAACACCCCCCTTTATCACGTCCCAGAACTCCTTGTAGAAGAAGATCAGGAAGCCATCCGACCCAAGGCCCTACCTGCATTCAAGTCCCACACAACCTTCTTAACCTCCTACGACGAGAAAGAAAGAAGTGTATCAGCCTGAGCCCTCGAAATCTCCTTCACCCCATTTCTACGCCAACCCTATCCAGCTCGAGACGCTCTCCTACTTGTCGTATGGAAATGGGTGCGATAACCCTCCCTACTTCCTGGTCTCCAAGGAACTACACCCTCCCATCTCCACTGCATGGATGAAATTTCTCCTCCATCGACCCAACGCCATAGTGTGGAAAAATCGTTGGCATCTCCCTCCCTAAGCCATTGTTGCATCGACCGTTGCCTACATTCAGCCTCCACCTTCTTATCTTCAACCACAATCTCCTACAGATACTTGGACCTCACCTCCAATTCCTCGAAGGTGGGATCTTGATCATCTTCCAATCTATCCAATCTGCCAATCTCCTATGTGCTCTCGTTTTTCTGCTTCGACGTTGCTCCCAGACGTCCATGCCATAGCTAATAAGAAAGTCTTACATCCTCCACAGTTTGATAGCAAGTCAAGCTGTCGCGGTTCTGTTCACCATGCAGCCCTCCCTAAAGCTCCTGACTAAATCATGAAACCCCTCTTCGAGCAATTGTGTACACTCAAATCTAAAGAAACTCCTAGGTCTCGAGGTCTCTCCAAAGAATCAGATGATGGGAGTGTGGTTTAAGTGCACCAAGATGAGCGCCCAAGCCCTAGCCAATGGGAACGCATATAACAACTCGTGCAAGATGAGGAACTTGTCAATCTTCCATCAACACAGGGCAAGTTGACAAAATGAAATATCAATCAATATTTCATGAACATTTTACCATATTAAAAATTTAAAAGTCATGGTGTATACACACAGAATCTATTAGTGAAGTGTACATTTATATTTGCCTTGAATGTGAATGTTCATCTAACTATAATACAACTACATCAAACATAGGGAAATTCTTCACATAATATTTAAAACCCAACCATGACTTCATTTTCCTCCGTCTTGATGCATGTCTCCTTCACATCATATTTTTTGGTTGCATTGTTTTTACTTAATTATTTCAAGTATATTTTAAAAGTAATTTAATAAACACACAATTGCCTAATATTTTGATATGTTATGAGAAGCTTATTATCCGATGGATGATCTCTCTCTATTTGAAAAGAGAAAAGGGTGTAGACCCAAGGGAGTGCACACCCATCACGACTACATTAACGACCACAAAACAGGATAACAAGGACCAAGACTCGAAGACAACCTTGGAATATTTACATTCTCTGCATAACACCACTCCTATTTGAAGATCATGTCATTGTGCATGAGGCATGAGTCAAATCACCCATATCACAGCAAGAGGTCAAAGATTTCCAACCTGGAAAGAAGAGGTGTCGAGACCATAGAAGTCTAGAAGTTCACGCTACACGAGAAGTCCAACCCAAGAACCACCAGTTCATGCTTCATTCATATCAGTGGGTTGAAGAGTTCTCTTAAAAGAGTTGTAGCGGGCCAGTTCTGACATGGAAGTCAAAGGGAGAAGTGGCTAGTCAAATGTGAGAGATTGACTAATTGTTCCGGAAAATCTTCTGATGCATTCCCTCACGCCGGCCGAAACATCGATGTTATGTGTAATCTTGGTTCTATAAACTTTTGTCATTAGATGGTAAGCCCAGGAATACCTTCACCTGCTACGAAACATTAGCACTCCAAATCACTTTCAGTCCCGGGAAGTGTTTGTGTCCATGAGGTCAAACATCGAGGGAGAAAAACATCAGGAAAATAGAGGACCCTAAATGCTTTATTAAATGAGAAATAACCTTCACCCCAATGTCCAATAGTCACGACCCACAAAGGTCTGGCATGCAGAGGAAGTCCTGCAATATTTGTTCAGAGTCAACAATGAAAGTTGTGACTCATATCCCCTTTTAACCAAGCATCTGCCACATTGATGTCATGATTAGCCGCCGCGACGAAAAGCCTTGGGAAGCACTCAAAAATGCTCCTTCTTCCAACCCAATATCCTTCCAAAGCTTGAATATTTCACCATTGCCTACCTCTGACCTTAGAAATTTTCTAATTTCAGGTAGAACAAAGCATATTCCTTGCAAAAGTTGGAGGGCATTTAGTAATCTCTTGTCATCATGGTTAAGCTCAGGCCATCATTGTAGATGGATCACACAAGTTGATCATAAAAGATCTTGTCGTTCTTCCTACAAATCTGCATCACCCAATCCAAAAGCAAGGCGTTCATTTCTTTGAGCCTCAAAACTCCCATATCACCATCTCACCTAGGCATAGTCATAGTTTCTAGTTTGCCAAGGGGATGTTGTGTAAGTCTTGTCAGGGACCCGACCATAAGTGTTGGATCAGTGTTTCTAATCTAGTACAAAACCTCGCCTAGAGAAGCCTCAAAGAAATAAAGAAGATTGATATGAACCAAAAGAGACTTAAGAAACACCATCCCACAATAAGCTGGATGATTTCAATTAGTCGATCTCTTCTAAAATTTCTCAATAACCGGGAGCTAATCTAATTGTCGAAGTATGCCACATGACAACGATAATTCCACGTAGTGCAATGGAAGATTAGAGTGAGGTGTACCTAGTATCAATATATTGCTATGGGTATCCACCTCTTGCTTTGATAGACTAAAAGGAACGGAGATTGATTTGCTTCTACTAACTTTGAGGCTCAATATATCACTAGTTCTACCACGAGCGAACATGCCCCAAGCCACTATTGGCTCGCCCTCAATGAAGAAGATAGCATCATCTGCATATGAAAGAACAAGCATATGACAAGAAGAACCTCGTATTAACATTGCATTCTTTCTATTAGGAGAATATTCTATGCTAGGAGTATATTTGTTAGGAGAATATTCTATGTGCTATGCTAGGAATATTCTACAGGAGAATATTCTATATGCTAGGAATATTCTATATACGAGGAGTATATTCTTAGGAGCATTTATGTATTTTCTCCTTTGAGCTCTCTAGGGTTTCATGCTATATAAGAAACCCTAAACCCTTGAATAATATAAGTCCTTTTCATTCTTTCATCATCTTCCAAATGGTATCAGAGCAACGGTCCTAGATCGGGGTTCTGACCTAAATCTTGCCATCACCTCAAGCCCCAAAACTAACACCGTCACGACAACTAGGCACTCGGCCCGATGCACGCGGCCCAGGGCCTTCTCCAAGCTCCTACGCCACCGTCAAGGGGGTCTCCTAGGCCCCTACGCTCCGTGCCTCCGTGTTGTGTCATGTAAAGCTCCATCGCTTGGAGATAAGAAGCATCTCCCTGAGCACACAATCTCCAGCGCATCTTGCAACTTGCACCACCGAAAGCATCTTTTGGATGTGAAGCTTCTGCATAAACAGACTACTTCTAACACCATCGTAATCTGCAGTACTTGTGCGATTTCTGAAATCTCTGCCAAAAATTCTGTTGGAATCAACCAAGTTCTGGAACCATCGTCATGAATTCTAGAATCAACCAATCTCTGGAATCAACCAAGTTCTAGAATCTACCAAGTGCTGGAATCAACCAAGAGATATTAGTTTTGGAATCAACCAAGAGACATTAGTTCTGGAACCTCACCCAAGTCCAGAATTGCCCTTAGAAATTAGAGAGAGGTGATCATAGCGATCAGATATTGCTGCCTGGTTAATTAGGCCTAGACCAGAATCTCTGCACAATTGGTTCTGGAATTGCTATAAGATAATACCGCTGGATATTAGAAGATCGCCCACGTTGTGCTTAACACCAGATTTGCTTCAATCTGCCATCACCAAGAACTCCCGAATCGCGATACCATATAAATTCACGACACCATTACCTCCATCTAGCAACGCCTCCAAGCAACTTGACAACATCTATCATGTGAGATTAAAACAACTCCACAACTTCTGCTATAGGTTCTGTAGAACTCTATTCCCATAGCAACTACTGCTACCACACATCTAGCTACTACCTCAGATATTGTAGCCAACTCTACTTCTGTACTAGCACTAACATGGATTATTGACTTTGGTGCGTCTACTCACTTGACTAGAGAAGGCAGTTTTTTTGACCTCGTCTCAACCATCTTCCATTGTGAAGTCCATTCGAGTAGCAAACGGTGCTCATTCTCCTGTTACGACCGTTGGAACTATGGAGTTCTCCTTCAAGCTCAGGCTTATTGGTGTTTACGGTGCATCAGACTTTCTTTTGAGTCTCTTATTTGTTCATAAGTTATGTGTTGAATTGATTTGTCGAGTGATTTTTGATGGGTTCCATTGATATTTTCAGGACATCCGGACCTTGCAATTTTTTGGTGGGGGACATGAGAAGAACGTCTTTACTATCTTGATATTCCCTACTGATACAACCTTTGCAAGTGCTACATCTGTGTCAATTGACCCATTACTATGGCATTTACGGCTTGGCCACCCATCTGCCAAAGCTCTTTCTCATATGTTTCCCGGATTGCCATTTCTGAAACCTTTTGAGTGTGAAGCATGCCAGTTCGGCAAACACGATCGTGCTTCTTTTCCACCTAGGACTGAGCTACGTCGATTATTACCTTTATCTTTGATCCATTGTGATATCTGGGGACCTTGTCCTGTTCGTGTTATTGTCGGTGATATATACTTTGTTGTTTTTGTAGATGATTAAAGCATGTCATCTTAGGTCTATCTGATCAAGGAGCGGTCCGAAATTAATAACATTGTCAAGTCTTTCTTTCAGCCTATTAAAACGCCTTTCTCTAAATGTATTCAGACTATCAAGATTGACAATGCTCTTGAGTTCACTCAGCAGGATTTGGTATCTTTCTTTGCCACTCAGGGGACCCTTCACCAGACCTCCTGTCTATATACCTCATAGTGGAATGGGGTAGCAGAAAGGAAGCTTCGTCATCTTTTAGACATTGCTTGTGCCCTACTTATACACATGAAGGTTCCCAAAACCCACTGGGGGGATGTCGTTCTTACTTCTTACTGCTACCTACCTCATCAATAGGGTCCCATCCTCAGTCCTCAAGGGGGTAACTCCTTTCTCACTCTCGTATCCTGATGAGGAACCTTTTCTACTTCCATTGAGAATTTTTTGATGCATTGCCTTCGTACACAATTTTCAGACCATAGATAAATTGTCTCATCGTGCTATCAATTGTGTTTTCTTTGGATATTCTCATACCAAAAAGGGGTACAAGTGCTACGACCCTGCAAGTCATCGTTACTACATTTCTGCAGATGTTACTTTCTTTGAACAGACTAGTTATTTTACTTAGTTTGTCAGCGACATATCATTGGAGCTCCCACCACCACCCATTGTTTACAAAAGAAAGCATACTAGTCATTCTGAACTTGTACCGTTACCTATTCCTTATTTGCAGGATGATGTACCATCTTCCAATGTCCCCACCATTGTAGCTCCGGCTATTCCACAAGAACTCCCTATAGCTCTACGCCGGACAAAAAGGCAATGTGCTATACATCACGTGTCACATTTTACTTCCACTGGCAGTCTATCCAGTTGTAACAAGCGATTTGCAGATGCTCTTGTGGATATTACTATTCCCTGTTATCATTACAATGCATTGCAGGACCATGGTTGGAAAAAGGTCATGGATGAGGAGATGGACGCGCTTATATCCAAGGGTACATGGGATCTTGTGTCGTGTCCAACAGGTCTCAAGCTTGTTGCCTGTCGATGGGTCTTCACGACCAAACAGTCTCATGATGGTTCTATTGACAGACTAAAGGCCAGGCTTGTGGCGAAGGGATTTACTCAGACTTATGGAGTTGATTACTTTGAGATGTTTTCTCCTGTATCTATGATGGGTTCAATTTGCACTACTCTCTGTTACAGCTAACAAGAATTGGCCAATCTTTCAACTCGATGTAAAGAATGCATTTCTATACGATGACCTTGAAGAGGAGGTCTATATGATGCAGCCATCGGGATACTCCGTCGAGGGGGAGTATGTGTGCCGACTCCGTAAGGCCATTTATGGTCTAAAGCAGAGTCCACGAGCTTGGTTTGACAGACTTACTACTGTGATAAGTTCTCTTGGCTTCCACAGACAACATATGATTATTCTATGTTTACTAGACGACGATCCACTGGCATGGTGATACTTGTTGTCTATGTAGATGATATGGTGGTTACTGGTGATGATGACAGAGGCATTCTAGAGACCAAGGCCTTCACCGAAAAGGCATTTGTCACCAAGGACCTTGGTCAACTCCGATACTTCCTCGGTATTGAGGTGATACACACTCTAAAAGTATTACATCTATCACAACAGAAATACTGCATGGATATTCTTACAGAGGTTGTTTTACTTGGATGTAAACCATCTGGCATCCCAGCAGAGGTACGGAAACATGCTACATCTGATGATCATGAGTTTGCGGATACTATATGGTATGGTAACCTTGTAGGTAAACTGATCTACCTCACCATTCTTCGGCCCGAAATAGCGTATGTTGTAAGCAGAGTCAATGGAGAGACCTCTTTACAATCAGTCGCAAGATGTTCTTTTGTTCCTTCGATATTTGAAGGAATCTCCAGGGCGAGGCCTCTTCTACTGGGTCAATGGTCACAGAGATGTCACCGCTTATATAGATGCAGATTATACCAGTTCACCTGAGGATCGACGATGGCAAAGCAAGAAGCAGACTGTGGTTGCTAGATCGAGTGCAGAGGCAGAATATCGGGCAATGGCTCGTGCCACTTGTGAGATTACCTGTCTTGTCTCCTTTTTACAGGAGCTTGGACTTCATATTACTATTCTTGTACCTTTATATTGTGATAACAAGTCTGCTACATACATTGCCACCAATCCGGTGTTCATGAGCGGAATAAGCACATTTAAGTTGACTGTCACTTCATTCGAGATGTGGTACGAGGAGGAAAGATTATTACCCCTCATATCTCCATAGACCTCCAACTTGCAGATATAATCATGAAAGCACTACCAAAGAAGCATCTCTCATTGATGATTTCCAAGTTGGGCATGATCGACAGATATGCTCTAACTTGAGGGGGAGTATTAGGAAAATATTATGTGCTAGGAGTATATTTGTTAAGAGAATATACTATGTGCTAGGAATTATCTACAGGAGATTATTCTACGTGCTAGGAATATTCTATATGCTAGGAGTATATTCTTAGGAGCATTTATGTATTTTCTCCTTTGAGCTCTCTAGGGTTTCATGCTATATAAGAAACCCTAGACCCCTCGAATAATATAAGTCCTTTTCATTCTTCCATCATCTTCCACATTTTCAATGAAGTCTGTCTTGAAATTTGTTTCCATTATATTTCGAACTTCTTAACCTCAAATATGATAATCTATTGCAGTCAACGTTCTTCCCACTTTCCAATATATCAACCATGTATAGTTCCTCTTGAACTAGACTTCTCCTTTGCTCCCTATTGCATGGAAGTCCTAATAAATCATTAGCTTTTCCTTAAATCTCCCAGTTTCAATGTAAGTTTTGGTGAAAATCCATCTATCTGAATTCCACTCAAAAATCCGCAATCAAAATTTCAAAGCCCTCCTCAAGTAGCCAAGAACATCCAACCTTAATAATGGATTGAATAACAAGAGCTCTCTCTAGTGTCCCACGCCATATGTGCCATTTGAAATAGTTGGAACAAATCCTGAATACCAGGAAGCGATCTAAGTTGGACTGAGAATTCGAGTTTCTCAACGTATATCTACAATTTTATTGTCTAGTGTGTCCACCACCTCAAGTTGAACCTCAGGTCTTTAGTAACTATACATGCAAGCTCAGTCAAGCTCGCGTCCAACCGACCTCTGGAACCATGCCTATCATCTGACCTAAGAGTGATGTTGAAATTTCCTTCCACACACAATCACCATATCACAGTGGATGATCATCCTTATTCGTTGCATCTAGCATTATGATCGTTCAAACAGTAAATATTGGTTATCCATTATCGCACACGGCCAGATGGACGATATGTATTAAAAAACAAGTATATGTATCCACGTAGCTATATAGCACCACATTTTTAAAATCTACGCTATATGTAACTTTATAGATATGTGTTCAAAGAAGATATGGATATCGTATATGCATCATTTCCGTAGTTCCATCATGAACTCTCTATGACTGCTACAACCACCTTAAAGGGTGGTTACCCTCACTTATTATGGCAACCCACCCCGTAGTTGTTTTAGACATCCAATATTTACATGTCAGCACATCGCACATTCTATACAAAGAATCAATCATCACAAATCATTGTTGCATTTCTAGCCAACCAAATAGCTCTGGTGATTGTAAAAAATCGTGTTCTCTCTAGTCTAAATAAGTAGGTTGCCTCCACGAAGCAAAACTAAAAGTCCTTGTCAAAGACGTCCATCCAAGAGATGTTGGTATTGCTCCAAATCTCCTTAGCGAAACCCCACTTGAAAAAGAACGTGAGATATACAATCATCCTTCCTACGACAGATCAAACAAGTCACCTATGTACTTAGGACAAAGCACACCTGAGAACAAGGAAGGGCCGTATCGATAACGATATCGTCCGTCCGGAAATTTCGGGATACATTGCCGATATATCGGCGATATTGGTGGAAATATCGGAAATTGCTCAAAAAGTCATTTTTTATCATTTTTTCAGAAATTAAGATCATCCAAGATATTAAAGCTACAAATAACCTACAAATACACACTTATGGCGCATATATCAGTCATTTATAGCCCATATATCGCATATATCGGTCATCATGTCGAACATATCGATGTTAATGTTTATTCCTGACCTCTATATATTGGAAATGGATTCCATTCAAGTTCTTATAACATTAAATAAGTTACAAATATACACTATGACACATATAGATCATTTATGAAGACTATGATCCTTATATTGCACAAACAAACATATCACTGGTATTGTTAGTTGTTGACCCATATATATTGAAAATGGAGTTCATCTAAGTTCTTATATCACTAAATAGCTTACAAATATACTCTTAGATCACAGATATCGATCAATATATGAAGCTTATATCGCATATATCGATCATTTTGAACATATCAATATTAATGTTTGATTCTTGACTTATAGATATTTTGTTTTGGAAAACTGACTTATAGATATTGGAAATCGATTTTCATTCAAGTCTTACAACATGAAATAACTAGTAAACATATACCAAGTTAAAGAACCATTGTATGCACCCTCTTGTCGCACCATACCCTACCAGTACGGGGGTCTCGTTGCCCGGTCAACGAGCCTGAGGTGGCTAGGGGGGGCCCAGGTTGTCCCCCCCCCCTTGCGAGGGTGCGGGGGCATCGCCCCCGACCCGAAACAAAATATATATAAAGCATTGTGTGTTTTAATATTATATGTAGCTATATATGTGTTTTAATACTGGGTGTAGCTAGATAAGTAGTCGAATCAATAGCATTAATAATAGCATTGATATATAGAGATATCGGCAAAATATCGACGATATCGATCGATATATGTGATTTTTTCTGACTGATATGAGCCAATATGGCTATCGCTGATATCCCTGTAAAAAGAGATACTGGGTAATATCGAAACCCTACCCTATCGAAACCGATATATCGATGATATATCGCCGATATGGCCTTCCATGCCTGAGAGAAATGAGTCGTAACCTTTATCTTTTTAGCAAACGCATAAATATCATAACTCTAGGTAAAGTTCGCACTCTCTGGATCATGCAACAAATCTAGACAACTCAATCTCCATTTGTATCCCTTGCCCACCTATATACCACCTCCATCGAGTCCTATAACTCCAAGAGCTTCAATAGATCCTCAATCCTTTTATTGGAAAGCAGCAAAACATCAAGTCCTTGATACAACTCCATACCTACCTCATCACCCATCTACTATAGCATCACTCTTCACTCCAGAATGAATAGCCTAAGAAAGATGTCCACAGAGTAGATCGTCCTCATGATAGATTATCCATCCAAAAAAGAAAAGAAGTTTCGCACCCTGTGAGGAGACAAAGAAAAATAGTTCTCTGAAAGCATTGCAACGAAGAACTTTCATACCCTCTCGTTACCGAAAGAGGGTAGTCAAATTTGCATCAAGGACACCTTAACATACATCTCAACTCTTTAAACCTTCTGAATAAGGCGATAGAGCATGCCATCATTGTTCCTCCAAATATGCACCACCATTTCATTAGAAAATGACATATTATTCTATGAAGTCCCGATACACCAAGGTTGTTGGTATTTGATGATCGAGAGGCCATATTCCAAGCAACCAAAGCCATCTTTTCACTTTCCATCCCAAATAATGCAACGCCTTCATTCATTACTAGATCTTGATAAGCAATCTATGCATTGAAACAAAAAAGTTCAAAATTGTTGACAACACCAACCTCAAGATAACCAATTAACTATCACGTGGCGTGTCCCCTTGCCTTCCAACAAACCAACTTCTGATCCATCTTATCACATAGCGAGCTACGATCCACTAATCTTAGTTTGCCATCTGTTAGATGCAATCTATGATATCTCAACAACCTGAGAGCCCGATCACCCCATGACAGGCACCACATCTTTCAACAAACCAACTTTTGATCCATCTTATAAGTAACGAGCCTTGGTCCACTAATTTCACTCTGTCATCCAATAGAGGCAACCATATATGCTAAGAGAACCATGCATCTCGACGATTGAGAACCCAAGCATAGAGATCAACAACTTCTTTACTCATGTTGAATAACACAAAAAGTGACTTCTCTCGGTTAATATGTAGTCTTGAGAACTACATAACACATCGATCAGGGTTGAAAGACATCTTGTCACACAATCGTCTTGCCCACCTAGCCAACCACTTGAGCCTTCTCACCAACCACCTCAATGATATAAATAAAGTTCCATCCTCTCCTCCTAGTGCTCATCACATGGAAGAAGGCAACACGCGTGTCCACATCCTTTAACCAAGCTTGTCACGAGCGCCAACACCACTCAATCTTACTCATATGTTACTCCTCTTCAACCACCTACTATTGGGCCAACCTGAGTATCTTTTCTCATAGTCCATAGGGTATGTATTCTCCATATGTCTAAATGATCAACCTCCCACAATGTTGAATTTCCAATTGCATCACGCCTACCTACAAACTGCTCTCAGCTCCTTTATGGAAATAGGAAGAGTCATGAGCTTAAAGGAAAGGGGGGAGGTCATTGATCCCTCCCAACTCTAGGAAGTCGACCAATTACACAACAACTTCTTGAACAACCATACGAAATATGGAGAAAGATGGTCATATTCCCTCTCTCTCAATCCTCATAGCAGAGGAATCTCATCCCATCTACACGACATAGCCTTCATCACGGAAAGGTGAAACTGAAATTTATTGAGCATATCCATGACCAACAAGAAACGATCATATCTTGACCTAGACGAAGAGCTTCTCAAAGTAAAACAATTATTTAAGGCATCCTCCACCTCCATCTAAAGCTCATTAATAAAAGGCAAGCCACATCACATCCCCTGCAATCATTTGGACAATCAAAAGCAAATAAATCACATTTAAAACCTATAACTATTTGTCATTGACATGAGAGAAATCTAAGACATGCCTCATGCAAAAGCTCCTCGTGCTCATTAGCTCTTGTCATGTCATATATCAATGAGACTGTCACATACCCTCATATAGACAATAGCGGAGGCCCATTTAAGGGCTTACACCTTCTCAAAGCCATCATCTTGTAAATCTAGCAATGCACGACCCAATCTTCCGATTATATCAATCGACATGTCTCCAAGAGTATCAACCCCCAACACTTCTGAATCATGTCACCAAATACCTTCAATCTAGACTCTTGTAGCATACGATATCCATCACACATTCCAACAACCTTCCACCACCACTGTCCTTTTTCCTTGATCCTAAAGATCTCAAAAGTTCTATTGAGACACTTTATTTACAACAGCGTGCCTTCTCACATGTAACATGAGCCCTAAGAGTTTGCCACCTCCATCTTGATTGGTGTTTCCTCCTCTATGACTTCCCACTCTTCATGTTAACCAAACCAATCCAACTCCTCTATCATCTAGCTAGCCATTATTGATGTCCCATAGAGCAATGAACCATTCGAGACCTCCACTATCATAGTGGTGTCACGAGCATAATCAAATTCAGAATATGATCCCTCATCGATGCTTTTAGACATAAGACATGGTCAATTTGTATAGAGTTTCTTACACCATAAGTTTCTCATGATGCCAACTTGGCGTTGCAAAAAGCCTTATCGATGTGTATGATCCATCTTGATTTGAAGGAGCCAAAACATGTCCATATGTCTTCAGTAAAAGCATTAATGGATGCATTATTGTTGACACGGTGGGAGCACCACCCCCAATATGCTAGAGGGCACGAACACAACCATCGTATTGGTGATCACCTCCTTCAAGATTTTTAGGACATGTGACATTGCATAAGGTCTCTCCTTTAAGGTGAGCACTCTAATAATGTTGGTGATGCCTCGATCAGACCCCCAAATGATAGAGGATCTAGCATAAATGGATCTAAAGACGTTAGCTCCAAGTCCATACATGTGAATCACAACCCAAATCGAGAGGTATGCTCCCAAATGGTCATGTGAGAAGAGTCCTATCAAACACAAAAAGAGTCAATTGCTTCAACGAAGTTCATGTCTAACATCATGCCAAATGATGGTGTATCGAATTTTTACCACCAAAATCTCCTCAAAAGGCACAATAGATTCTCTCAATTTCTTAGCAAATCTCACCTCATGCTCCTCCAAAGACATTGTTGCCTTCATCGTCGATGCCGACTGTTGAGGTCTCATGACTATCAAACTTGCAGTCAACCTCTCGCCATCAACCTCCATCAAGGTCAAGGTGGTCACCTTCACCTTTTCCTCCTCCTCTGTCATCCATCCAATGATGTAAAAGGCCTCAAAATCTAGAGCCTCCCCCACTCCATCAACAAGTGGAAGGCCACACTCCCTACATGAAGCTATACTGAGGTTGGGAGAAACAAGCCTTCTAACCCCTCTAACACAATCACAAATGCATCGTCATCCCCTGGCTTTAAGCATGAGAGATGATCTCGTTTTTGTTTGCTAGACCGAATATCACAAGCACCAAAGAGGGAGGTTGAGATCCCTATTCCTTCAAGGCATCCCCTCCATCGCAACCTATATGACCATACTTCCTCTAGAGTTCTTTCCTGAAGCAAGGCATCACCAAGAGATTCCACTACTATATGGCTGCTACTCCTCCATCCTCAATAGTCGCTCTACCTCCCCCATCGAGAAACCTCTGACCAAGAGTTGCTCTTCTGATAATCATAACCAGTCCCCAAAGAACAACCCTTAAAGGCCCATACGAGGTGTTTTGACATTAACTTCATGGTGTTACCAAGCATCAATCTATAGGATCTAAAGGTGTCTCCGTCACTTCCACTAAGAGAACATCCCCGAAGTAGTGTTTAATTTTCACCTTCTACACACCCTGACGAGGACACAACTTCCTACTATGTTAAAAAAAACCCACATCTCAGCATGCATGCACTTTATGTTGCATGCCCCTGCATAGAAGGTCATGTAGAGACTGATATTATTATTATATTTTGTACTTTTTTTGTAATTCTTGTTTACTCTCTGGACTACTATGTATTTTACCCGTGAGGTCTCTCCCTATATAAGAGAGCCTAGGGTTTCTTGGAATAATAGATTGCTTATTTTTCCCAACATGGTATCAGCGCCCAGGGGCTAACCCTAACCCTAGATCTAGGGTTCCTTGCCGCCGCCTCTCTCCTCCGACACCACCTTTCCGCCGTCGAGCCCTCCCCTTCTCCACGCCGGGCCCCTCCTCCACTCCGGACCCCTCCTCCCTTCCGTCGTGCCTCTCTACGCCGCCGTCGGGCCCTTCCCTCCTCCACGCGGGGCCCCTAGCCGTGTTGTAGGCCACCCTACACCACCATCCGCCGTCGAGTCAAGCCCTAGGTAGGGGACCCCAATCGTCGGGTTCCCCTCCCTTACACGCCGACATCTACTCTTTCGTCGGCCGATCTATGCCCATGGATTTGAGTGCGTAAAGTCTACATATGCACTCAAATCCGATCAAGTTTTTGTAGACACCAGTTTCTAGTCTACAATCCCTAGTTCTTCATCTACGGCGACATGTCAAAGAACAAAGTTGATATGCCCTCCATAGGCGCCTTCAAGGGTCCTGCATCTATAGTCAGGATGGACGGCACAAACTATGAGCTCTGGGCGATGCAGTTTATGAGTCTCATGAAGTCAAACGGTAAGAAGCATATTCTTACCGAAGAGGAGCTAGCAGAGAAGACTGGGATATAAGCCTCGTGGGAGGCTGATGATTCTTACGCCAAGGTTTGGCTGTCAGGCACACTGTCGATAGAGATTGCCAATGATGTCCTCCATTAGCCCATTGCCAAGGCAATGTGGGATATTCTGGCCGCTACGTACTCCCAAGTGCGGAATGAGACCAAGATGTTACAGCTCCAACATGATATATTCACGATGAAGCAGAATGGCAGGCCACTTCACTCATTGTACACGTCCCTGAGAGGGATGTTTGAGAAGTTATATAGTTCCATACCACTCACGGTGACTCCTGAGCAGAAGACATTTCGGAATGCTACCATGGTAGGCGTTCTACTTGCAGCCCTAGATCCTGAGTACGAGGCAACCTGCTCTCAGATTTTGGCCGATGCAGTTATTCCTCCAATGGAGGATGTTTACCGGAGGCTCAGTCGCACATCAGTTTCTTCCAACACATCTACTCCACCACCATCGGCGATGGCAGTATCGTGTGGGAGAGGTGGTCAGTCTTCTGGTCGTGGACGTGGACCCCATGGTAGGGGCGGTCGCTTTCACCAGCCATGCTCGTTCTGCCATCGGATAGGCCACTCGGAGGATACATGCTACTCTAAGCATGGGTTTCCAGCATCGGCGCGTGTAGCCGATCATGTTCTGCCCTAGTCAGCATCCACTGCTAATAACCGATTCGAGGAGCTTGTGGCACGTCTACGGGATATTATGCCACAATCATCTATTGATTCTCTTGGTGGACCTTCAGATGTTGTTGCTACAGCTTCTGCCAGTTCTTCTGCTGCTGCTAGTACCTCAGGTAGTGCTACTGCCTTTACATCTTATCATGATATATCTGATTGGATTATAGATTCTGGCGCCACACATCACCTCTGTCGTGATAGAAAGAGACTTGAGTCCTACAGGGACATCCCACAGGGCCGCTCAGTGCAGATCGCAGATGGTACTCATTCCCCCTTGTTGGACAGGGGGAGGTTTTCCTATCACCTTCTATGTGTCTACAGAATGTTCTACATGCTCCTGAGTTCTCCATGAATCTGTTATCTATTAGTCAGATTACGAAGATTTGCACTGTCGTGCAATATTTGACCCCTCATCTCTTATTTTTCAAGACATACTAACGAGTAGGGTGATTGGTTGTGGCTCTGAGCAGAATGGTCTGTATCGGCTGGTCCGGAATTCTTATGCTGGCGTCTCTTCTTATTCCGTCGGACCAGTATCTCCGTACATCTGGCATCTTCGCTTTGGTCACCTTCCGCTCCAGAAAATGCGACATCTACTGCCTCAGATCTCTCCCCGTTCATCATTTTGTTGTAAAGCGTGTCAGTTGGGAAAGCATCATCGGTCTAGCTTTCCTAGTCATCAGAGTCAGAGCAGTAGCTCCCCGTTTGAGTTATTTCACATTGATATTTGGGGTCCAAGTCGTGTACCTGATCATCAGGGACACAGGTTCTATCTAGCTGTAGTGGATGATTTCTCTCGTGTATCTAAGATCTTTCTTTTAAAGAATAAATCTGAAGCAGGGGATGTTATTAAAAATTTGATTAATAAAGTGCAGAATGTTTTTTCTTCTACTCTCAAATATGTTCGTACAGATAATGCACTGGAATTTTGCACCCGGTCTCTCTCTCAGTTTCTCTCGTCTAAGGGTATTATTCACCAAACCGCTTGTGCTTACACATCTCAGCAGAATGGTGTGGCAGAAAGAAAGCATCACCATCTTCTTGACATTACTCGAACTCTCCTTATTCAGACTTGTGCTTCCATCACTTTCTGGGAGGATGCTGTCCTTATAGCTTGTTACCTGGTCAATTGTATGCCGTCATCTGTCCTTGGTGAGAAAAATCCCCTTTCTATCATTTTCCCTGATAAGGAATTATTCTCACTCACTCCTCGTGTCTTTGGTACTGTTTGTTCATCTCCTGTCTCCTGGACTTGACAAGCTCTCTCCTAGAGCTGTCAAGTGTATCTTTGTAGGTTGCTCTCGGACTCAGAAGGGCTATCGCTGTTATGACCCCATAAACAAGAAATACTTTGTCAGTGCTGATGTCACGTTTTTTTGAATCTGTTATGTATTTTTCCCCTACAGGCGACAGACTGGTCCCATCCACTACCAATGATGATGTCTATGTCCCTCCGCCTCCACGTTTGAGCCCACCTGAGGAGTCCACTCCTGCTCCAGTTGCTACGTCACCTAACCCAACGTCACTTCCACCACCACCTCCTCCACAACCTCATATTCCACATTTACCAAAATTCTATACTGTAGAAATAGTTAGTAGTGTTATTATCTCTTTATGGAGTTTGTTGTTATTTCTTTATTTTCTATGGACCTCTCTGTAATTTACCCTTAAGGTCTCTCCCTATATAAGAGAGCCTAGGGTTTTCTGAATAAACAACGAATTCTCTTTTCCCAACATGGTATCAGAGCCACCCTAGGGCTCTCCTACCTCCCGCCGCTCCTTCCCCACTCGCCTCCCTCTTCTCGGAACCGCCGCCCTCCCGTCGCTTCTCTCTCTCCAGCGGCAGCCCTCAATCGTCGCCGCCTTCTCCTTCTCCATCTCCAGCGGCAGCCCTCAATCGCCGCCGCCTTCTCCTTCTCTCTCTCGCCGCGGTTGGATCCAGCCCTCCATCTGGTTGGATCCCAGCCTCTAGCGGCCTCCGCCAATAGCCCCTGCCAGCCGCCGAAGGGGATCCCAGCCCCCAGCGGCCTCCGCCAATAGGCGGCATCTCCATCTGCTGCCCACGCACGGCCTCTGGGTGCGTGAACAGCAACACGCACAAGGTCTTCTAGCGGCCCCTAGCCGTTGAAAGGGTTGTCAGCCTCTAGTGCGTGCCCTAGTTTCTTCCACATCCACTCTATGGATTTGAGTGCGTAACGTCTACATACGCACTCAAATCCGATGCAGTTTTTGTAGACATCCAGCATCACGTCTACATATCCTAGTTCTTCTCCAAGCGGCAGTATGTCAGAATCAAAAATTGATATGCCCTCCACCGGCGCATTCAAAGGTCCTGCGCCAATAGTCAAGATGGACGGGTCTAACTATGAGCTCTGGGCTATGCAGTTCATGAGCCTTGTGAAGTCGAATGGTAAGAAACATATTCTTACCGAGGATGAGCCCGCAGAGAAGACTGGGATCTATGCCTCATGGGAGGCTGATGATTCCTATGCAAAGGTCTGGTTGTCCGGCACCTTGACGACGGAGATTGCCAACGACGTCCTCCATCAGCCCACTGCTAAGGCAATGTGGGAAATTCTTGCCGCCACATATTCGCAAGTGCGAAATGAGACGAAGATGTTGCAGCTTCAGCACGACATATTCACAATGAAGCAGAGCGGCAGACCTCTCCATTCTCTTTATACATCCCTAAGAGGGATGTTCGAGAAGTTATACAGTATCATCCCTCTGACTGCAACTCCTGAGCAGCAGAAGGCGTTTCGAAACGCCACCATGGTTGGTGTTCTACTTGCGGCCCTTAACCCAGAGTACGATGCAGCTCGATCTCAGATTCTCGCTGATGCAGTTATTCCTCCAGTCGAGGATGTTTACAGACGGCTTAGCCGCATTCCAGTCTCCTCCAGCTCTTCTACTCCACCTCCTTCAGCGATGGCAGTCTCGCGTGGGAGAGGTGGACCACCATCTGGCCGTGGTCGTGGACGTGGCCGTGGACCCCAGGGGAGGGGTGGTCGCTTTAGTCAGACATGCTCCTATTGTCATCGCACAGGACACTCGGAGGAGACATGCTATTCGAAGCATGGTTTTCCAGCATCAGCACGTATTGCAGAGCACTCTCAGTCTCCACTGACTTCTACTGCAGATAGTCGATTTGACGAACTTGTGGCCCGTCTCCGAGAGATTATGCCACATGCTTCTGGTGATTCGTCTGGTGGTTCCTCAGATATTGCTGCCACTGCCTCTACCAGTTCTTCCGCAGCCGCAAGCTCCTCAGGTAGATCTACTACATCTCATGATTATATCTGACTGGATTATTGATTCTGGAGCCACGCATCATCTCTGCCGAGATAGAGGTAGATTACAGGCCTACAGGGACATTCCTCCCGGACGTTCAGTGCAGATAGCAGATGGTACCCATTCGTCCCTTATTGGACAGGGGGAGATTTTCCTGTCCTCCACTTTGCAATTACAGAATGTTCTGCATGCTCCTGAGTTCTCAATGAATTTGCTATCTATTAGTCAGATTACGAAGGATTTGAATTGTCGTGACATATTTGACCCGTCTTCTCTCATTTTTCAGGACATACTCACGGGCAAGGTGATTGGCTGTGGCTCTGAGCAAAATGGTTTATATCGGCTGGTCCGGGATTCATATGCTGGTGTCTCCTCTCATTCTGCTGGACCAGTCTCTCCGTACATTTGGCACCTCCGATTTGGTCACCTTCCACTTCAGAAAATGCGTCATCTTCTGCCTCAGATCTCTCCTAGTTCTTTGTTTCAATGTGAAGCGTGTCAGTTGGGAAAGCACCACACGTCGAGCTTCCCACGTCGTCTGAGTCGGAGCAGTAGCTCCCCTTTTGAGTTGTTACATATAGATATATGGGGTCCAAGTCGTGTTCCCAATCATCAGGGACACAGGTTTTATCTTGTGGTAGTGGATGATTTCTCTCGTGTATCATGGGTCTTTCTTTTGAAAAATAAATCTGAAGCAGGAAATGTGATCAAAAACTTGATTAATGAAGTGTTCAATGTCTTTTCTGCAAATGTCAAATATGTTCGGACCGATAATGCCCTTGAATTTTGTACACGCTTACTTTCACAATTCCTGTCATCAAAGGGCATTATTCACCAAACCACTTGTGCATATACCTCACAACAAAATGGTGTCGCGGAAAGGAAGCATCGCCATCTCTTAGATATTACTCGTACATTGTTGATTCAGAGTTGTGCCCCTATTTCTTTCTGGGGCGATGCTGTTCTTACTGCTTGTTAACCGAATGCCATCCTCAGTCCTTGGTGAAAAGATACCTATGTCCATTATTTTTCCAGATAAGGAGTTATTCTCACTAACTCCACGTGTCTTTGGTACTGTTGCGTTTGTGCATCGTCTATCTCCCGGACTTGACAAACTCTCTCCTAGAGCAGTCAAGTGCGTCTTTGTTGGTTATTCCAGAACTCAGAAGGGCTACCGGTGTTATGATCCCACAACTAAGAGATACTTTGTGAGTGTCGATGTCACTTTCTTTGAGTCTGTCATGTATTTCTCTCCTGCAGGTGACAGAATGGTACCATCCACTACCACTGATGATATCTATGTTCCTCCACCATCTACATTGAGTACACCTGAGTCTTCCCCTGTGTCTGTCTCCACACCAGCATTACCTCCACCACCCCCACCACCTCCTCCACCTCCACCCAATCCACAGCCTATCATATCACCGTTACCGAAATTCTATACGCGCCGGTCAGGTCCTGGTCAGACCACACAGCAGCCGATCATCCCGCCTCAGGTATGTTCAGATGGCATTACTACTGACGGGTCAGGTTTGGTACATGTGCAGGATCCTTCAGTACAGGCAGACACTAGTCCATCTCGTACAGCAGATGATGATCTTGATGTTCCGATTGCTATTCGGAAACAGAAGCGGCAATGTGCCGCTTATCCGTTTGCTTCACAGGTTTCTTTTCACCGTCTCACAGGTGATTTTCAGATATTTGCCACAGCTTTGTCTTCCGTGGATATACCACGGACATACCAGGAAGCTTTGCAGAATGAATGCTGGCGATTAGCAATGGAAGAAGAAATGAGGGCCCTGCAGTCTCGTGGCACATGGTCTTTGGTCCCTGCACCTTCTGATGCATCCGTTGTGAGCTGCAAATGGGTCTTTACAGTCAAATACCATGCAGATGGAACCTTGGATAGGTACAAAGCACGCTTGGTCGCTCGTGGGTTTACGCAAACCTACGGTGTGGATTACATGGATACATTCTCTCCAGTGGCGAGACATTCTACCCTTCGTATTCTCTTATCTGTTGCTGTGGTCCGTGATTGGAGTATATCTCAACTAGATGTCAAGAATGCATTTCTGTATGGAGACTTGCAGGAGGAAGTCTACATGCAGCAGCCACCTGGGTTTACTGCTGAGGGGGAGAAGCATATGGTCTGTAGACTTCACAAAGCGATATATGGCCTCAAACAGAGCCCCAGAGCATGGTTTCAGAAGTTGTCCAACCTGATTGAGCAACAAGGATTCAAGAGGTCAAATGCCGATCACTCATTGTTTGTCCAGAAGTCGTCGGCAGGTACGGTTGTTATTATGGTCTATGTGGATGATATTCTTGTTACAGGAGATGATGCACAGGGCATAGAAAAGGCGAAGGCATTCCTTGGCCGTCAGTTTGTTACAAAAGATCTTGGGACCCTGAGATACTTTCTGGGGTTAGAATTTGCAAGGAATGCACAGGGTTTGGTAATGACCCAACGGAAGTATATTACAGACTTCCTGACTGAGACTGGCATGGATGGTTGCAAACCATCAAGTATTCCTATGGATCCCAGCGTGAGGCTGTATGATGGTGATACTGATGAAGTAGATAAGAGGAGATATAGAGAGATGGTGGGCAAACTCCTCTACATCACCATAACTCGCCCAGACATTCAATTTGCAGTTAGCAGGGTGAGTCAATTTATGGAGCAGCCAAGACAGGTTCACATGGATGCTATACACATGATACTGAGGTATCTAAAGTCTTCTCCAGGTTCAGGGCTGCTATTCAGAAAGGGCACTGACTTATCTGTCTCAGCATGTGCAGATGCAGATTATGCAGGATGTCCTGAGGACCGAAAATCAACCTCAGGGTTTGCAGTGTTTGTTGGAGGCTCTTTGGTTTCTTGGAAAAGCAAGAAACAAACTGTTGTGGCAAGGTCCAGTGCCGAATCCGAGTATAGGGCCATGGCTCAAGCCAGTACGGAAATGATGTGGGTTCGCTCAATACTAGAAGATCTACATGTAGCGGTACCTCTACCTATGAAGCTTCAGTGTGACAATCAGGCAGCATTGTTCATTGCCAACAATCCAGCTTTTCATGAAAGGACCAAGCATATTGAAGTTGACTGCCATTATACTAGGGACTTGATCCAGAGAGGATTGATATCTACTGCACATGTGAGCTCAGGAGATCAGACTGCAGATGTATTTACCAAGCCACTGCTCAGAGGACCATTTCAGAGATGTTCGTCCAAGCTGAGCATGATAGATATCTATGCTCCACCTTGAGGGGGAGTGTAGAAATAGTTAGTAGTGTTATTATCTCTTTATGGAGTTTGTTGTTATTTCTTTATTTTCTATAGACCTCTCTGTAATTTACCCTTAAGGTCTCTCCCTATATAAGAGAGCCTAGGATTTTCTGAATAAACAATGAATTCTCTTTTCCCAACATATACGCATCGATCGGGTCCTGCTCAGGCTACACGTCAGGCATCCATCACGCCTCGGGTATGTTCAGATGGCATCATTACTGATGGGTCAGATATGGTACATGTGCAGGATTCTTCATTGCAGGAGGAGACTATACCATCCAGTATAGTGGACCACGATCTTGATATTCCTATTGCTATCCGGAAGCAGAAGCGGACGTGTGTGTCTTATCCTTTGGCTTCCCAGGTGTCTTTTCATCGTCTCACATGCGACTTTCAGAGATTTGCTGCAGCTTTGTCTTTCGTGGACATACCACGGACATATCAAGAAGACATGAAGATTGATTGCTAGCGACTGGCTATGGAAGACGAGATGCATGCCTTACAGTCTCATGGCACATGGAGCTTGGTTAATGCTCCTTCTGATGCATCCAACGTTAGTTGTAAATGGGTATTCACAGCTAAATACCATGCTGATGGCAGTCTAGATAGATACAATGCAAGGCCGGTCGCGAGAGGTTTCACACAAACCTATGGTGTGGACTATATGGATACATTTTCTCTATTGGGTCGTCACTCTACTTTTCGCATTCTCTTATCGGTTGTTGTAGTACGTGACTGGACTATATCTCAACTTGATATCAAGAATGCATTCTTGTATGGAGATTTGCAGGAGGAAGTCTACATGCAGCAGCCACCGGGGTTCACTGCTGAGGGGGAGAAGCATATGGTGTAGACTTCACAAGGCAAATTATGGCCTTAAACAGAGCCCAAGGGCGTAGTTCCAGAAGCTTTCCCATCTGATTGAACGACAGGGGTTCAAAAGATCAAATGCAGACCACCCCTTGTTTATTCAGAAGTCTTCTGCAGGTACGGTTGTCATCATGATCTATGTTGATGATATTGTGGTTACAGGATATGATGTTTAGGGAATAAAGAGGGCAAAAGCATTTTTGGAACGTCAGTTCGTCACGAAGGATCTTGAAACCCTAAGATACTTTCTGGGGTTAGTATTTGCCAGGAATGCACAGGGTCTGGTGATGACCCAAAGGAAGTACATTACAGATTTTTGACCGAGATAGGCATGGTTGGATGCAGACCATCGAGTATTCCCATGGATCCAAGCATGAAGTTGTATGACGATGACACTGTTGAAGTAGACAAGAGGAGATATAGAGAGATGGTGGGTAAACTCCTTTATATTACCATAACTCGACCCGATATTTCCTTTGCAGTAAGTCGGGTAAGTCAATTTATGGAGCAGCCAAGACAAGTTCATACGGATGCCATATATATGATACTGAGGTATCTAAAGTCTTCTCCAAGTTCAGGGCTGCTATTTCGAAAGGGCGCAGATTTATCTATTTCAGCATGTACAGATGTCGATTATGCAGGGTGTCCTAAGGATCGAAAGTCGACCTCAGGATTTGCCGTTTTTGTTGGGAGCTCTCTGGTTTCTTGGAAAAGCAAGAAACAAACTGTTGTGGCAAGGTCCAGTGCTGAATCTGAATATAGGGCCATGGCGCAAGCAAGCTCGGAGATGATGTGGGTTCGATCTGTGCTAGAGTATCTACATATAGCCGTACCTTTACCCATGCAGCTTCAGTGTGACAATCAGGCAGCATTGTTTATTGCCAACAATCCAGCATTCCATGAAAGAACAAAGCATATTGAAGTTGACTGCCACTACACTAGAAACTTGATTCAGAGAGGATTGATATCAACATCTTACGTGAGCTCAGGGGATCAGACTGCTGACATATTCACCAAGCCGTTGCTCAGAAGACCCTTCCGGAGATGTTCTTCCAAGCTGAGCATGATAGACATCTATGCTCCACCTTGAGGGGGAGTGTAGAGACCGATATTATTACTATGTTTTGTACATTTTCGTAATTCTTGTTTACTTTATGGACTACTATGTATTTTACCCGTGAGGTCTCTCCCTATGTAAGAGAGCCTAGGATTTCTTGGAATAACAGATTGCTTATTTTTCCCAATAGGTCACAAACAAGATCGAGCTTTAACGACCACCCTCCGACCCCCCCCCCCCCCACAAACCCTCTTGCCTAACCTCTCAATTTTCGAACGATTACCACACTAGCACTAGCCCCACTATAGCTCAATGGACAAAGGTTACACAAATGGAGCCCAGGAATCTCCCCTTTGAAAAGTATGGAGGAGCCAATGGAGACAAAATTCATAGAATTAATGGAATTAATGCATGGTGGGTGAAGATGGTATGTTCTTTAAAAATTTAAAGTAGAAGGAAACATACTCTAAAATACACTAAGACCTCCTAGTTTTATATTAGTAAGTGATCAGCAATTAAATATAAACATTTGCAGAAGATATCTTCAGACAAGATAATGATGCTATGAAGGATGTGTGGCCGCACAAAGAAGGATCGAACTTGTAACTAGAGTATCGTAAAATGGTGGGCATGGCATCGATAGAAGATAGAATGAAAGAAACTTGACCGAGGTGATTTGAACATGTGCAAAGAAGGTGGTCCAGTGCTCATGTTCGAAGTTGTGAGAAGTTTGAAGAAGAACATTGTATCAGGTAAGAAAGGCTAAAGAAATGTTGAAAGGAGGTTATTAAAAAGGATGTGCCTTTTTTGGATCTAGATCTCGTCTAGCCCAAATAAGATCTTTTGGAAACAAATAATTTGTGTAGCCTACCCAACTTAATGTGGGAAACAACATTGCCATTTTGTCATTAAAAATGCAAGAGAAGCAAACACTCAGACATATTATCAATCGTCTCAACTCATGCTCCTCATGGGCTCTCAAAAGACACTTACCATCTATAAATACATAATTGACCTCCATAAAATTGCATCACTACATCGTAACCAAAGTGACCAAGTGATCTCATGAGATCATAATTTTTCTGTGCCCTTACATACCACTGATCCCTATCAAAGCTATTCATCTCACCTTGAACACAAGCAACCAAAAGTAGAAATCGACATCGACATCTCCATCATTCTCTCGACACAGAAACTGAAAGCAATGTAAATTGCCATACTCTTACAAGCATTAAGCAAATGGATGAATATGCTTTTGTCCTTCCAATGGCTGCTCTGATTTGAAATTGCACTGTTATTTAGAGGGAAACGGGAAACAAATGTGTTCTTTATAATATCAGCATTCCCTAAATATGATCTCTATAGTAACCACGGTCAGGGAAACATTCTCTGCATATGGTACACCGTTACCTTAGTGACTGGAGTACTCAAGTGTCCACACAAAGCTGCAGTTTTTCGGAACTCTCGCATAAACACTACCCGCAACATTATTCACCTCTCTCCAAATGCGAGAAACTCGAAGTAGGCAAAGCACTGATTCTACTTCTCATACGATCATTGAGCAAACGGATAGACAAGTTCTTGCAATTTTAGGGGCCGCTCTGATTTTAATTGCATTATAGTTCTAAGACAAGCAGTTGACTTACACTGATGGAGTCCTCATGAATCCGCGCTCCTCCTACCGTGTCATGAAGAACCTCGTCTTCATCGGCATCTTATCCGCGGCGACGCCGATTGCAGCCTTAGCAACAGCCTCAGAAACACCGTCCATCTCGTAGATGAGGCGGCCAGGCTTGACGATGGAGGTCCAGTACTGGATGGCGCCCTTGCCCTTGCCCATTCGAATGCCGACGGACTTGCCAGAAACGGGCTTGTCTGCGACGATGCGGACCCAGATCTTGCCGCCGCGCTGGGCAAGGCGGGACATGGCACGGCGGCCGGCCTCTATCTGGCGAGCGGTAATGCGGCCGTGCTCGAGGGCCTGGAGGGCGAAGCGTCCGAAGGAGATGGGGTTGGAAGCGATGCCGCGCATCTTGCCCTTGTGTTGCTTGCGGGCGTTCTTGCCGTCCTTGGCGGCGGAGGCAGCAAAGGAGCGAAGGTGGGAAGGTTGGAGGTGGGGGAGGGGGGAGGGACGGAGGAAGGGGGCGGAGAGCCGGCGGATGAGGGCGGAGAAGGGCATGTTGCGGCGAAGGAGCTCTATTGTTCTTGCGGGGAAAGTGGGGGTTTTGGGTGGAGAGAGCGGGAAGGGTAGCGGAGAGCGTCGGCGAGAGGACGGAATGGTTGTGTTGTGCTTGATGGCCACAGTAGTAACAAATTTTATCATAATTACTTCAAAAATTCTCCATAATCACGAATTACATCGAGAAACCTGAATTAATGCTTTATTTTACACATATAACTTTACGTTAGTTTAGTTCAATAACTCAACTACATGAGTGAGTTAATCTAACTAAGTCATGATTAAACGAGTAGGATTAATCAAAAGTAAAAAAATAAAAGAAATTTCTTGCAACATGGGGTGTGGGGATGGGTTCCACGGGAGATCTTCGATTGCTAGAGTGGGGCTTAGACTGGCGGTGGGAGGGGGGCCTGTGACTACTGGCAGGCGGGGGGTGCCTTCGACTGCTGTCTGGGGATGGGGGTCTTGGACTGTTGTCAGAGGGGAGCATGGACTGCTATCGGCGCGGGGGGTGGCTTTGGCTGCTGGCGAGGGGAGGGGGGCTTCAATTGCTGTCGAGGGGGAGGGGGGCTTCGATTGTTGGCGGGGGGACGCTTCGAGTGCTAGTGGCGAGAGGGGTGTTGGCTTCGACTACTATCAGGTGGGAGGGGTGGTTTCGACTGCTGGAGGGGGAGGGGTGTAGAGGCTGGCAGGAGGGAAGGCTTGCATGCGTTGAGCTCTTGTTGCGGGTGGTCGACCTCCAATGGCTAGGGGGTCTTGCAGCATGCATGAGTTCTTGCTGCGGAGGGTCGAACTCCAATGGAGGGGGTGGGGGTAGGGTAGCAGGCGTCGAGTTCTTACTGCTGGCGATGGGTCTTCGACTGGGGGACACCAACGAAGGGGAGGAGGAGGTTGGGTGTTTGGAAGAGGAAAAGAAGGGGTCATTAGTAAATAATGTAATTTAAAGGGTATAAAAAAATAAAATATTTAACAGATATTGTTATAGTTAACGGAATATTAGATGGAAGTTAGCATGGGGTTAAGAGTGTAAGAGTTAAGCACTATTCACAGGCATATGTGTAATTCGTGGTTATAGAGGGTTTCTGAGGTAATTACGAAATTACTCAGGGTTATGGGTGTAAATATCCCTTTTGTTAATACCGATAATTGATAATAGGATATTTACATATATAGCCTTGAGTAGTTTTGTAATTACCTCAGGACTTTCGGTAATTCATAATTATACCTAAAACCTCGAATAATTACTCCGTCATACACCCATATCCCTCCGTTATTTTAATCTTTTAACTCAACCAGATATTTGAGTTAATCTAACATATGCTTATCCAACAGCTAAAATAATCCAAAAGTATAAAGGAAAGAGAAAGAAACCCCCACCATTCCTCCACCGCCCATTCCCCTTCCTCTATCCCTTCAAACCCACCGACCAGCCCCACTCTTCCTCCTCTACAGCCCTTCCTTCGCTCACAACACGTTAATTACCTACCTCCTAAGAGAGCACCAACCATGCTTGTCGCTCCAATGCAGGACCATCCTCGATGATTATGCCTTATAGTTTGAGGATCATGCGCTCATGCTAGAGTAGCTGGATCTACAGTGTAAGGAATTATTGGCCTAGTTCGAAGGTGGCCAAAGCCACATGGACGGCACAAGACCACCGCTGACGCGTATGCGAGGTCCCAAGACAATTACACCTTCCTTGTCAGGTCCTCCATCATGGCATGAATCATGGTCGATTGTAGGGTCAGATTCGTAAAAAAAATGAGATTTTTACCGATGAAATCAAATTGCATGCACCGCATGTAGCTCCCCTTTACCCCTTCCCTTTCTCCTCCACCCCCTCCCCCTTCCTTCTCTTGCCCTCGTGCCACCCCACCTCACCCCCACCCCACCTTGAGACCTTGGCCATTACTTTGTCGATGGCATTGGGGCCAGACCAGTCACGGTGTTGGAGGGCAACGATGTGGAGAAGGTCTTGCGCGCATCATCTCCGACAACACATCTCTCGATGAGGTCGAGACGATGATGGCGTAGATGGATGGACACCGATGGAGACATCTTCATGGACCTTGTGGAGTTTGTGGTGTTCTTCTCGCATCACGGTGACTAGGGAGGTGGCGTGCAACTGATAGACGAGTTCCATATGCACAACTTGGATGGGAGTGGGAAGATATCAGCAAAGGAGCTCCACCATGCGACGTGGAGGATCTGGTGAGATTCTACTCCATTTTCCACGCAGTGGGTGAGCTTGAAGGAGAATAGGACCTCCTTGATTGCAGAATGTTGTAATTTTATAAATATGATATGTTTGAAGGGTAAAATTATCAGTATTTAAATTTTCTCATTAAAGTTAATGGAGAATCGAGATGGAACTTGGCACAGGATTATGTCATGTAAGGTTTAAGCATTATTTGGGTTTTGGGTGTAGTTCGTGATTATCGAGGGTTCATGGGGTAATTACAAAACTACTCATGGTTATGGGTATAAATATCCCTTAATAATATAAAGGAACCACCAATGCTTTTATGTCACATATTGGGCTTGTTCGGTGGTAGAATAGAGATCAGAACATGGAGTTATTCTCCACTTCCCTTATTCTACTCTCATCTCCTTTAGAGGAAGAACTTTGTCCCAGAGGAAATTTCAAAACTTATTAGCACTGAGCAGACGTTATTATTATTATTACGTACCGTAGGTAAGTTGCCTCTTCAAGAGGCAACTTTGGTTAAGGAAAAGCCGCCTCTTGAAGAGGCAGCTTTGGCCTGGACAAAATCAGAAGCAGTAGCTCTGCTGGTGTAGTGCTTTGCACTAGTAGAGTGTTATTAAATGATTTTTTAGGAGGGAAAATTTTGTTGGATAAAAAAAATAAAATGTCAACACGAGAAAATGATACACAACAAGAATGCAAGTCAACAACAAATAAACTTAGCACCTTTGTATTTATTATTTGTTTAGAAAGGGGATATGTGCTCATAGTTCATTTAGAAATGACATACATGTTTTATATTACAATAAAAATCACACGGATATGGTTTTAGCATTGATGTCCCCTTCTCCATTTGTATTGCAACTTGACCGGTCTTTCCACAATTGTCGATGCATCCGGTGTGCTGGACTTGAATCCATGGAGTTGGTTGTGTTGATCTATATGAGCAATACCACATAAGTCCAATGTTGGGAGGGGTGAGTGATACGAAGTTCCTGCATTTGTAGCAACTTGATCCCTATGTGGTGCATGGGGTATGGTAGCCTCTCTCAACGAGTGTTGAGATGCTTTTGATATAGGTGCCAAGGTCTAGTCTTGGAAGACATGCGGTGTTTGACAAATCGAATCTAGCAATCGATGTATCAGCCACTCTCTCAACAATCGGCAACCAAACTATGCTTCTCAATCAACAATCACCCCCCCCCCCACACACACACACGCATACAACGAATGTACAATATGAGTCAATACATATTTTATTTAACTCTAGAAAATGTATATAATGGACAAGCAGTAGAGTGTCGAACTCTATGGAGCAAATTGGCAGGTAATTAAATTATTAGTAATTATTGCTAATTAATAATAATTATGTTTATACTTTTTTATCTTTTTTCCCTTTTTATGTGAGTTTTAATATATTTAATTTTAATGGATTTTAATTAGTTTATATTTTTAATATTTTAAATATTTATTTTCTTTTTAGTTTTATAATTTTTATATATTTTTTCAATAAAATATATATTTATATATAATAAAATAGAAATTATAGATGATATAAGTAATATATAGAGTATATAGTATATATAGGTTATTATATTTTTAGTTATACATAATTACAGTAAAAATAAGAAATAAAATGTATTTGTATTTGTTTTATATTTTCTCTATTTTTATTAATTTATATAGAATTCTTACTAATTTTATATATTTTTAAAATAATAAAATAAAACAGAAAAGAAATTAAATATCCGAACTTGTCTTAGGTTTAATAAATACAAACAAGTACAAAATTAACCTACAACTATTTTAATATATAGTATATATTATATAAAAATTCACACATATGAAAATATATTTTTGGATTTTTTATTTAATTTTTCTAATTTTTATAAGAATTTTAGGATTTTGCAATGTTTAGTTTTTATTTTTTGTAATTTTTAATGATTTTTGGATATGTGCTAAATAATATAATAATATAGCTAATATATTTTTGTAATTTTCGGAAGTATTTTTATATTTTTATGGGTTTTAATAACTAGACAAACAAAAATACATGTTTTTATATTTTTAATAAATAGGAAATTCAATTTAATGCAAATAAAAATAGGGCATGGTTAAGCACAATAACATGCACTTAAATACATTTCCTATTTTCTAAGTAATAAAAACATTTCATAACACAAACATACACAAAAAATGCTAAACTAGTAAGGACATTTGCAATTTATAGAAATATTTAATCTATTTGATAATAGGTCATGGAAGTTCGAGCGTGTGTATATAAATTTTACAAAAAAATGCCTCAACGTGGGGGGCTTACATAAGGTGACATGGTCTGGTCTGGAATGCAAATAGAGGAATGCTTAGTGTTCAAGTTGCAAAATATCCACAAATATTTACAATACCCAGGAAAGATTTAATACTAATTACAAATAAAAAAATTTGAGTGGATGAACTATTCTCAATCCCGTGTTAATGGACACTTGTCATCAATCCGCTTAATTTGATCTAATGGTTGAGCTTGGTGCATATCCCTTCGTTGATGGATGCATGAGATTAGATCTCCAGAGAGATCAAATGGTGTGGGATCAACTCCATCCAACAACATCTTCTGACTTTGGAGTTTCTCTTCTGATATGACGGCTATGGAGGTGGTTGGATGAACTCGGAAGAACAACATCATGCATCTCCTTCGATTGTCGATGGCTCATGCCTTCGGCCTCCTTCCTTGATGCTAAGATGCCTATTGGGTTCCTACAGGTGTTCTGCAGCCCATGGTGTGCTCAAATAGATCCAGACCCTGTGTATGGGGGCCTGGAAGCTAGGGACAGTTCACACACCTAGACATCTTCTTGATGGACCAAATCAAGCCTTTTTGGGGCTCCTTTCAGCATACACTTGCATCAAGATGACAGGGGAACAAGGGTGAAGGATTTTGCCCTTTTTATAAGGTGGATATGATGAAGGGCGAGGCTGAGCGAAGAGGTCTCAGTGAAGGTGGAGGAGGAGACCTTGATCTCCTAATTTGGAGTAGATCTGGGTGAATGGAAGTGGGTTGGAGGTGGATAAATGGTAGGACAAGAAGATGAGGTGATAGCAGAGGCCAGGCATAATCATTACAAGGGCGGATAATGGCCGAAGACTGGTGCTTAAGCATGCTTAAATATAAAGATTTACGCTAGAAATTAAAGTGAAAACATGAAATAAAAATTGTGGAAATTAAATGCGAGAAAGAAATCTTCCTAGAATGCATGTAAAGTAGCGCACACTTGGCCGAAACCAATGAGTAGGGAACCACATCGAGGAGGAGCTCTGACTGTGGTGGATTGCTTCTCTAGCACCTTATGCACGTTGTAAATCTGACGGGGAGCTTGATGTTACCAAGATCCACCCATTCTAAGGTGGATCTAAAGGTTCCAATACATGAAGAAGGAACAAAATTCAAAATGGTAGAAGGAGTGAATATATACAAGCGTGTCTAGGAGGCGCCTTTGACCTAGGGTTTTTGGCAAAATCAAGAGGAATCGTTTCGAGGTAAGGAGGAGGAATGAAAGAGGGATGGCAGGTGGGTGAATTGAGAAGTGTGTCAATGCTACGAAATTATCAAAGGAAGGGGATTGATCATATGACAGGCGCTGGCCTGAGCCAATGGTACATTTGACCTAAGGTCAACGAACCCTTGGCCCTCATTGGTCCACAATAGCCAAATGAGAATAAAACATGTATTAATTTAATAATAATTATTAAATGACTTTATTAATTAAAATTCAAAACATGGAAAATGTTTCTTATTTTATATATTTTATAGGAAATTTTATTTATGTTTACAACTTATTTATTAGCTGTTAAGTTTTAAAAGTATATACATATGTATATTTACCTTAATTCTAGCTATTTTATTTTTATTTTTTATTTGTATCACTTATTATTATAATTACATATTTTATATATTTATAATATACTAATACATATTTACATATTTTTGTTTTATTTTTTTGATTTAATTTAAATACATAAATAAATAGAGGTATATACATTGTAGGTATAATATACCTCTATATTTTGATACATTATTTTTTAAGTACATTTTAATAGTTTTATTTTATGTTTTTAATATATTTAAAATAATATATATAGCTAGTTAAAAATATAATAAAAGTAAAATTATAAAAATGAAGTATATGAGTAAGATATATAAATATAATACAATGGGACCCCCATAAAGCTGAGTTTTGTATGTTAACTCTATTTTTAATGAAACTCCTTTGTTATATAGATAATTAATTTTAAATACAATGAAGATGAGTTTAGTAAATTTTGAGTTCATATGGAGAATATATGAACTGTTTTTTCATGCGTGTCCTAGTTGCACTGTGCATTATTGGGAATTATTTTTATAATTTTCTATGTATTTTTATATACAAGTTTCATGTTGAATATTTTATTATTTAAGGTGTATCAAATGAAGAATAAAATCAAGAGAACTAGGTATTTTAAAGAATGAAAATTATTGTGTGTGTGTGTATATATATATATACACAGTTCTGACCCTTATCTCTCCCTACTTTATTCCTTGTCGACCATGTCAATATTGACCGGGTATCAAGATTTAGGGTCATTATATAACAATTATACTTCATTTATTTTTCTTTTCTTTTCTTTATTCTTTTATTTCAGATTTAAATATAAGTCTTTGTATAGTATTTTCAAATGCATAATCAATGTTAATTTGTACAAGTTAATTGTATTTACAAGTGTTTTTATAAGGATTTAAATACAAAAAAGGAAGAATAAAGGTAGATGAATATCTATTCATCACCCTCTATACTTACCTTTGCTAGTCTGTAGCAAACACTTGTTAGAATAATAAGTGATGTGAAAAAGAAAAAAAGAAAAATAAAGAAAGGTAGAATGACTATGATTTTAAACTTGTCTTTACAAAATCAAAGTTTGGAGCTCAGTTAAGACCTTTGTATTGTTAGTTTGTTTGGAACCTTATTGGGAATAGGATCAAAAGCTTAATAGCCCTCAAGTTCCACAAATCTCTATTCAGGTCTCCTCAATAGCCAGGTCAGAATAAGTCTATTCATACTCAAACCCTTATGACTATGAGTCTTCCTTGCACAATGAAAGTGTGCATAGCTCTTCCATCATAAACAACAATGAACAATCTCCCTTAATAAGATAACCCTAATTCCCTAGTTTAGCTACTCTTTCCTTGAGAACCGAGGTATTTGATGAATCTACATTTCATCACCTTTATTCTATCATTTTGGCCTTAAAATCCCAAGGTAATGCATGTAAATAGCATTAATTTATACAAAATAACATCCATCAATTATTGCATTTAGTGTGTAAATAATATTGTTTTTATTGCCAAATTATATAATAAAGAGAATAAAAGAAAAAGAATAAAATATCGAAGGTATTTTATGACCCTAAAACTTAAGACCAAGTCAAGAATCGAGTTGGTCGACAAGGAATAAAGTAGGGGGAGATAAGGGCCAAAAATAGGATAAAAACCCATTTATTCATTCATTATTTTATGCATTTTTGACACATGTTTTATTCATTTATTCATCAAATGAAGAAACTTTGTACATGAAAGTTGTAAATAATAATGTAAATAAAAATACAAAATCGACTTTGTACAAAAATAACATACAATGTACATTTTATACACAAAATAAAAAGCCAAAAACCCAACTTCCTAGGCTCATATCTTTCAAATCAAAATTCAAAACATATCAAAATCAACTCTAATTTATATAACTTTTCATAAGCTATTTAATGGCAGTGGTTTTATATTTTTTTGGAGTTACTGTGTGAAAGTTAGATTTTTGACCCTCATTGTATATTCTACCCGATTAAAATATTTATTTTATTCATCCTTCATTATTTTTACAAATTTATACTTTTGTAATTTTAAAATATTATTTATAACACCTTTGCATATTAAAATAAAAATAAAATCAAAAGTACAATGTAAAATAAAATAAGTCTACAAATGCATAGACAAAATTTCTATTATACCTAGGGAACCCTATTCTTCTATTCTTTATTTATTTTATATATTTTATAATATTGAAAATATTGTCAATATTATGTTAAAAATATAAAACCAAAATAAAACTAATTAAATACATTAAATATATATATATATATATAACATAGGTAAAATACTTATAAGTATACCTATAAGACATATATATCTATTTAATTAGGTGTACAAATTACACCATAAAATATAATAAAAATATATTTATGCTCATAAAAATAAGTTATAAATATATAAATTAAGAAAATAAAATATATAAAATAAAAATAAAAAGGTACAAAACATAGGCAAATATACTTATAAATACACTATTATAAACTAACTAATAATAAAATACACCAAAAAACTAAATAAAAATCATAATAAATACTACATTAAAAAATAAACATTTTTTATTTTATAAACGAAAATTAATAAAATAATTTATCAGGTTCAATTAATAAATCAATAATTGGTCAACTTGTTTTGTCATTTTGTGCTGACGTAGACCAATCAGCATCCAACGTTGGTTGACCGCTGGTAAACTCTTCCCCCAGCTCCAGATTAGACGCGACCTGTCCAATCCTGCGATTTCGTGCATTTTTCCTAGGCATCTCGTCGCTCAATCGCCTTCGTCCCCTTCATACGAAATGATAATTGATCATTACATACACGCCATACACTCTAATCCCTTGTATATATGCCCGAATCGTCGCAATTAACCAGTCAAATAAGGGTGATGCTATGTTCTATAAATAACCCCCTCCGTCTTTCATGCGTTCTTTGGCCATTCATCTGAGTCTTGGAGCCCTGTTTCATCATCTATGAAGCTTCCTTGTGATAGGAAGAGCTTCCTGGCTGTTGGAATTAACTCCGGGAGGACGAAGGTGCGCCCACGCTCGTCCCCCCAACGACCCTGCTCCATGAGCTCTCTCAGGGACAAGAGCTGTTCCTTTTTAGTTTTTTGGTCTATTTTGATTCCGAAATTTTATTCCCACATTTAGTTTAGCATCTAGATCTTATATGTAGTGTAGATCTTCAAATTGTAGTTCGCCGGAGTCGAGCTCCGGCGAGCTCCTCTGCCTGTAACCATCTTCTCTCTGACTCCGCTTTCACCTCTATTTCCTTCCCCTGTGCTTCTACTTCACCCCAAGCATATCCATACCCTCGGATCCCTATTGGATCCGGCGATCATGGCTCCAGCACCGCCATCCTTTCCTAAGACCTCCGTCGTGCCCCATTTTCACCCATTCTACCCAATAAGGCCACCTGGGACCTTCTGCGTGTTGCACCTTAGCTTTTTGCAGGTGCTGGAGGGCCAAAGGACTCCAATGGAGTTGATTTTGTTGAAGATCAGGTACATGGAGCTCCCTACCTTTCTCGACGCTACCCGTCCACATTGGAGCTCCAAGAGCCACTTGGAGCACACCAACAGCTGTGGAACGTCTCCTCAGAGGTGTAGAGCCCAATGCCATCGCCAAAGACCATCTGAAGGAGGAGGAATCATCGATCGAAGGAAGGAGGGGCCACTATTCTTCCCTATTCTTCGTGCATAATAGCATCCATCTGACCTGGGGAGGCGCCCCAGTTTTGATCTCAATCGTTGGATGCATCGCAGCTTCGACCATCCGAACGCCATCCGTGATCTAATCACAGCCATCCAGGCACGAAGGCATACATGCCGTTGGGTGAGCGACATGTGTATAAGTGGAATCCACCACCGCTGTCCATCAGTGCCTTTAACGGGGTAATTTTCACCTTTAGCCATGTATTTTGGTATATTTAATATTTAATGCTGTAAATATGATATCGTCTGTAAAAATAAATGGACATTTTGCAAATGGACCCCTGTAATTCTTGTAATTACACTTTAGTCCATTCCAGCTCAGCTCATGTGTAGTCCCACGTGAGCTGGGAATTTTGAAGGGACACCTATGCACTATTTTGTATTTATATTTAGTCCAATAAAATGGAAATTACATTGTATATTTTGTAAAAATTGCTGGAAGACCCATGGATTTTATTGTATTTGCATCTTCGTCCTTTACAGGCTGCGTCACGTGTAGTCCCACGTGATGGGAAAATTGCTTGTATATTTCTGGCATTTTTGTAATTATTTATTAATCCAATTTTTTTAACATTGTATCTTTCTGTAAAATTTACACTTGTGCCCTTGATCTTTATTTTATTTGCAAAAATACCCTTGCTTGGACTTGTATTTTTAGATGCTTTATCTATTTATTAGAATTACCTCTTGTGTTTTGAAAAATATATAAAAATAGGATTAGGTGATTCTTGCCATGTTTACTTACGCTCATATTTTATTTGGCTATTTTGAGCATTCTAATCATTTATTCGAAATCAAACGGAGCCTTTCCATGTACTGTTTAACTTATAAAATACCAAAAAATACAAAAACATATCTAAAAATTCCAAAATAAATTATATATAGTGTATGTTGACCTATTTTATTTACATACCGAAAATCACTAAAAATGGAAAAACAAAAAGTCTAAATATCTAAAAACCCCAAAATATGTTATCAAAATCTAAAAAAATCTTAAAAAATCCAAAAATATGTCTTTCTGTTCTATAATTTTTTATATAAATATTTATGTATTAAAATTGATTTAGGTAATTTTGGACCTATTTTCTATTTTTAACATCCAAATCAATTTTAAGTATTTAATTAATCCCTTATTTGGGATATTTTTGACTTTAAAAATACATAAAAATTAGCAGAAATCACAAAAAAATCACAAAAATTAGAAAAATATAAAAACCAAAAAATATCATATTTATTATATTTTAACTATTTTTACTTATATATATGGTAGCTATATATATCTTATATTGCATCAATACATATATATATAACTTAAATAAAAAAGAAATATAAAAATTGAAAAATATAAAAAGAAAATACAAAATTATAAAACAAATAATAAAATAAAAAATATATAAAATTCAAAACCCAAAAAACAATAAATGTATATACATGATGAATGACTTGGTTGTTCATAAATTACCTTAGGCTACCTGTTTTGCTCTCTATCTCTACATGCTTATTCACTATGCATTTTATGGCAATGATAATAAATTTTAACCTCACTTGTGCTCTTTACTGCCTTTATTTATATCGTGGATTAATTGCTGATTAACCCACGTTTTGTGAGCGGCCGCTTCAATGACACCATGGTATCTCCTTGTGTAGACTACTTTAGACCCCCGCTAAATCTGTGTTATCGGTATTCTTCTAAGTTCAATTATAACCGGCTCAAGAAGAGGGAGTAGAGAGAAGAATGGATTGTGACCAGTTTAGTCACATATCTTATGAAGCTTGCCCAGTGTAATGATGAAGCTCCATTTCATCATCTTTATTCTATCATTTTGGCCTCAAAAAACTTTGCAAATGCATTAAAATATCCTTAATTCATACATTTAGCATTCATGCATGTGTATGTAAATAGTGTACAAATTGCGATTTTTAAAGCCAAAATTATAGAATAAAGAAAAGAAAAGAAAAAGAATAAAATATTGTAAATATTTTATGACCTGAAACCCCGAGACCTAGGCATCTAGATGAATAGGTTGACAAGGAATAAAGTAGGGGGAGATAAGGGACAAAATACAATAAAAATACCCTTTTATTTAATTCATTCTTTATTCATTTTAGGACCTATTTTTGGTTCCACTTTTTATACCTCAAATAAAGAAACTTTCTACATGAAACTTGTAGATATTTAAATATAGAAAAATAC
The DNA here is from genome assembly GCA_037367405.1 of Ottelia alismoides. Classification (NCBI taxonomy): domain Eukaryota; kingdom Viridiplantae; phylum Streptophyta; class Magnoliopsida; order Alismatales; family Hydrocharitaceae; genus Ottelia; species Ottelia alismoides. Next base: position 19,830 of record JAZKJV010008650.1, on the reverse strand, counting down.
AAAATTGATTTCATACCAAAATAATGTACAGATAAAAAGTTATGATCTGGCTAAGTTTCCAAAATCCCAACTTCCCAGACCTGTATCTGTCAAATAAAAACTTGAAATGCATCATAATCACCTTTAAATATATATAACTTATAATAAGCTATTTAATGAAGGTGGTTTCATATTTTGCGGAGCTACGGTTTGAAAGTTGAGTTCTGGACCCCTATCATATACTTGTACAGATTAAATTATTCATTTTATTTGTTATGCAATATTTTTATACTTTTATATTTTTATAATTTTGTAAATATTATTTGCAATATATGTATGTATTAAAAATGGAATAAAAATATCAATAAAACTCAAAAATAAAATACATGTATAAAATACTTAGGTATAATACCTGTACATATACCTATACATATACCTATACAATTAATACTTCTATTTTATTAAGTGTACAAAGTACATCAAAAAATAAAATAAAAATATATTTAAGTTTATAAAAATAAGTTATAAATTTATAAAATGATAAACAAAAATAATAAATTAGATACATAAAATAAAATAATTTAACAAAATATATAGATGAATATACCTGTATATAAGTTATAAAAGGTAACTTGTATTTTTAAATCTCAAAAAAATAAATAAAAATCGTATTGAAATACTTTAGAAAATAACAAACATTTTTATTTTATAACTTAAAAATAATAAAATCATTTACTATTTTAAAAATGAATTTTTAAATCTTTTTTCCAAGGAATTCCCTGGTTGGTCCACGTGGACCAACCAGGAGCTTCCGTTGGTTGACCTTGGTCAACTCTCTGACCGAGGTCTAGCTCTATCAGACGTGTGTTTTGACCCTGCTTCTCATTTTTTCGAGGACAATCCTTGCACTATTTCGCGATACTTTCTTCACGACTTTTGTGCCTCGTTAATCCCTCTTTCACGCCCTCATCTTTACTAGGGCCGAGGATCGACGATTTCGTCGATCTCCCTCGATCTTTGGAGCACCCCGTCAAACCTTCAAAAGCCTCCTCCAATTTTTAACTCGATTTTGAACCCCTTTTGCACGAGTTTCACTCCCCCTTTCGTGCTCCATAGAGAGAGGAAGGTGACAACTTCCTCCCTCGTGTGTCAGGTCAGCCGAGAAAGCTCCAAGGTGGCTCCACCACCTCCAGCAAGTCGTCGCCGTCGAGGTCTTCTCCCTCATGTATACCACCTTCGAGGGCCTTGTTCTTTTCATTTTTCTCCGTGTATTTTCTTCCTGTAGTCGTAGGAATGCATTCACCTCGTTAGTTTAGCATCTTGTCCATCAAATCGCCCATTCGTTCCCCCTCGCCGGAGGTAGATCCGGCCGAGTTCCTTTTCGTCGTTCCACATCTCCATTTCGCCACCACATGGTCGATGTATTTTTCCCTCGACCCTTTTACCCTTCTTACACGTCTTGCGCGTCAAAGAAGAGCCTGGGGATCAATTTTGCGTCTCGCCAGAGAGTCCAGGAGCCCTCCAGCTCTACCGTCTCCTCGCGCAAGCTCCGGCTACCGCCGGAGATTTTTGGAGCCACAGGGAGCGAGAGGAGGACCCCAGGTAGCTTGTCGGCCACTTTTGGAGCCCAAAGATCGCCGGAGGACGGAGATCGAGCTCGGGGAAACTCGCCTCGCCAGCGTTGCTTCCCGGTTCGTCCTCCGCCCTTCAGCACCGTCGGATTAAGGCCAGAGCTCCAGGTGTGCAACCACTGTTAGATCTCCTCCAGCCACCACCATTCGATCAACCTTGGAGGATCTAATCGTGGCCGTCAAATCCGAACCGTCATCGTGCATCCGAGGCTCGCCACGTGTCAAGTGGAGACGTCAGCGTCGTCAGATCGCCTAGGAGTGGGTATTTTACGCTTCCACCCTCGCCACTTTTTTTATTTATCATTTAGCATATAAACTTTCATCTGTAGCTTAATTAGTTTTGTAATATTTGCAACTAAACCCCCGTAATTTCCGTTTTTGCACTTAGGTCCCCGTCCACGTCACCTCATGTGCTTGTGCGCATGAGGGGACAGGGTATTTTGCAAGGGACCCCCTTGAGTTTTGATATTTCGTTCTAGTACAGGAAATATTTCATAATGTGTAATTTTTTTTGGATATTTTGCAAAGTAGCCCCTAGATTTTTGGTAATTGCTTTTAGGTCCTCCCCAAGCGCGCGTGCATACACACTTGAGGTTCGGATTTTTGCACTTGTACCCTGTATGTTTGGCTATTTGTGATTGGTCCTGGAACTTTATTAATTAATTATATATTTTGTGGAAAAATTGCACTTTGTCCCTGATGTTTTGGATATTTACATATATACCCTTGCTTGTAGTGTAGTTTCTCTTTGTTGTCTCTAATTATTTCATGCATCTATAAATTTTGAAAAATCACCAAAAAAATAGGCATACATTCATGTTGTATTGTGCCTCCACGCTACATTTTTATTTTACATTTTTGTTGCATTTTATTATTTATAAAAATTCAAAAACATGCATTTTATTTACTGTATGCATTAGAAAATACATAAAAATATAAAAAGTTTTTGAAAAATTCCAAAAAGATTATATTCTATTTGTTTTCTTGTTTTTTAACTTAAATCCAAAAATCACTAAAAATTTCAAAAGAAAACCCCTAAAAATAGCAAAACCCTACAAATCTTCATAAAAATTTCTAAAAATTCCAAGAAAATCCTAAAAATATAATTTTTATCTCTAAATTTTCTTTGTTCTATTATCTTTATTTTAAAATTAATTTGAGGAATTTTGAACTCTTTTTGATATTTTAATCCTTATTTTAGTTCCAACTTTCAAGCTTGCTCACTGATTTTCAGTATTTTTGACTATAAAAATAAAAAAATAGGAAAATTTGGAAAAATAACAAAAATATTGAAAAAATATAAAAAGTTAAAAATATTTTATTTCCTGAATTTTGAGTACTCTTACATATATATATGTCCCTTCATTATCTCTCTTGTGCGTAAATATTCTATATAATTGTATTACTTTATTTATAAGAAAAAGAACATATAAAAATACAAAATATATAAATAAAAACAAAATCAGTAAATTGAAAATAAAAATATAAAAATATTAAAGTGAAAATTAAACAAAAAATATAAATTTGAAAAACCCACAAAATAGCACACTTGTAGGCATTTGATCACATTCACTCTAGAGCACTCTTTCCGATCTATCCTGCTTGTTCCCTATGTTCGACACTCTACACTAATTGCACTGTATGCATATTTTTTAGAGTTATAATAAATTTTAACTCCACATTTACATTCATTGCTTGATTTGATTGTCGTGGGTTAATTGTTGACTTAATCTGAATCTCGTGTGGTCAACTCAACGACTAAGTTCCTACTTTGTGTGGAACTTAAGACCGACGATTTTCGTGTTAATCATGTAACCAAGTCTCTTGTTGCACACAATCTTGAGATTTGACTTTGAAGGATAATGCCTTTCTTATTTCATACATACCCCAACGGAATTGAATTTTCATTGACTTTTGCATGCCTATTCTTTCTGTAGTTTTTGATTTTGCATTTTTTTGGTGATATATAATTCAACATTTACATAAGGAATTTTTCCTCTTGAGCTAATAGACTATCACTCTTTTAAAGCTTTATTCAACTCACAGTGTCTTATCTTTAGATGTCCATGCCAGTAGACCGGGTTGGGGGGGCACTGGCCACTTATTGTGATTTCATAGGTCTCCACATGTTTGCTTCCTCAAGATAAAGAATCCTGCCCTCACGACCTCCTAAGAGTTTATCTAAGTGTAAAGTGTGGAAATATTCTTGTGGACTCAAAGAATTAAATCTTATACCTGAAAAGGCTTATTTCCATTTCCTATGAGGTTCTTGTGAAATTAAGTGGATTAAGGTCTAGACCAAGCTCCCATCTTCAGATTTTACTTAGAATTGTTCAATTGTCAAAATCATTCAGAAAAATGCTTATGCAATTGATGAGTGTGTATTTCACCTCTTAAAAATATTGTAGTATAGGAGATGAAAAGCGATCTATCAAAAAGCACAATCTTTGAATGTTGTGGAATATTTTTCTTGGTAAGTGTACCAAGGTCGAACACAAGAAAAATGATTTTTAGTTGCGTGGTTTCAAATTAAATTAAATAATTAATTAAATTCTAGGTCAATTTCTATATCAGAAAATAAAAAGGAAAGATGATGAAAATGCAATAAACATAGATAATAATCAAGCTCGGGATCTGTGGTGATCATCTTTAAATCCAAACAATATTAATCAATATCCTTGAAACTTAATCACAGATCAAAGGATATAATTTCAAGAAATATTTGCATATTTATCTCCAGGATGTAGCATAAAAGAAGTTATCAATGACATCAAATAATGATTTTATTGAAGAATATTTTGACCTCGAAGTTCCCTGAGATTCAATCCTCGAGTTGATAATCAATTAATCCAACAGAATATATTATACTACAAATATTAAATCCTTGAAGAGAGATCAAAGATTTTAATATCCTAGAATGATCTTCTGCAATAGATCAAATTTCTAAGTAACAATCAACACAAATATCAGAAGATTAATGAAGCATCCTTAGATAAAAGGAATGTTAATCTCAATAAGGAATTAACTCATTCTCTTCTATGACATTCCTGCAAAGATAAATATGATTAATGGTGCCCCTATGCAGATTAATTTCTCAATAATTATCAAATGCTGCCAGAGAATTATTCTCTCAAAATATGTTCAATCGGAGTCCTTCAAATTAAGCCAGTGATATCCTCAATAAGATATTGCAAAAATATAAGGATAATTGATCTTGCATATGTCAAATAAAGATATGTAAATAATGATTATAAATAAACATCCTCAGATCTGTCCACAAGTTATGCAAAATGTTAGAGCATGAAATAAGATTCAAAATGACATATTATGAAAACAGAGTTCATATGAGAAAGTTATGCAATAAACAAAATCTAGGGTCTGAAATGCAATAAAAATAAATATTTTATTCTAAATTTAGTCCTTGGAGGGCTTATATGTAATTATGCCAAATCATCTGGTTCTCTCTATAATTTACCCATGGTGGGGGGGGATATCTCTATAAATTTAGAGAACCGGAGGTAGTGGAGCACAATTTGCCCACACGCGGGGCACATGACAATTTTGATGGAAGCTTTTTTAGCACTTCTTTGGAATAGCAGGGAGCGAGGCACAATTTACCCTCCACGCACGTGCGCTAGAGGTTCGGGCGGGAGGCAGAGGATCAGGGATTCCATGCCTACGTAGCGGACTGGTGAGGATTAGGTCGACTCGACCCTCGAGGCATGGAGGGAGGCTCGTGTTGATCTACATGGAGGTCTAGAGATCATTGGATCAATTACTACCTTGATCCAATGACGGTGATGTGCAGCTTCGACTGAGAGGCAAAGGAGCTCGACTGACCCACGACTGAGTAGCTGTACGACAAGACGGTGGTGCATCAGGACGATGGACGGACTAGGTCGATGGTTGTGCAAGGAAGGACAAGCATGGGGGAATAGTGCGAAGGGCGCTGGTGTGGATGGAGCCAAGGTAGAGCGCGGGTGAGATGGCTTCGTTCGATTGACAGGGGATGCTTCTATAGGGGTAAGCACAGATAAGAAAAAGAGATGGGGGTAATAGTATTCCATTGTCGAGAGAAGGAATGGAGCCGAGCTCCGGCTTTAACAAGATCGGAGGTGAAGGGGGTCCTAAAAGGAAGAGAGGAAGTAGAGAGAAAAGTCAGTGAGGGCGATCCATTTATCGATGTTGAAGGTTGTGAGTGGATGCAAAGATTTGGAGTCTAACATGGAGAGACAGTCGAGTGGATAGATGTTGGAGATCGGATGAGCAGAGGATGTCGCCATGGGAAGAGGAGACGACTCTCCTCTGATGGGTCTTAGCTTAAGAGCTTCGACAAGAAGAAGCTCAAGCTTTGCAATCGTTGCAGGGCTACAGCAAGGATTTGAAGATCCTTGGATCACGCCGACCTGGTACTCGTTGTCGCTCAACCGAGTTCCTAGGACCTATTACCTCCTTGAGGAACTAGAGCTGGAGAATTGGTTTGAAGAACATGACATATAAGCGGCTAAGGGGGAGGGTGTTTGGCTTTATAGGAGGAGGAGGGAGATTGGGGGTTACACAGGCAAGGGGCTAGCTTGTAATGGTCAAAGAAGGGGAGCGGAAGCTTATGCACGAGATGGAGGCGACAATTACAGGGGGAGGGATGGCAGACACAAGGAGGCGGCTCGGGGAACGTGCCATGCACGAGTCTCGGTCTGAGTCTCCTCGTGACTAGATGGGATCGACTTGGAAAGAGGGGCATCCCTAGTATGTGAAGATGTAATATGAACGGTGGATCTTCAAAAGCTCACAGAGTCTGAGCGTATGGCATGACCCTAAACTCTGGCTGGAGTGGAAAGAGGGGAAAGGTTCTTCTTTCTTCTTTATCGCATGATGAATCATTTCGGTTGCTATAAAGGTTGTAGAAAACTTTGTGTGAATATTCCAGAGGAAAATGCACCTAAGATCAAATATTTCAAGACTGCTTCCGCGGAAATTTTGACTTTCTTTTTGATGTTGCGATCACATAAAACAACCCTTCCTTTGGAACATCGGTTGTCTGGACTCAGACCTATGAGTTAAGCAGCTCGGGGGCTCGTAGAGAGAGGTCCATCTCGAGGGTTACAAGACATATTTGAAATCCTCTCAATTTATTTGATATTGATTTTCCTTTTAATAAGGTGAGGAAGAAGAGTCGCTTACCCAGGGGGCTCTTATATTCCGAAGGGCTCTTTCTTTGGTGATTCGATTTAGATCTCGAGTCTCACGAGGTAAAGAGAGTTTGAGGAGCTCTTACAAGAAAAAGGAGTGGAAAACATTTTCTACTGGTTTCCTAATAACTTTCAGGAAACATCATGTCAGGTGTCGATTTCACAGTGGTAAAACAACCCAGTGAAAAATCCTTCCCCGAAGTTCTCAAGTTTATAGATAGTCGACAATTGTGGTTCTCGTCATGGGAGATGGGGTAGGCAGATTTTTCATGCGTCTGTCTGGCCGGGGGAAAGAGGAGTAGGTAAATTCCCCTTCTACACTTCATCAGCCCTCTCCCTACGGTCGAGCATTTATCTTGAAGAGCAAAAAAGATGGAAAAGTAGGAATGTCATTCGTATTTCAAATACTGATGAATAGTCTCTATGGACAATTTGGTATCAATCAACGTAGTACAGTAACTGAGTTATGCTCCCGATAAAGGCACACTCAGTTCATCCTCAATTGGTGCACTACTCTGATAATCAATCGAAAGACAGAAATCCGTCGGTGGTCATCTTCAATGTCAAAAGGATATCGGGAGAGATCATGATGTCAAGTCAAAGAAGACGAATGCGAAGGCGTATAAGATGTGGTATAACACACACCTCTCAAACAAACACAATGCAACCCCAATTTCACCAACACAACCCGATGATTATCCGTAAAAGTTAGGTCATTTATCTTTTTGGTTTTAGGGTTATTTGGCAAACATGTCTTACCACAGATTATCGTGAGCTGATAGGTTCCCGAAATATCCCCTAAATAATGTCCTTAGTCCTTACAGGAAATCACTTATTCTCAACCAGTATGGGAGTAAGTACAGACCGTTTCTGGCTACCCAGGTTACTTGAGGACCGTGTTATTGTAGTGTCTTCTAAACTTCCCACTATGCTAAGGAAACCCGAACTGTTTCCAGCTACCCGAGAATCCCCACTGAAGAATAGTGATTAAGTGTATGGACTAAGTAGCATATCGAAAGAAACTCGGACTCTAGTTCTAATCTTAAGTGCAATACCTCACTCACAGATTTGGACAATGTATCTGTAATCCATGCGATGGGTTTGCTCTCCCAAAATAAGTGAATCCTTACTTTTGATTTTAGGTGAAATATATTAGCAGTCCTGATTTTATTTTTATGGTTATCTCTTTTTCTTGGATTATTCAAAATACGTCTAATATACTTATTACTTGATAAATAGGTTTTGGATTTTTAATTTAATACATTTGTATTAGTATATTTTTTATATTTTATTAATTAATAAGATTATAAATAGAGTATTTGTGAATTTTTATGGATTTTAATAAATTGATTTAAATATATTAATAAATAGGGATATAATTTATGTAGTTCAATTTTACCTAAGAATTAGGGTTTTTTATTTATTTAAAATAATAAATAAGCTCCAAAAATTATGAAATAAATTAAAGTTAAAATAAATATTAAAAAATAATTAAAAATTATAAAATCATTAAAATAATAAATAATGTGTTCTTGATAAAATAAATAGTCCAGAAACTCAACTGTGGTTAGGTCCCAAAACCAACTTTTTGCAAACAGATTCTGATTTAAGTGCAATCACCTCTATTAATTAGAGAATATTATTTATGATTTTTAAAGGGGAGTAGAGTGGAATTGGAGGTCGTATGAGAAAGTTATGATGTTCGGAAGTTAAGATTTTGACAATTTACAAGTTGGATTTCTTGGCATATATACAAGATAATATTTTTAACTTATTTTCACATTTTCCATACATTTTTAGCAATAATTAGGATAAGAGTTTGGTGTAAAATATGTTAGTATGAATTAATTAAAAATCATTGAAGATTTGATAATTATTAGATTAATAATGAATTGTGTGTAGAGTGGAAGATTAATTATTTTTTGTTTGTTTTCTTTCCTTATCTCCCCCACTTATTTATTTATCGACCAATTCATGCTAACTTGGTCTCAGGGTTAGGTTATAAATATCATTAAGCTATATTTATATTATGAGTCATATTGTATATATATACACATCTATAATCTGTCTTATTTTTCTTTTCTTTATTTTTTATTCTTTTATTTATTTACATGATTTATATATGCATAAACGTGCATTTTTATTCATGAGTATGGTTTTGTTAAAAGATGAAAACTAATAGATTTTTACATGTATTTGCTACGGGTTTTAAGACGAAATGCATAAAGAGTGTTAATGAATCATGGATTCATGAGTCACCTCCTTTAGGAACCAGAGATGGAGAATTGGTTCAGAGAAAATGGCAGATAAGCAGCTAAGAGGGAGGGCGTTTGGATTTATAGTAGAAGGAGGGAGGTTGGGGGTTATGCAGCGTAACGACCAGAGAAGGGGAGCGGAAGAGGTGATGACCGTTACACAAGAGGTGGAGGTAGAGGCGACGATTACAAGGGGAGGGGTGATGGGTGCAAGGGGGCAGCTCGGGGCACATTCCATAAACGTGTGTGCTGAGGGAGATAGAGACACGTGCATGGCACATACGAGTGGAAAAAGATAGGATGGAAGGGGGTCACGTGCTGAGCATGTGATTTGGTAGTCAAAAAATATAAGGAAAGAAAAATAGAAAAGAAATAGAAGGAGACCTCAGATTGAAAATTTTCCTTCATAAAAGTTGTTTGTCTGGATGAGATCTACAACTTTCATGACGGAATCGAGAGCAAAAGAGGTCATCTGTACAAATTAGTATTTTTGGTGGTTTTCCATGTATATAGAAAACAACTTTTGGTGGTTTTGCAACTTTTAGTGATTTTAAAGAGAATAAAAATTCTAAAAAAATACTATAAAATAAAGAATACTTATTTATATATCAATATGTTTTTGTATTTTTAATAAATAAATAAAATATGAAAAAAATAGAAGTACAAAATAAGAGATTTTGTACAGACTCACAAAAGTCACTCAAACTCGGTCAGTTTCTTTGATTTCAGTCTTAATTTGGATTTGGATGTTCATACCACATGATAAAACTTTTGTAAAATTACACAAATAAAAAATAAATAAAATAAAAAGGGTCAATTAAATACATAAAAACTTAGGTAAAAACTGCTAAAATACAAAATACGCAAAAGTGGCCCAAAACTCAACTTTCACATATGAGCTCTGATTTTTATGAAATTGGTATTCTTTTGAACGTATTTGAATATGGAGTATTTTAAAAGGGAGTAGACCAAGATCCAACATTGTATGAGGAAGATATGCACATTTTAGTTCGTCTGGTGAGAAATTAGGTTTTAGGTTTATTTGCCACTTATTTACGTTTGCATTTTTTTGTATTTTTCCTTTATTCTTGTTAGTAATATATACACAATGGAAGTGATTTGAAGTCAATTAGGGTTAGTATGAATTAATTAAAAATCGAGAAAGTTAGCTTCTTTTTAGGTCAATTTACACTTGGATTTTTGGCTCCTTATTTTATGTAATTATGAATATTATTTACACATTATAGTAATGCTAATGATGTTATATTGATGATTAAATGCATATGAATTTTCGGGAACAGAGCCTAATTGATCAATTTTAGCATTTTGAATTAGAGATCATCAACAATGCAATGCAAGAAAATCATTTTGTGAAGCATTTTCTGATTTTGATCTTTCATGGATTTTGGAAAAGTTTTGCAAATTTTTATGGAGTTTTGAAAACATTTTGCAATTTAGGATTTATGGAATTTTGCAAAATTTTATGGGATTTCTCAAAAAAAAGAGTTAATGTATTAACAAGGAATTATATAATGTATATACATGTTTTATACATGTGTAGAAGGGATTTTATACATGTGTATACATGTTTTATGTGAAGAATTTTTACAAGAATACTATTTACATAATTTTAAAAACAGTCTGAAAATATTTTTGTGAATATTTATCAAACATTTTCTTATTTTGAAAATAATTTTACAAATAAATTTTCAAGAACAATTTTACAAATATTTGTTACATTTTTTACAAGCATTTTATAACAAACTTATTTTCAAATAGTTTGAAAATTTTTTACAAAGTTTTTTCAAAGGTTTTCAAAAAAATTTCAAAATATTTTACAATCAGTTGCAAAATAGTTTCCAATCCATTTTTCAAATATTTTTTCATAGTTTTTTTATACATTTACAAGAGTGTATTCTTTGTAGTTGATTTATTATATAACCTTACGCACTATAGTATATTATCCAGGCTAGCATATATATATATATATATAATTTATATGACCCTCGTATACTTAGCTCTACCTATGTCCTCATAGTGATCAAAGAGCAGAGAAGAAGACATAACTCGTATTGAGTATAGAAAAGTATATATTACAATGACCAGATGAAAGAATAAGGAATCGATCACCCCCTATACTTTAGGATCAATGAATCTTAAGTATAACGATCATACATGATGTGGGGATGATCGACGATAGAATGAATAAATCAATGGCTCTACGTGTCCCCCCTATACTTAGGGTAAAGATGCCCCAAGTATAGAATAGAATATCGATAGAGGAGGAGACATGCGAGGGGACAGAGAATGAAATACGAAATAAAAAGGAAAGAATGAACATATCACTCCCCCTATACTTGGGGTAAGAGATCCCTAAGTATAGGTACCAATAGGAGTGGTGCAACATAAAAAAATGAATAACACAGTTGCCACACCCCCTATACTTAGGATAAAATGCATCCTAAGTATAGCCACAAATATCTGACTAGAGATCTGGGGTGTAGGATAACATGCAGAAGAAAGAAGGAATAAAAAGATGAAATGAGTATATACAAGAGTTGTACAATGTTGAGGTGACTCTCAATGAGCACTAGGTTTTACGCCTCTAGCTAGGCATAAAGGTTAGGATAATGACGTGTCAAGATTCAATATGGCAGATGTCATGCGAATGACATACTCTCATTGTCATCTCAACGTGAGAACAATAATGAAATCATCAGAGAGAAGAAAAACACCTGAATAAAGCAATCAAGTGGGTATTTTCTACGAGTGAAAAGAAATCAAAACTAAGCGAAGAGTTGGTAGCATGAAAGGAATCATCGGCTTATATGAATGGAATGAATGATCAAATCTGATGAAATCAAATGTAAAGAAGGAAGGATTAGTCTTAGAATCCTCCATATCAATCACAATCTCAATAAGATGCAAAAAGTAAAGATCAGGAGACTCTCTATGCGTCTCAATATCCAATGGACATAATGTCGAAAGATCAGAGAAATCATCAAATATCTCAAGGCATGAATCATCCTTGCAAGGATCGTCAAGGAGAGAAGGCTCAAAGGAGTCAGAAAAATCAGAAGACTTGGTTTTGTGATCTGAAAAATCAGATGCACACGTAGAGAGTGAAACCGAGTAAAATAAGATATTGCATCCTTTCGTAGATAACCCTCGAGGAGTGATGAAAGCTTATTGGTGAAAAATGAAGCAATGCTTGCTATAATTTGATCCTCGAAAACATATCAATCTCATCAATTGGGAGGGAGTGGGGTTGATGTGAGGGACTAACAGAATCTGGCATATCACAATGTGGTTCATCATATAACAATATTTGTTGAAATGGCTTAGTAAATTTATTAAAATCGTTTATGTACTCTATGAGGATAAGGAAGTCAAGAGAAGGAAAATGGATCGATTGGTAGGATAGATGAAACAATCCTGCACCTTCTCCTGAATCTCAAAAAGAGATAGTACATCAAACTTCTGAATCATGATGGTTGGAACCGACTCAAGGATTGGTATTTGGAAATGGAAACTCACAACATCAGTCTCATAATCCGAAATTTGAACTGCCTCAGTGATCACATCCTTAATCTGGTGTGCAAGATCAAAATCTTCAAGAATTGCGGCACACATACCAGGTATAATATCCACCAAAGATCACATACTTATCCTAGCATCAAGTCTGCTCAGCTTAATTATATTATCAGTAACCTCAATGCATGACTCATTTTGTAGTACAACATGCCTAGGAGTAAGAGAAGGTAATACGAGTGGGAACAAAGAGGGCTGGAAAGACATACACGACAAAATATCGAATAAGAAACCAACTGCACGAGGGTTAAGGTCAAACCAGACAAGGCAAAATTGTGGTTCAAGAAAAGAGTCATCTTGAACTGAAACCATGACTACATGGGTGATATGGATGAAAAATAGTCGTGAGATCTATCTTAAGAGAAGAATGATCCATGATCCCAACAAAGACATGGATGGCGAATTGAGGACTGCTAAACTCAAAGAAAGATGAACACAATCGGATTCAAAAGCCACAATCAAACATAAAACAATTAACCTACTCAACTCAGTGAAGATCGTAAGAGTATGGTCGTTATCTTTTCGATTTTAAAGTCATGTTATTCATAGAAGTCTAAGGGTGGGGGATCTATTCCTTATGGGTACATGCCTCACTCAGTCTAGAGAGTACCGATATACAATGAGAGAGTTGCTCTTCCCAAGATAATTAATCCAATTATGTTCAATTTTAAGATCAAGTGGAGTTAAACAATCTTGATTTTTTTATTATCATTTTTGGTTATTTTCATGCAAAATCCTAATGAAGTTCTCATTCCTTTACTATCCCAAGTGAGCAAAATCAGAGGGAGAGGGTCGAAAAAGCAATGCAAGTCGGAAATCAAAGATGCATGCTCAGACAGAATAGTTCACCTTGTTTCCCAGCTCTCTCCATACATGATTCTAGATGGAATTGAAACCTATACTATATGCTATACAATCTATGAAATCGCCCTAAGTCCGAAATTGCTATTAATGTGAAGCACATATTCATTTGATATAAGTCCAAGCATATCAGAGAACTATAGGCACATGAGATAATTATGGATGTGGACCGAGATCAATTGATCAAGCAAGTCCTAGACTAGGAGCTCAATCATACAAAAGAAAAGTAAAGCAAGAAACTCAAATCACAAAAAATAAATAAAAAGGGGAAAATAGGGACAATACAATGTAGAATGCGAGTAAAATGCAAGAAAAACTAACAGGTTCACAAGAGAACAATCACTTGGTAAAATGGACTTGTAGAGTCTAAGTGTCTTAAGTGTTTGTCCCTATATTATTACAAATAATAACACATAGTCTCTTTCTCACTAAAAATGAAATATAAAACTATACTAATGCTAATACGCTCCTCTCTCTCTCTCATGGTCTTTTTCTTTGCTCTCTCTTATTGTTAGTAAGAAAAGTCGATCTCCACCTTGTGAGGTTGTACATGTCCTCCTAAGAAGTCCTCCTCAATTGATGGGCTTTCGCAGACAAGTCAAACAAGAAATGGATTAGAACAGATTAACAATTATTGATAAAGATAGGAAATGAAAATAAATAGATACAACTACATGCAAACTATCCGACACGTTGCTCCCCAACAACGTCGCCATTTGTTGAGATGCTTTTGATATAGGTGCGAAGATCCAATCTTCAAGGGAATGTGATATCTGGCAAGTCAGATTCATCAATCACTATATCGATCGCTCTCTTGGCGTGCAACAACCAATCTAAGCTTATTAATAATTAGTCCATATATATAGATATATATGCAATGAATGCATAATGTGGGTCAAAATTTATTTTATTTAATTTTATAAATAGTGTATAATAGACAAATAAAAGAGTGTCAGCAAATTGGTAGACAGCTTAATTATTAGAAATTATTGCTAATTAATAATAATAATCATCATTTTTACATGAGTTAGCTTTTTTCTTTTTTACGTGTATTTTTAATTATATTTAATTTTTATGGAATTTTAATTGTTTTATATTTTTATATTTTTAATTCCTTTTTAATTTTTAATTTATTATTTCTTTTCCATTTAAAAAAATAATATTTATATATAATAAAATAGATATTGCATACAATATAAGTAATACGTGCAATATATATTATATAAAGGGTATTATATTTTTTAGTTATACATAATTATACTAAAAATATAAGAAATAAAATGCTTTTGAGTATTTTATATAATTTTCTCTAGTTTTGTAATTTTTATAGAATTTTTGTTAATTTTTATTTATTTTTAAAGTATTAAATATAATAAAACAATAAATAGATCAAATATCTAAACTTATTTTATGTTTAATGAATATAAATAAGTCTAAAATTAACATAAAACTATTTTATCATATAATATATATTATATAGAAAAATCACAAACAAGAAAATGTATTTTTTATTTTTGCTAATTTTTATAAGTATTTTAGGGTTTTGGTATTTTAAGATTTTATATTTTTGTAATTTTAATGATTTTGGATATGTATTAGATAATATAATAATATAATAAATATATTTTTGGTAGGTTTTGGAAGCAATTTTATAATATTTATTGGATTAATAATTAGACAGAATAAAAATGCATGTTTTTATATTTTTGATAAATATGGAAATTTAATTTAATGTCAAATAAAGATAGGGCATGGTTATGCACAATAATATGCACTTAAATATATTTCCTTATATTTTTTTGAGTAATAAAAATATCTAATAACACAAATATACACAAAAATAAATGAACTAGAGGGACCTATTTGCAATTTATAAAACATTTAATCTATTTAATAACATGTCCTGGAAGTTCAAAGGTGTGTATGTGTATAGGGTAAAATGGGGCTGCCCCCATGGGGGAGCTAACTTCGCTCCCCCCGCCCCATTTCGCATGGGTTTTTTATTTTTTTTGAAAATTTCTTCCGTGAAATTTCATCTCTATATCCCTATATTATGTCATTAAAATTTCGTGCAAAATAGAGACCCCTACGACCTACATCCAGACAGTCATTTTTTAACGGCAACAGAATTACTAAAAACGACCTCGTTGGATGGAGGCCGCAGGAGTCTCCGTTTTGCATGAAATTTTAATGACATAATATAGAGATATATTGATGAAAATCCACAGAAAAAAATTTCAAAAAAAATCCGGGCGAAATGGGGTGGGGGGAGCCAAGTTAGCTCCCCCATTGGGGCAACCCCATTTTACCCATACACACACACACACATACACACACACACACACACACACACACACATATATGGAAAAATGTGGCTGCCCCCTAGGGGTAGCCAACATGGTTGCCCCCATCCTATTTTTCGCAATTTTTTTTATTTTTTGGAAAAATATCACCATATATATTCATCCCTATATCCCGTCTATGTGTCATTCGAATTTCATCAGAAACAAAGTCCTACGGCCTCCATCCAGACGTCATTTTTTTAACGGTCGCGGGATTTTTTAAATCGACTCTGTCTGGATGGAGGCCGTAGGAGGCTCAGTTTCTGACGAAATTTGAATGACATATAGGAGGGATATAGGGATGAATATTCATGACGATATTTATCAAAAAAATAAAAAAATTGCCCCAAAATGGGGTGGGGCAGCCCCATCAACCCCATATATATATATATATATAGAGAGAGAGAGAGAGAGAGAGAGATTAATGGGGCTGCCCCCCTTGGGGCAGCCAACATGGCTGCCCCCACACCATTTTCGGCGTTTTTTTTTATTTTTTTCGAAAATATCGTCATGCATATTCATCCCTATATCCCTCCTATATGTCATTCGAATTTCGTCAGAAACAGAGACTCCACTACAAAAAAAGCGCGATTGGCGTGCACACAATGGGGTGCACGGGGCGAGCACATGTGCTCACCCAAAGCCGAGCGAGCACTTAGGTTGCACATGTGCTTGCCATCCTGATCGCCCTTTTGAATCTGGAGGCGCGGTTATATTTTTGTAGATGGGCGAGCACTTTAATAGCACACGTGCTCGCCCAAATGTGCTCGCCCAGTTGAAAATCGAGGCGCGACGGAATAGGCGCGTGTCAATTTTCCTGGCGAGCACCTAAAGAGCACTGGGCGAGCACATAAGTGTGCTCGCCCGCGCCCGTAAACAGAACGTCGGGCGCCCCCTTTCCTCATTCCTGCGCGAGTTCTTCTCTGATTCCTCTCCTCCGGCGACTTGTGGTGAGCCATTACCGCGTCGAGGGAGTTCCGTTTGACCATTCAATCACACACACACCCTTCGTTAGGTATATCTTATCATCCTTTCTCTCTTTTTTGTGTATTTCATTCGTTTTATACTTGTTTTAGATATTAGGGTTTTGATGTTCTTGATGGTTTTGTTCTTAAACTTAATATCACTAGTTGTTAATCTTGTTGCTTATGCTTCATGTAGTTGTTTAATATATAGTTGTTGTTAGATTTGAGCATATATATGTCTAATATAGATGAAATATTATAGACATTTCAAGTATTTGATTAAATGGCACAACAAGTAAAGTGCTTAAATATTGATGTAGGTGAATGTTGATATAGATGGGATGAGAGAAACATTAGTTTCATAACACTAGGTTCATAACATTAGGTTCATTGAGAATTGACATAAGACTAGTTTATTAACATTAGAGAATGTCAATATAGAGAAGTGCCATAACACTAGTTTCATAATACTAGGTTCATTGAAAGAGGTGATGGGAGATACAAAGCCTTTGAGAATAAGAACTATATAATGGATGTTAAATTAGATATTTATTTAAGTTAAAATGATTGATGCGTGATAATTATAACTACAAACAAAAATTTTGATTCTGTGATAATTTTATTATCACATTAAATTTTAGTTATTGTGATTAAGTATATCACATTAACTTATAGTTAGGTTTATGATAAGTCTAAAATACTATACATTAATTATTAGAAAATCGCACAAAATTCTTCACACACAGTGCGTCCTTCCACACCGGGTGGTGTGTGGCCCTGCACAACGGGTGGCGTGTGCAACACATTGGAGGATTTGATCACCTCTAACAGTGTTATATTTTTTTATTTTTTCACAGCACTATTGGACTCACTTTGGGATGTTTATCCCAGACCAATGGTCGTGGATTTTGATGTTTGCAGGTTCGAATTTTTTTTGCAGGTGCCTATTAACTCTTAGTGACCCAAGCACTGTATTAGGCACTAAATAAGGATCACACTTATCCCTATCCCCATCGTTAATCAGCCAAATATACGTAATTTCCCGGTTAATATAAATGAATAAATATTTTAAGATTATTTTATAGTCTCATTTGTAGCACATACAAATGTATGACGTAAAATGATCTTAAAGTATTACATTTATATTAGCTTTCCTTAGTTTGGAGGTCCCGGACTAAGGGGGTCCGTAAGGATTCAAATTTACTAAAAGGTGATCCGTGTCACAATGTCTTTATTTCTTACGGAAATTCGGTTCATAACCCCTTCCTCTTCTGTATACCAAATCAATCATAGTTATTATTGAAATAATCACTAATATGATTATTTTGATAATTAATTACGATTGATTTATGGGGTATACGGGAGAGTGTAGGGTTATGCTGCCGAATTTTCGTTAGAAATAAAGATATTTATGACATATGAACGATCATATTTTAGTAAATTTGAATCCTTATGGACGGGCTAAAGTGATAACATAATTAATACACTTCTCTTCTCATCTTTTATCTCAATAATATGATACGTTTAGATATCCTCAATTTACTAGATTTGACATTTTAGATTATTTAATTCAGGTTCATAAATATGACCAATAGAGAATGGATGTACAACCGTGTAGTAGATGGACGTATAGCAAATGCTTTTCAAAGAGGTGTTCAGGAATTCATACAATTTGCTTACGCATAAGGTTCACGTATTGTGGATTCAGATGGAACTATCTTGTGTCCGTGTAAGAAATGTCGTCTAATGAGGAAGAGATCAAAAGATGAAACTCAGTTACATCTTTATAGAATGGGTTTCATGGAAGGATATCAGATTTGGTGGAGGCATGGTGAGAATTTCGAGACAGAATGAATGATGTGGAAGAAACTGACAATATTAATCCCTTTGCAGATATGGTTATGGATGTTGCGGGTCCAGAATTTAATGATACTTTGTTAGATGATGAGGAATCATATGGAGAGTCTGCAGAATTTTACGAGTTGTTGAAAAAAGCGGAAGAGCCATTGTGTTTGGTTGTAAGACATATTCAAAACTTTCTGCGGTCTCGAATCTTCTATCGATGAAGATGGAATATAATATGACCAATCGTAATTTTGATGCAATGCCGAGGATTATTAAGAAGATGTTACCAGAAGATGCATAATTACCTGATAATTATTACAAAACGAAAAAGATGATGCGGAGGATGGGTTTAGCAGAAGTTAAAATAGACTCATGCATAAATCACCATATTCTATATTACGGTGAACATCAACATTTACAATGGTGTCCTGAATGTAATGAGTCAATATATCAGACAGCTAGTAAGAGTGGAACAAAAATATCGAGAAAGATTCTACGTTATTTCCCGTTGACTCCGAGATTGAAACGACTATATTATTGTAAAGAAACGGTGAAGTACATGACATGGCACGTGGAACATAAAGTCGATGAATATATGGAGCATCCATCCGAATCTGATTGTTGGAAAGAATTGATGTCAGCTTTTCCTACATTTAATGATGAAAAGAGGAATTGCGTTATAGGTTTATGTACAGATGAGTTTAATCCTCATGGAAGAAGTAGAGATTACTCTTGTTGGCCAGTAATGACAACGCCATATAATCTACCCTCATGGTCATGTAATAAGCGACAGTTTATGTTTCTTTCGCTGTTAGTAGCAGGACCTACACATCTGGGAAAGTACATTGATATTTATTTAAGTCCTTTTATCGATGAGTTGAAAATGTTATGGGTCGATGGAGTGATACATATGATACTAATAAGAGTCAAACATTTAACATGAAAGTAGCTCTGCTTTGGACGATAAATGACTTCCCAGCATATGGAATGTTATCTGGATGGAGTACGTATGGACGTAAAAGTTGTCCATATTGTATGGATAGTACTAAATCATTCCAGCTTCAACACGGTCAGAAATCATGTTTTTTTGATTGTCACAGACGATTTCTTCCAAATAATCATCCATATCGAAGACAGAAACATTCTTTTAAAAGAAATATAATTGATCTTTA